>QXDT01000059.1:0-321016 GCA_003717175.1 Protomyces macrosporus | reverse complement strand
AACCCTAACCCTAACCCTAACCCTAACCCTAACCCTAACCCTAACCCTAACCCTAACCCTAACCCTAACCCTAAAACCCTATCACCTGGATTGGTCACTACGCAAAGAATGTGGGTTTCGCCAACACTGGGACGTTTGCTCCAGAGGTCAATTTGATATGTTACGCGTACAGATGATTTCCCACAATCCTTGTTACCGGCAGCCACGTCTGTTGAAATACTCGCCGAGGAATATTTCAAGGCACAGAGAGACATTCTTGGAACCTGTAGCTATTAGTCCAAGCTATCGCGAAAATAAACTGCCGTCGTGCTCGTCAGAAAACCTTACAAAGTATTTGGTCTGCTCTTCATTGCTGCATAGTTGAAGTCCAGACACGCCTGTCGGGAAGCTGGCCGCAAGTCCACCAGAAAGACTGGCTCAGACAGGGTTGAGCCAATTATACGTCGCCTGTAAATCTTTGGTAGGAATCAAAAATGTCTCACTGTTTTTGATGCATTTATATCCTCATTTCCAGGCGTGAGGGAACTCTTTGAGGGATTTCGTTTGACCCATCGTTCCGGTCAACCAGGCCAAAAGTATGACAATTGAAAACCTCGCAAGCATGAAAAAGTGTAGCATTATTTCGTGGCAGTGTCTCGTGTGTCCAAGGCCTCTTCCAAATGAATTTCTCACCAGACCTAATTTTGCGCAAGGCCCATATAAGCAATCGCGATGATTGGGAATTTTATGACTGCTGATACTGCCGCGCCGGCGCTCGGCATATCAAAACAAGACAGTATGACGTCTAGTTACTAGAAAATTGGCGTCCAGAGATTGTGCTAGGCCGGATATGTTTGTTGGACTGCCGATTCCTGACCGAGTTCACTTGACACTAAAATTAGCAAGCCGGTTGAATCCTTTCATAGCTACAGCTGTGCTTATAATAGGGCAAAATGACGTTGCCAGATACCTGGTTGGTATTTCACCAGACTCGACGAGAATGTACGGCGCGTTGACTCAATGATCGCATTTTCTGTGACTGTGACAAAGCTCCGATCACATCTTCAATACTGATTCTGTATGACCTTCGGACGTCTTCGTATTCTATAGCAAGCGATGGCCATGGAGTTTGGAATCTAACCAGTCGTTTTTCCTGTCGCTTTGCCATCGAGAGTTGTTGTTCGACTATTATTAACTCTCAATACAGTGCTGCTGATGCAAGAAACAGACTGACAAACTCATTTCAATATCTAGCTTAAGGAGTGTAGTGGACTACTCATAACAGTGCGGCCTACGTATTGGATTGATCTTCTAAGTTGTAAACGTAACCGTCTTTAGTCTGTTTACTCGGATCAATTTGCAACTATTCGATAAATTTAGTATCTAGCCTATCAACCCGTATCAACTGCACCGGAATTTGTGCGGCTATCTTTGCTCATGAGGTGCTTCTTGAAATGCCCCAACGTGTCAGTCGTGTCAATTTGTCTGTACGTCCGTGTGCCTTTTCTATGACGACTCTGTGCTTGGAGTGACACTTCTACATGTTGCAAGCACAAGAACTTGAGATTCAGCTGAGTTTCGAATTTGTGACTGTTTCCTCACATTTCTTTGATGTGCCACAGTGGCTTCGAGTTTGAAGCCGCTCAGATCTCAATACTTTGCACTTTTCTCGCAACGACATGCGAGATCTCATCTGGCCCAACATCGCATGAGATTCAAACTGATTAGCTTCATCAGCCAAGCAGAAATTCTGTTGGCAGCCATATCGCATGCCAGATCGTCCTACCTTTTCAACACATCCGAACTCAGCAAACGCGGCGCCTGGCCTCAGCCCGCGGAAGATGTTCGTTTTCCAAAAGAAGTCATCATTCCAACGTACAAGCAACCTATCCTGCCAGGAATCGACTACGAAAAGTGTAGCTCATATAGACTCTACTACACCAGATCCTCGTTCAAGCTCAAAGGCATGACCTGTACAGAATATTGCAGACGGGATACAAAGGACTTCACAATGAACCCACTCGACCCATGTATCGCACCCGGCACCAGCGTCTGCTTCGGGTTTAACGAGATCCTGCAGCGAGACACGCCCGTCGACAAAGTTGATTTGTTTTTCCGTCTGTGGAACGCGGGATGGCGCGGTTGGCCTGCTCTGACTTTTGAATTGATGTGGGCTATCTGGAACTATGGACTATGGAAGATCTGCGTGTGCTCGGCATTTTTGACGGTCGAACGTGTCCACCAAACACGACGACAACAGTCGCCCAACTTTCGCAAACATCCGGAACTACTTTGCAACGAATGGCATCTGGCATATCGTCTCTCGCAGAGAAATTGGATACCGGGAGACGCCAGTATACTAAACAGGGATATCAGTTGTGATCCGCCAAAAAATTGTCAATGCAAGTTTCCAGGGGAGAATTGTGGGTTCAAGGGTTACATTCCACAATACCAGCGAGAATACGACAGGGCTTTCTTGTGATAGTAGCTATTCTCGGTCCTTCGAGTGTAGATTAGATAAGCAGAATTGGCAAGACAAGACACATAGCAAGTTCCACAGCAAGTCTGCGCTGCTTGCCTGAGTTGACCACTGAACTAATTGCTGCACTTTGGCTTCACTGATTATCGAACATTGGTGAGTGGAGAGCTTAGTTGACGATCCAACGGGTTGAACATACTCGTCGACAAACGTCTTCTACCCTATACAGTATTCTAAAAGTACTGTGTAATGAGACAGAACTTGCTCGACGTCTTGCTGGTAGAAAGATGGCGGTTTGCGCACATGTGATCTTTTGGGATGTTAGCTACGAGGCACCAGACAATAGTCAGTACAAGTTTTTTGGAACGGATTGAAAGATTCAAAAGAATGGGCCAGAATAGCAGGGCGGATACGCCAGGAAATTGATGTGATGACGGGCTTCGTTGACGATGAGATATGGGATGGGTAGAAAGCCTGCTTTGAATACAAGAAGGGAGTTTTACTTCAATTGTAGCTAATTTCTGGACGACCAGAAAGGACACGCTGCCAGGGAAGCTCAACTGCTGGCTGTGAAGTGAAGTGCAAGATTCAAATTGCAGTTCGCTCGTCTAAAGCGACAATAGCACGGAGCTGCAGCATTGAGCAGTGTGTTCATGCCTACCGTAGTAAGAAATGCTTAGGGTGCACGGGTGCCATAGTTTCTGTGCAGGCATGAAATCGGGAAATGCCCTGTTCAGATGCACTGATGCATATGAGCCTCGTGAAAGAGCACAAACCTATCAAGAGAAAGACGCGCCATGTACCGCCACGGTATGTTGCGTCAGAATCAAAGTTGAAAAAGATCGTGACCATAGCAGACATGCAGGAGTAACCGGTGATCAAAGGTGCGGTCTCCAGGTGATTAGTCATAGAAGCAGTCATATTGCCGTGTCATCAACCAAGTGGCCTGACGCATGGGTTCCGAAGGAAGTGTTATATCCTTGGCCTCCTGACGCCAAAGGAATTCATTACTAGATCAAAGTGGGCGGAAGGCCCCTCCCTATAAGTATTCCTGGCTATCAGGAGTTTCGCGACCCCTGATACTACCGCACCCGGCTGTCGGCACATCCGAACACAATAGGAAGGACTCGCTTGATAGCTCTCGGCAGAATTAAAATGTCCGTACGTCATTGGCAAGTCTCTTCAGCACAACGTTTCTGTCTCTTGACGGAAAACTACGGTCATTGTCTACGAATATTAGACAAGCGACCGAGGTGACGAGAAGACGTCCGAGATTTGGAGGAGCATCCAGTCGCGGATCGTACAAGTACTTGAATGCCCTGTGTGAAGTTTACGAAGAGATTTGCCGCCGAGTCGCTTCTTCAATTCATGGAGGAAGGTTTCAATGTTCTGGTAGGCGCAACATCAATGTGTCAGAATGGAATAAAAGGTGTTGGAATATGGAAGAGCATGAGCGATCTGAAGGCTACACCGCGACGATCTTTCCAAAGAAGATATTGCTTAAGGACCGTCCATGTTTAAGTCAAAAAGCCAGATCCTCCGGGAAACGAAAAGCGAGATCATTTTTCCAGAATTCCTTGTTTGATCTGATTCCGACTGACTCACTATGCCTCTTGTCAATTTCATCGCAGTGTACTACTGACTTATATGGTGGCGACGATCAACAGCCAAGCATCAAACGATACAAACCGCAAGATCTTCCGCCAGTCACAAGAGAAAGCCCGCTCACGGAATCTATTTCAAGACAGCAGCTTGCACTTGTTGAGGAACTAGAACCGGCCTTGAGATCTTTTCCCGAAAACCTGGATGCGTTTATGAGATTTGACGAAATGCTTGAATCGAACCTTCCTATTGCGCAAAGAGAAGACGATTCGCAAGTGCCGCAACACTATGGAGCGTCCTAGTCAGGACTACACAGCCGCGACAATCTAGATTTGTTCGGCGGCGTATCATTTCAGAAATATTTGGGAAATGCCGGATGGTAACTTCGTCTTGCTTCTATAGAAAGAAATCGCTCGTTTTCCGAATGGAGACGGTCCCTTTCACAGCAATTTAGGCAACACAGGCAACTCAAGAAGTTTTGATCGTGGCCTGTGACGAGCATGAGTCAGATGACCGCATTTGGGCAAAATGTACTTATCGGACTAAAAAAACCATGAAATTAGTTAACCTTAAGCTATCACTGTGTAGGATCTGTGTCTATCATTTTATTGTAATCTAGGAAATGAATCGACTACAAGAGACTTTGAAAAAATCCAGAGATTTGAATATGCTTTTTGAGGGGTGGTGTCAGCCTGACAGCTTCGTATCATTCGATTCATTGATCAGATAGTGACTCTCTGTGCTTCCTCGTGCTGCTTTGGATTGTATATCTGTTGCAGTTGGTCGTATCTCAAGCCCTTATCTGCAATTTCCTATATGTGGCTCGTTGTTTTTGTTAAGATGGCAGCATGATTGAACCTTAATATACAGAAAGATAGAAGAGGATAGCGATCTATGTGTCGTTGTCCCCCCTCGTTATATAGTGGGTTTCACCTCCGTGTTTGATGTCTCAATGAACCATCGTCCCCTCTCGTTACCCCCTTCCATATTTGGTTTTGTGGGACTGCCTTGTGTTTTCGGCTCAACAGATTTCAAATGCCAGCATAGTCCTATCAACGATACAGCAATAGATACAAAGCATCTGAGTGAAGTTAAGTGCAGTTGGATGATAAATGACGCCAGCTTAGCCAGACGATACTTCTCACTTAGCTCATCAGATTCAGGGATGATTCACTGCGCTACGTAGAGTGGCACTAGTTCCTCTGCTTGTTGGAGTTGGTCATATCTTGCGTCCACCGCCTCAATGGTCTCATCTTTCGCATCATAAGTTCTGAAACCTACCTCCACCCATCATCACGAGTAACCAGCTTCATAAGATCGACCTTGCTCTGTCCTGTTTGCGCCTAACGAAGTGTTTGCTTGTCACGCTGACTGAAGTGCTCAACGCTGTGCTTTCCTGAACAGCAAAATTGTTCTGTGTTGGCCAAGTGCTGCTTGAAACTATCAAAGTCCAGCTCAATGCCTATTATGCTGATGCGAGTCAGTTCCAGCATACTGCTTGCAGCATTGATTTTTCTTCTGGGATTCACCGCTCGACCTTGCACAAGCGAACCAGGGGCAGTGCCATGCCTGCGGCTTGAACTTTACATCACCGGTGTGCTGCGCGTTTCCCGTAAAGAATCTTTGCGCGGTATCAGAGACTTATGCTGGGGATATATGATGGAGTTTAAAAGTCAGTTTTGGACTCGGGCTAACGTCGAACCGAGTGAGTCATTTTGGATGTATGCCAAACGACACCGGGCTTTGGCATGAAACTTATGAATGCTCACTTTGTGCAAGATGAGACGAATGTTTTGGCATGCTATTCCCTCCGCAATCTACCTTTTTTGGAAAAAACTTGCGACTGGTTTCAGTGAACGTCAGATGATCAAACGTCATTCGCCTGGTGTCGCTTCAATAAGTCCTTTTTGTCGCTGGATGCAAGACCCAAATCTATCTTCACCCGCGTTGCACGGGTGTTCAACATAGCGCAACAAACGCCAAGAATCGAAAACACATTCTCTAATCAATATTACAGGTATATTTCGCCGCAATGCAAAGACCCGAAAGAAATTTGTGGCCGAGTCGCAAGCTCGATGATTGGGACATGGATTTGTGAAACTTACCCAAAGCCTGTGGTTTTCGAATGGGAAGGAAGCTGTTCGGACATGGGACAGCATAAGCGCAGCCCTCATTTCACGTCGACAAGCCTTCCAGCAGCGGAACAGGGTGTTGTCAATCCACGAGCCGACGGGCAAGCCAGCAGCTCTCGCGAAGCAAATCGAATATCGAGATCCGAGCCCATCTCACTTGATCTAGCCTCGACGACTTTGTCGGAAGCTCAACCATTCAACCACTTGGAAAGGGGCACAGTCCTACCAGCCGGGAATGAGCTGCAGCCGGGCCCGAGGAGTTTCAACCCGCGACAGTCGCACTTGCGAGATGACAGGCAATCCGAATCAAGGTTTGTAACAAGAGAAGGTTTGATGCCCTCCATTTCCGAGCCTATGAACCTGGACGAGATGAACAGACTTGAACGATTTATTCGTAATACATTGTACCGAGATTCAGACGATTCGATGTGTTCAATTTTGTAGACGAGTATGGTCAATGAGAACATCAATCTTTGAACCTAGAGTTCGTCAATAAAGGACGGGAACGACTCGTAGCACATGCTGGAATCCTGATCATGGCTAACGTATATAAAGCATGGAGCGCCCAAATCAGTCAGCAAGAAAAGAGATTGAAAGCCTAAATTGGGTTCATGACCGGTTGAACGGTGCGAGTAAGGATTCAGCAGCTGCAAGGTTGATGCATCACCCGGACACATTGAAAGTCACGCCGATGGCGATAATAGCACACAACAATCGAGATTTGAGACATTGTAGTCAACATAATGCTGTCAGGGTCGACTGCAAAGCTATTTCTGCAGCTGAAACGGGTGTTTGGAAGAGACTTGCTAAGTGTTGAGGCTGTGGAAACAGCCAACGCAGATTTCGATAGCTGATCAGTCTAGCAGCAGAGGAGTATTCAAGATAAACGATCTCAAATTTGCACCACGAAAAGACCGATTGCAAGCTAGCCTCTCGTAGCTGTTGAGATTGTTTGTGCCCTGCTTTCAAAACGACTCGTCATCGGACTTGATTTCGCGCAACAAATTTTGTCGCTCACAGGGGTGTGCTTGGTATCTAACGTTCACTCCCAGGGCTGCATACATAGATCGCGATTGCTGCTTGCAAGGTATAGCGAAGATTAGACCAGTCCTGGTATCAGCGATGATCGTTGTCAAGCAGAGAAATAGTCCTCCAACAATCCTGTACAAGATCTGTGTGAAGCTGCGACCAGTGTGCAAGAGCGATTGGTCGTGAATGTGGTTCAGAGGAAACGAGCTCCCAGAGCAATCAGGAATTCTTTGGTCGTGGCGGCAACAGATTTGTAATCTTGAGAGCCTCAACGCCTTGACAGCCACATTCGTCTTTTCGTTGCTCGACTTGAAGCAATTTGGGCAAGAGGGTGGCAAAACAAGCGGCAGGGCAGCTGGATTGATGCAACGGGCAATGCTTGCCGAGAGCGTAATGCAACTCATAGAGCCGACTGGCTCAGAAGACAGAGGTTGGCGAGATACGGATGCGGTCTTGTGCACAGCGCGGCTGCAGAAGAAGGAAGCAGACAGAATACGCCAATGCCATCTTGTTGACAGTTCAAGCGAGTCTCACTGGCTACCATCATCTCTATCAAAGCGTGTGCAAACCTGATTGATTGCACCACAAACTGAAAAAGTTGCGTGGCCTTGACTCACCGCCAAGCACGCGTGGCGTAGGGACTTCTTGCGGCAGCGGATGAACAAAAACGACGCGGCGCGACGCCACGAACCGCGACTCATGGCCTTCGTGATCGTCACGGGCAGTCTAAGTTTGCCGCTTCATCCGCCAGGCAACGGGCTCGTACCCACGTGCACCGCCATCTTGAAGTTGATCCGCTTGTCGCGCTTCGCCATGAAGAGAGATTGAGACCGACATCGAGGCGGTCGAATAGTGTCAAAGGCGGTGTTTGATGGCTCATCTGTCCGTAGACTATTGACGCATGGCGTAATGTTGCGTGCGGTGAACAATCAAGCCGACAGGCAAGATGTTGGGTGGCTGTTGAAACGTGTGCTTGATGGCGGCTGCCCGGGGACTGCTTCAGTGTCGGGCAAGAGATGCTTTAGGAGGAGCAAGATGGACTGACGGTGGTAGATTACGCTCTTATCGCGTGGCATAGCCTGTTCTGCCATGAAATACTTGTACATCTCTTTGCATTGCTTGCGGTGTCACTACCACCAAGGTTGGCAGTAAGAGTCTTCCCCAGCGCGCGCACAGAACCACGCGCTTACTTCGGCGTAAGCCCTCTATGGAGGCTGCAGTTGCGGCTCTTCGCGCGTGCAGCACCCTCAATACATCTACCGTAGCTAGAAAGCATGGCGTTGGTAGATCAGCCCTCAGTCGACGCTGGGATGGCATCTCGACCTCAAAGCACCATCAAGTCGAAGTCAGTCGCGCACTTAGCGACGAACAGGAATCTGGCCTCATCGACTATATCAGACGACAAAGCGAGCTCTGTTTACCACCTACACCGTCTATGATCACGAATTTGGTCTCCGATTTGGCTGGTTATAGGGTGGGCAAAACTTGGGCCAACCGATTTGTTCAGCGGCACGCCCAAATATTGGACAGCCGATACCTCCACAACTTGGACCTGTCACGTCACATAGCCGATTCCCTAGAGAGCTACTTCAATGTGCTGGGTGAAAAAATGGAGGATCTTGGCATCACAGCCGAAAATACCTACAACATGGATGAGAAGGGCTTCATGATGGGTGTGTGCAACAAGACGCGTAGGATCTTCACAAAGCAGACTTTCGAAGACAACAAGCTTCCCAGAGCTGGTCAAGATGGTAACCGAGAGTGGATCGCCCTTCTAGCAACCATTTGTGCCGATGGGACTGCTCTCTCACCTGCCCTGATTTACAAAGCAAAATCTGGAAATATTCAAAGTGATTGATTGGAGGAGTTCGACCCGGAAGTACACAAATGCCACTTTGCCAGTACTGCCAATGGTTGGACATCAGATGAGCATGGTATGGCCTGGCTTGAAGGCGTTTTCGACAAAGAGACGAAAGTTAAAGCGAGGAGATCCTGGAGGCTTCTTTTTTTTGACGGCCAAGGCTCGCATCTCGACCTCAAGTTCGTCGAGAAGTGCGAGAGCCTCAAGATCTTGTTGGCCTTCTATCGCCTCACTCTACACACCGATCACAGCCTCTAGATGTCAGCTGTCTACACACCGATCACAGCCTCTAGATGTCAGCTGTTTCAGCCCATTGGTAAATTATCACAGCCAAGGCATCGATTCGATGATGATGAACGCAAACGTCTTACAACGATAAGAAAATGTGACTTCTTCTCAATCTTTTGGAAGGCATACAAGAAGACCTTTACCAAGACCACTGTTGGCTCAGCTTGGAGGAAAACGGGCATCTGGCCCTTCAATCCGCGGGTTGTGCTCGATACTTTGCCCAAAAGGCCAAAAACTCCTGAAGGCACCCAAAGTAGCTAACAACTCAGCCAACTGAGACCACCTACAGGTCTAAGCACCTTGTCCAAGCCTACGAATATTCGCAACTACGTGGATCGAGCTTCAAATGCCCACCCAAAAACTCGAAAAGGTCTCGACTACTTGGCTGCGCGCTATGCAGAGGCAACCGCGCGTCTTGAAATGATCAGGTTCGAAAATGAGGAGCTGAAAGAATCGCTGAAGCAAGAGAAGCGTCTAAAGACGAGGAAAGCAAAAGTCCTGGAGCAGCTGAAGTCGGAAGGACAGACAGCTACTCTATTCATGACGCCAACGAAGGTGACGCGAGCAAGGGAGCTTCAATCACGAAAGGAGCAGGAAGCGAAAGACCAGGACGCTTTAAAAATGGCTCGAAAGGAAGCCACTGCTCAGAACAAGGCAAACAAGGAAGTTTCAGCCCAGCAGAAGCGTGATGCGCAGGCTGCGGCGAAGTTGGCTCGTGAAGCTGCGGCAGCAGAAGAAAAGGCTAAGTTGCAGGCTATCCCAGCTGCCAGACAAGCTCGTCAAGCTATTGCTTTTGCTACAAAATCAAGGACCAGGACCAGGAAAGTAGAATCAGATCCTCAGGAAGCTTTGACTGAGGATTTGACTGTCTTGGCTGCTTCATCGAGAGTCAAGCCGGTCTCTGGGGTCAAGACGCGCTCAGGCCGCGTGAGCGTGCCACCCGCCAGGAAACGCTCTTGAATCAGACCCATCTATATGTCGTATATCTATCACTATCTTAGCCAAGTATGAATATCTACTGCTTGATATCGATCGAGATTTGGTCGGCTGACATGTGGTGTTGCGTTTTCGAAAAGTGTGCGTCGGGCGCGTGCTGGGGAAAACTCTCAAATCGATTGAAGACAACAACGACCTCAATTAACGCATGTTCTTCTCACAAGCACAAAGACTGAGAAGGCTAGTTCAAGAGTATACTGTCTGACAACCTTTTAGATGACACTTTGCAGCCAAGACCTTGCCAGTGGCGTGACTACCGCAACCAAAGCTGGGACGCACAGACCCATCGCCGACTCTCGGCCTGCCTCCGCTCATTCTATGCTAATTAAGTTGACTCGTGAACTCGATAAATATGAGTAAAGGTCTACCAAGCAGTATCTGCACCGCACTTTTAGCGTCGATCAAGTCAAAAACCGGGCTTTATCAAATCAGGCCAAGCTTCAGGGCTATCTCTTCCACTATTTCCCGATTTTCGGGAATTCGAGCCACGAAGATTGGAATGTGAATACTCCAGCGGCACGTCACTTCAATATTCGGAACTGTCATGTTACACGTGAACGGTTCAACCATGTGTTGATAGATAGTGAAATCTGGCTGCGGCACATACGGAGCCGAGGTGCTTGCAACTGTGTCATAAAAGAAAAAGCCATTCGCATCGGTAGTTGTACTGCGTCCTGGTCTTGTCGCGGCATAATTGACTTGCCAACCATGCCCACCTTGATGAATGGCTAGGAAAGTCTCGTCGCTGCAAGGCTGTCCATAAGGATTCTCGGAAGTGGAAATCTGGGGATAGTGGAAATAAAACTCGCAGAGACATCTTTGAGGAGCCTTGTCTGCCACAGAGCGAAAATCGCCGATCTTAGCCGTCTTTTGTTTGTATTTTGACAATCCACAGCTCAGACATCGTAAAAAGTCCATGGGTCTTGCACTGCTTGGATCAGTCTCTGGCAGACCGTAGGCAGTCCTGGAATCCTCCGTATACCGATGCTCCAAGTCCTCGATTGTTCTCTGAAACATTGACGACTCTTCTTCAATGAGTAAGTCACGCGCCGAGAGTGTGGTGATACAAAGGTTCCCTCTCATGCGAAAAAAACAAAGAGATTGGCGCAATGATCGAAGAACCTGACTCTGAAACACATATTTGTGATCAAGACAAGCAGCCTTGCAGCGATTCCAGGTAAGATCTACTGGAGTTCCCGCGACTTGCACAGCGGCGGGGTCCACGTAGCCCATGAAATGGATGTACGCTTTTTTGCACATCTCAGTGCTTACGATATTCGAACAAAGTATCACGAGCAGTACAGCAATGATATCGTGAGCCTTCATGGGAATTTGCTATTCGTTAGACAGAGATTATGTCAGTTGGTGGTTCAATTCAGAAGCTGGCGCATGCTCTTACGGCCGTTGCCTTCACTTTGGCTAAATTGAGCCCTTATCAATGTACCGCGCAATCAGAAAAAAATGTCAGACCTGATACTTCCGCATCCGACTTTCGGCGTCTCCGACCATGACTCTATTATGCCCGGGTTTGCGTACGGTTTATTTCACCTCACCAAAGGTACTTCCGCAATTTGGTGAGGCCGAGGAGCTTCATATCACAACAGACTCTCCACTTTGTCGACTGATTAATCTATTCTTTAAAAACAGTCCATGATACCTAGGTAAGCTGCTCACGGAGCAGATGAACGTCCCATGACACAAAGTTGTGCAAAGATTTGATCATAATGACCGCCATTATCTTTTCTGATGGCAAGTAATGCTGCAGGCGCACGGATGCTTTGTTGATCATATCACTCAAGTAATGATACTAGAACTGGTCGAAACATCACGTATTTTGCAGCCTGCAGCTCTTGCAGATGTCCAATGAGCTCAAGAGTTTTTTCGTGAGCTTGAGTTGGGTTGAATCAACCGCAATAAAATCACGTTTGGATCATACCTGTAGTAGCCGTGAAATTTCCTGTAGGAGCGTTAAGCAGCTAATAATCGGGCCCACTATTTGCCTCGCCTTGACCTGCCAGTTACCGCCTTGTTTTGCAATTGCATGTCAATATGCAGCCGCCTGCAGCTGATACGATCCAATCACGAACAAATACGCGAGCTAACAAACAAAATACAGACGCCTCGTCGTGGTTGGCTCGGAAACTCTTATCAGGCCACCGTGCTTGCACTGGCTGCGATAGCGCGACATCAGCCGGCACGCACGACCTAGGCCCGTCAGGTCTGCATCAGAAGCGACGGCGGACAAGGCAGAGGCAGCAGCAAAGACAATCATCGACACAGATGTCAGCAGGAGCCGTAGCAGCAATGGCATCTCCAGCAGCACCAGAGCAACCGGCGCTGTGTTCCAAAGACCATTCGCAAATTAGGCCATCGACTATCGGCATATACCACTATTACGTTCATGCTAAAGGTCAGCCACGCCTGTGCGGTATTGCTGTCCTATATTCTTGGCTCTCGAGTCCATTGCGCCGGACACTCTATTCGTTCAACGTCTGGGTCTCAAACGCGCGACTTGTACGACAATGGATCATCTGGCAGTCAGACGCCACGGGTCTTCTCTGCGAAGCCCCATGAGTTCACCTATCCAGCTGTCTGTTGGCGTGAAAGTCGTGCGTTTCTTGCCTTATCTCGATCTAAATCGGCTGCCCCGTTCCAACGTCAGCTTCAGGCCTCACGGCGCGCAGATGATCGGCTGTCCATGCCTCCACGATTCGCATACTTCCCTCAGCTCCGCACCAAGACGCTGTCGACGTGTGGAACAGCGTCATCTTGACAGACCCTCAATCGGATTGCCATAATTTTTGCCGATCAGCGACCACCACGGTAATAATGGCAACACGGGTTTCCAATTGCGACATGTCCAAATACCGCTTGAACAAACAAGACTCGTGCCACCATTGATTGCTAAGCGAGCTACGGCTATAGACTTCTGCATGCAATGCTTTTTGATCAAGAGTCCATCCCCGCATCGTTCTACAACGAGAGCGCTTGCGTCACTATCATCACAGCCAACACGCTCCAGGCCTGTCAAATCAGATGACTGGTCTTGCGTCAAGGGATTATTTGTCTTTGCTAAAGCTGTTCAAATGCTTGTTCGACTTCGACATGCAGGTCTTGCAGGCAAATTCCAGACCGGCTGTTCGCAAATGTATTGCAAGTTTTGTCAAGGCGATTGAATTGGCATTCAAACGCCTTCAGCAGTATCGTGTCACTTGGCGTTGAGCTCGAGGAGCCTGCTTCTTCCATTTGAAAAGGCGTCACTTGGATCCCATCTCCATTGTTGTGTGCTACAACGAACCTCAACACGTCGCAGAATTATTGATCATCGCGATGAGCTTGGAAAGCAAATTGAGCATATTCGAGAATAACCTGTCCTGCGTGATTTTGCTGAAATTATGGAGGCATGACGACCGCTTCTTCTTAGCAATGAGTCCAAACCATGCCGCGAATCTCATCGGACGAATAGATCCATGGTCATCTTCCAGTCCAAATCCGGCAGATTCTGTTGCAGTATTCTGGTTCATGGCGTCATCTATCGATTGTTATTGCCCTGATCTATGTAACTCGAAATTTGTCGGTAATCCAGATTTTAGATAGATGCACAATGGGCCCCGGAGACACATGTCCCAGCGATGTGCGGCGAGAGACAAAACAGCGAGCCGCTCGATGTGCCAAGCCAAGGTTTCATCTTGACAACGTTCCAAGCAGGACAGACTTTGGGCTTTCTGTGGAGCCCACTGTCCTGCCCATTCTAGTTGAATGACAACCTTTTGGCACTGTTCCACTGCAAAAGAAGTTATAAGGCTGAATAGAGTAAGAGCATTCAAGGCAGATCTACTGATGACAGAAAGCATGGATGGCGGCTGTCTAGAATGGAATCTGTAGCCTGCAGTCTTCAGGTCTTCAACGACTATTACTATAGCTACAGGTCAAGTTGCAAGCTTTTTCTCTCAAGAGGCACTCTGTGGGAGTCAAGTTACGACTACAGCCTTTGTTTGCTGCAGCTGCTGGTCAATTGGGCTACATGGGTCTCTTCAGATGCAGTTTACCCTCAACATGACTTTTTTGCTTCCAGTGGCGTCCCTCCTAGCGACACCATAAACCCTTTTCCCGGGATGCGCCGAAGATTCTGATGGCAAATGTCGATACTTGGGTAGTAACCATTTCACCAATATCTACATCTATGAGTCCTTATCAAATGCATCTCTGAGCTTCATGTGCACAATTATACGATACACAGATATGGAACCACGGAAATTTTGTGATGAGTCACTTTGGATTTCCTTGAAGTAATCGTCTGCGCTCATCGATAACCTCGTCATCTTTCGTTTGCGACCAGCTGCAGATGCTCATATGTGTGAGATATCATGCAAAGTCATGCAGTTTATCACGTGAGGTTACATTCACTGAATAAAAGCCTTCATTCCTATAGCAAGTCAAGATCCTGCGTAGATCAGACAGAATCTTATCCAGATCGAGGAACGCTCCGCTCGTGAAAACTGGACTGTATTTGCAAGAGTGTCAACGGACGAGCCACAGTCAATATTATGCTTGAGTTCAGATGAAAGGCCGCAGGACCTACATTAATCCCTGTAAGATAACATTATTCAGCTGCTGTTCCATTTGACGTTCGAGCAAGGCCAATTGAGACTGAACACCTGAAATAACCAAGGCACGTGCGATTTTCAGGCTGAAAATATCAGCAGTCGAGTCTATGCACTGAGATCGAGGGGAGATCTCTGTCAATCGCAATCAAAGGGCTCAGATGTATTGATCGTTGGTAATTGAGAGCTACTGACTCCGTCAATGGAAGTAGAATGGATAGCTGCGGCAGTAATAGTTCGAAGATCCCCGCTATTGTGAATCGTGATAAAGCGATTTTCATCACACAGTTGATCATCGCTTAGTCTCAATTCCGGTGAGAATTGATCGATTTTAGTCGTGCCTTGCAGACACATCTTGTGAATCTGATGTTCATGAGTTGATTATAGTCATACAGCTGAAACGGCAAGGGTTTTTTGAACCGAAAGAGCCGTTTTATATCGAATGGCCGCAAACTTTTGCCGCTTTCCACAAGTCCATAAGCCCTGCCCTCATGTTGGGTATTTTCATTTTGAGACTGACCCGATGTTTGACCTTGACGCTTCAAGAGCTTGTCAGATGTGATTTGAATTCCATCGACAAGAGTAAGACACATTGGACCCTGTAAACAATGATCCCAACGGGGTGTAACAAGATTCCGGAAAATCACTTCCGATTTCATAGTCAGCATCGAAGCTTTGCAGTTTTTCACGTAGTCCTACTTTTGTGGCTTGGAAATTGTTTCTGTTGTTTCGACCCAATTTAAGCGCATCAGCACCTTCTTACATTGCAATTGCAATGCAAGCGCAGTAAATACCATAGGAGCTAGGCTGAAACAAATGAAAGTGAGCTTCATACCTCCGCTTGATCGATCACTGTTGACACCAGCTGACTGTAGACACTATTCATTGCGACTGTTGAGTCAGAATCACATCAGATCGTGTGATGACTTCTCGAGTGCGTTTCCTACAATAACGTTTTGAAGGTTGCAGTATTGAATGAATCGCGCCACTTTATAGATGAGATGCAATCAGACGTATACAAGAGGATGCAATCATTTGATACAATCGGATGATCAACCATTGCTCACAAGCGCGCGTGTATTCGAGCCATCCCGAGCACATTGCGGCGTCGTCTGCCGTCACGGCCAGTGGTCCAAATTGAGATGCTCTGCGCGCTCAAATATACAGTGGTCCAAATTGAGATGCTCTGCGCGCTCAAATATACAAGAACATCCCTTCAAGAACTTGTCAAGCTCCGACTAATACACTTCCGGCAAAATTTGAAGCTCGCTCCCTCGGCGACATTGACCGCATGCACAAGTGGCGAGCAAGGGACAGCAATGCTCTTGAAGTATCTCTCCCATGCATCTGCCAGAACAAATTAGTAATTTTTATCATTACTACTACGACAGTATCACAGTTGCAGCATGCTCACCAACACCAGGTTCGGCTCTCGGGATTGAACATCTCTTTTGTCCCACATGCGTTTTGTTGACTTGGATCTTGTTACGTACGACTATGCCTACATACCTTTCGCTTAACACGGTTTAAATCTCAAAAACAGCTTTCTAGTAAGAGGCCATCATCTTGATACGCGCTTACCTGCTCATTGCCAAATTGCCAATTGCACGAAGCTGTTTAATGCCGAGATACCGCGACCAAGTCAAAGTCTCTCACTGCGAATCCATGCCTGGGGAATTTGCTCGTAATTGCATATGCAGAAGACGAACGCGCGCTTCAGTTACCACAGTAGTGCAAGTGTAGAAGCGGAAATAAATAAGCATACGTGTTATGCGTGAAGGAAAAGTCGACAAAAGAGCACCCGCCAAGCACCCACCAAGCACCTCAAGTCCACCTCGACGGTCCAAATGTCTGACCCTCTGGTACGTGTTTTCTGTACGCAGTGCCAAGCCAGTCAACTGTGCCCAAGCCGACATTTGTGCCCCACCAAGCCTTCATTCTGATGCCAGGTAACGAAAGACAAAAGGTGATGAGGACCGTCGTCAGCGCTACACCTAGATCCAAGCCACATGAAATGATCTGCGGTTAGCGTGTCATCCGATATCGACTAAACGCACATATGTGTATCGGGCCCACCAAAGCGGATTGACGCGCTTGATCCTTGAATTGAAAAGCCAGCACAATCCGCCAAACGAGACAAAGTTCAACGTTGTCGCCGGAGGACACATACTGCAACCTGCAAACATGACTGGAAAATTCACATCCTTGAGCCACGACTTTGGCCAACGCTTCGCGAGGAAGTAAAAGAGAATGGGCAGTGTAAAGCCAATCGGGATGAAAATGAGCAGCGGGGCATAAATTTGGCCTGGTGAAAAGATGTGACTTGGTCCGATGATGCCCCAAATTCTGTCGTCAGCATATTGCCCTCCATCTTTGCAATTGTCGAAGCATACAGAGAAGCATTGAAAAAGATGTGAGCCTGCGGACAAGTCATGTTGGACGGCGCCTCGGACGTACACAAACCGTCTACTTTTGCCAGCATGATTCTTGTAACTGCGACGTCCACAAACGCTCCCACACATGTTGCCACCAGCTGCGTTCTGAACAAAATCCGTTGTGGCACTTTCATATAATGTGCCAATTTGATGTCACTGACAAACATCAAGCCTTGATTGATGGTGATGTAACCGTACGTCTTGAAAATCATCATTGGAATTGCTTGACCTGGCTGCAGGTAGCCAATCAGGAATTCGATCAGCACGTTGAGGCCAATGACGATGTTTGATTTTGCAGCAATAAAGCAAGCTGGGATGAGAAAGAGTGCCGCGAGAAGCAAACTCAAGAGTAAATTCCATGCTTTGAGTCCTGTCGGCCATGCGAGTGACGCGACGAGTGCAAGCATGACGATCACAACGAGCAAGATCAAATACCACCACTGTTTTTGTCAGCATCGTAAGCGCGCAGCAATAGACAAACGTCTGGCACTTCTGGATAACCACGCATGAGTTTGGTATGCACGTCGTCTTCTTCTTGCCTGTTCCACATTTTTTTCAATCTCGGGCCATATTTTAACAGTGTAAATGGCAAGACAGCCGACACCGCTGCGAAGCTCACGCCATACGCCAATGCAAATGTAGTTGCTAAGAATGGCGGAGAATAGGTCAAGTATTTCTGGTAGTCAAATGTTCCAGAGTCGGTCAGAAGAGAAGCTGCATCATATGACTTCTGGAATCTGTCGTAGATGCCACTCTCTGAGAGTGGCAGGTAATCGCCGTACCTAATGTTAGCGTTCAACACACTAAGGCCAGAACCAGATACCAGGTATTCGTAAAGTTGAGGATGAGGCCACCGGCGAAGTAAATGACGAAAAAGCCGACTAGAATATTGGCAGCCGCCCACCAAGGCACTGTCAAAGGACTGCCCCAATCTACAGTTAGCCTGCGTCGACAAAGATTGATCTATGCACATACAGGTTGAGATGACAGACCAATCCAGTGTAAACGGCACGATTGATAAACCCTGATACTGTCCAAAAACTTGATTCACAATAATGCGATCCGGTACGAACCAAGTGACAAATGCTGGCGTTGACAAGATGGGCATGATGAAAAGTGGAAACCAATGATAAAATGCCGTGATGACGGTGACAACTTTGAAAATGCTGCGCCGCGAGATGGAATCGTAAAAGTCGTTGGGGGCTGGAGGATCCGGGCTACCATGCAAGGCGTGAATCATGGTTGTTTGTGCCAAACAAGATGGCCACTTCATATCTTTTGGATACACGACAAAGCGTCGACACAGGCCCGCCAAGGCAAGACCATAGAGTTGCACTGTCCATGACAAGAACACCTCAAACAGGAATCCAAAGTGCAAGTCGTAAGAAACGCGATAGGTCAAGATGAAACTGGAAACATAGTCATTGCCAAATCCAACTGTGCTCATGACCGTGATGCAAGTATGTTCCTTTTCTGTAAATGCGCCTGGATTCAACTTCCACTGCTTGCCAAACCAAGTATAAGTGCCTGTTGGCATGTATCGTGTCCAGAGTCTGCCAAGATAGTAAGAGAACCATTGTGCCAAAAGAGTCGGCAGCGCAATCGATGGACCGCGCATTGACAAGACGGTGTTGAACGTAGATCCAACAATAACACAAATCAAACCGAGCACCCACATTCGCACCGTCTCGATAGGTCGTTTGCCATCTTTTGTCAGACCAGGCCCATATCGTCGCAGTTCGGCTTTAGCTTCATCGTCTTCTGCATCCGGCTGATCGGGATCCCAGGGCGGTACATGTACCTTGACCGAGAGATGCGTATTGTTTTCAGCCACGATGTATGGGTTTTTGATGATGCCAGCACGATGATTGGCACGATTTTCGTTGTTCTGGCGGACCCAGGGGAGGCTTGTATACGTGTCATCGGCGGCTGTGTTCGCAGCGGCGAATGCTTGCGTCGTTGTTGTGGTTGTGTTAAAAGTATGCAGCGAGATGGCATCCTCGTTGTCATTGTTACGATGGGCTTGCGTGTCTTCTTCGTAGATGAAACTGTCGGACGTAGCAGACGTGGCCGAATGCATGGTTTCTGTCGATACAGGACGAAATGACTGATCTGGGGAGTGGAGACGGGCCCTGCTTGAGTCGGTGCCGCGCGTTGACATATGCCTGCCCAATCGACGACGTCCCTACACGCAAGTCTGAAGAAGATGGGGCATGGAGAGGAAGGATGTGTTGTTGATAGTTGAAGTGAAAAATATGATAGAATAAGGAGGTTATGTGGCTTGCTCTCCAAGCTTCTGCTTCTGTGACCTGTCACCTGTTCAAGCTTCAGCTGCAGAGGATGAGGCCAGCCTGGCGTGTGGAGAAGCGGCTAAAGCTCAAACTGTTGAGATGACATATACATCGACAATTATGGCAAAAGAAGCTTCAATCTAATCGTCAGGCTGCTGCTGCTGCTGTTGCTGTTGCTGCTGACTAATTGTGGAAAGTTGTGTCAGGTCCTTGTTGTGCGGGTACTGTTTGTCTACAGCCTACTGCAGCATATAATTGTAATCTTTGCTAGATTGATTTCTTCCTTAGTTAACGACCGCGGGCGTTTGCGCTCGTGCAACACTTCAATTGCGATCTGCAAATCTTAAACATACCAGTCTATGTATCAAATCGATCTAGTCTGCCAATTCAAGAAATTTTCGGTCGATGTACTCGAGCTGATTTTAGGTGTTACCTTTCGAGAAAGATTTGAACATAGACTTTGGGGACTGTTCCATGGATTGAATTGCCGCTCTCTGGTACACATCTGGGACAGTGTACAGGTTCTGTTGCTTGTTGGCCATGGCTGAAAAGGGGTAAGTAATATTTATGCGTCTCGTCATAAAAATCTGTTTGCGTGCCGCCCTGGAGATGACAGACTTTGAGCCGTTCATTTGCAATTACCAGCAGCTGTTTGCTAAGGCTGGTAGATACGTAGCAATGATCACAACATACTAGTGACCTAGCCAACAGCCTAATATCGAGAAGGTATTTGATCCTGCCACAAGCGCGCACACATGAAATCGCATCCGGCCGCGGCTACTTTGGCTAGAAACCAAACTTCATCAAATCAGAGACAATTTCGCTCAGAAAAACAGCGAATGTGATTATGGGTGTAACATTTCTCAAAAGACGCAAGCGCTGTTACGAGGCGTCTTGGCTGCCTTGAACAAGATGCATATGATGATGGGGGCGAGTGTACTGCTGCAATTGATGATAGCCGACGGCAAAAATGTGCAGTTCGCCGAGGGGTCACAACCAAGGACACTTAGGACAGTGCAAAGGGCTCAGTACGAGACCGGTGCTATCTGACAGTATGCTGACTGCAAGACTAATCCTATCACACATTGCTTCGACCCGACATGGCCAAGGGTGTCGGCGACGCTTGACTGAAGCCACTTGTAACCAGCATCGCCAACTGTTGTGCCTTTTGTGCCGATTGCAGGTAAGATTGTCGACGTGCACGGGCGCGCTCTTTTTTAGCCTGTAACTTTTCTTCGGCACTCAAGGCCGGCTTTTGCAAGGCTGCAGGGTTGAATTGAGGTTGTGCAGGCGCTGCGAGTGGGTCGATATTGCCCGTCTCGCATTGTTGAAGGCGGTGACTCGGAACAAAGTCGTCTTCAGAGGACTCAGCGGCGTCAGCAGCGCCACTCGTGACGACTGTTGAACCAGAGGGCTCGATTTGAGGAAGTTGCGCATTCTCGGGCTTGTGGGAGAAAGATGCGATCGGCGAAGAAATGCTGTCATTATCGCCGCGGACAGACCGATCCTGACTGTCACTCGACCAATCTTGTACCGTCTTTCTTGCTGCAGGTGACGTTTGCGATTGAGAGACGACGGGGTTTGTTGTCTGCGAGCTGCTGTTAACGTGTAAGCAATCCTGTACGGGTGTCTGTGCAGCACGGACCGCTTCTGGCATCGGCGACTTTATAGCTTGTGACGCGGCTGGGACAGCTGTTCCTGTAGCGGTCATCTGGCTTTGTTGATTGACCATACCATCTTCCATTGGCGTCGGCAAAGCTTGCACTGTCGGATTGCTACTATTTGACGCGACCTTACCGGAATTGTCGACAAGCTCTTGTGTTGACTCTTGATCACGACGCGTCGAGGCTTGACCCTCGAGATCAGGAGAACTTGTCAAAACGAACACGGCAGGCGCATCTTCCGTCGACTGCGACGAGGATTGTGCTTGTTGCACCGAGGCTGACGGCGCTGTCTCTCGGCTAGCTTCTTGCGGTGCTTCGGCAATCGGCACAGTGGATGAAGCATCTTCTCGTGCAAGTTGTCGATTCGCAGCTGTTAACTGCTTTTTGCCTGGCGGACGACCGCGCTTCTTTGACTCCGTTGAAATTTTAACGCCATTGGATTGCGCAACTTGCGCTGGCTCAATCGTGATTTGTTTAGCAGAATCCGCGACGGCTTGCTCAGGGTGTACGTTGACGTTGTCATTTTGTCTCTCCGGAGATTCGAGCGCAGGTGATGCAGGCATTACAGTAGAGGAAGTTGTTTGAGGAGGCGAAGGCCTGGCGGTTGCATTCTCTTTTGTCACAGCTTTGGAACTGCTGGGACCTGTGAGTGCCGATGAGAAGGGAACCACATCCGAGTCAGGATGGTTTGAAGCATGTACAGTGTATGCGACCACCTCGCCGTTGGTATGGACCTTGGATGGGCGTGATGCGCTTGTGTCCGACATGACCTTTTTCGGTGCATTCTTACTACCGAGCGGCCGTCCACGTTTCCTGGGTGCCACAACATCGCGTTGTGCTTCTAAAAGTGATACTTGCTGCTGGTGGTCACTTGCAGGCGCGCCAACGCTTATTGGCTGCAAAGTAGCCGATGGTGCCGATGCTGCAGACTTGAACTGAGGTTTGCTTTGAGACTTTTTGACGGCTTTGTTTTGAGAAGGTTGAATTTTGCGCTTCTTTGCATTGAGATTGAGTTCGACTGAGGTGCTGCTGCCTCTGCGTTTCGCTAATGTCGCTGCCTGACGAGGTGCAGCTGGCCCTTGTAGACCTTGCAATAGATGTAGTGCTTCCTGCAACGGGCGCGTGTCGGTCAACATGCCCAAGACACTTTCCAAATGTCCAATCTGCGTTACAGCCGTCGTCAAGTGTCGCTGTGAAAGCTGAGCCTGCTCCTGGACGAGCTCTTGCGCGTGTTGCCATAGCTTTTGGGCGTCTTGATCGGGTTTGGGCCGTGCAGCTGACGGTGATACAATGGGTACGCCGCCTAGTTGTGATGCAGCCTGGAGAAAGTCGTCGTCATCCACTAGACTGCCCTCCATGCTCGGGCTTTTCCTTTGTTGACTCGGTGTTCTTTGTTTGTGGTGTTGTGATACATCTTCTTTTCTTTTTCGCGTCGTCGGCGACAACAGGCCCAGGACTTTTTCTCTAGATCTCTACAAGTAAAGCTACTAGTCTTGCCATGGACTATGCTTCTGCCAAGGTGAAGAACTCGGGTTTGAGCTTACCGCTGCGAGACTGAAGTTGTGTGATTGCTTAGTGCGTCTCGAGCAGGAACTCGACAGTGGGTGCCGGCCAGCTTCGCTGAAGACTTTCAATTTGAAGTCTACAGATGCGCTTGCGTCGGCAGCCCGTCATGCTACTGCATATCTATCCGGTCATCTCCTTGCTCTTGCTCTTGCTTGAGCATGTATCATGACAAACGTCATTCAAGTCAGGAGTCGCTCTTGCTGCGTCGTATCGCAAGTCTTGGCATCAGCAAATTGCTAGCAACGTGCTCCTTGAAGTGCAAACAAAGGCTGTCCTATCTACATGCTGACTAGAAGTACAGGCACTTCAGTAGCCTCATCTGCGTCATCTCGCATGATGCTCTGCAAGATTGCAACCTTGAGATGTATGCGTCACCCTTGTCGATTTGATGCTACTGTTTATGAAGTCTCCAGCCAGATTGACGCCCGGCCCCGATGATGCTGAACTATACAATGGGCTGTCTGTCTTTCCTGATCTGGTTACGCAGTCTCCTACAGCCTTACTGCCAAAGTATCATCAGGTCAGTCAAACAGATGTCCAGCTTCATCAGCTAACATGGAGTATGCAGTTCGGCATGTACATCCTCTTCGCCACGCTGTGCTTGACCTTTGTCGGCGTGTTTGGGCTCCCTCAGACTCTGCATTGTTCTGACTGCTGTCATCAGACTCTGAAAAAGCCAAATTGCCAAGGGCCGAAACCCGTTCTCGTGCGTCCTGGGTGCGAAAATTGCTGGTAGATCAATTACAATCGATGGCTCCAGATCATGCAATCGTACTGAATGTAGGGCCTCATCTGTGCCTGTGTAGGCCACTATACTTGCAGAATCTTTTTCTACTCTACTGTATGGTTCCTTATTTCTTTGTGCGTTTCATACAGTACAAGTAAATTTCTTTATTCCCGCAACCTTGACCATCACCACATCGATGCAGCTTTGACAAATGCACTCACATTGTTCTCTTCTGCTGCAGCTCTGCTATTGTTATCCGTGAACTCGTCTGCTCACAAGCTCCCTCCTTCTGTGTGTGCTTATAGTCAAGCCCAGTAGCTGTTCAATCATGCCGGCGGCAATCGCAAACCCAAGTTATGCACATGCGCTTCATATCGGTTACCAACCTCTTGCTACTGGCACTGTCAGGCAGTACTACAGCCAGAGCTGAACCACCAGCCGCTTCAGGCTCTACAATTCTTCGCTCAAGTGCAAGGACACACGTGCTGTCCAGCAAGACAGCTGTGCTGGCCATGCTAGCTAACGCTGCGTCAACAGCAAGCCTGCATCTGTCTGCTACCGAAGTGGCAACAATATCTTTCAAAGACTCTTCTCATCAAGTTGGCAGCAATGCAGTCATGTCATCGATACAAAGCCTAGCCAGTCCGTCAGGAGCGACTTCTTCTACATCGCAGCATCAGGCAGGTACTCGGTCGTTAACGCCGGCATCCCACTCGGAACTTGGCATACGCTCGAATGCTTCCAGCACGGTATATCATCCTTCGCCGCGTACAGTCACCAGGACGGCTCAAGTGACTGCCACAGTAATCAGCAAAGACGGCGTAGTCCTGACGCTTCAGCCTAGCAGCACAAGCGCACCATCTGCATCGTCAACAAGTCAACCGCTCATGACGACAATCTTGACTGCGGTCATCAAGCAGTCCGTGACGCCGAAAGAGTCGCCTTTGCAGACGAGGACGACGACAGTCTCGGTCCTTCGTCAGGTGCCGCCAATCTCGACGGCGCCACCTACCGCAACAACTGCCTCAAGATCGCAACAGCAGCAGCAGCAGCCAAAGGTGACAACAACAATCACGTTACGGACAACACGCACAGTCTGTGATTCAAGCTCGTCGAGCGGGCCTGGATCGACCGTATCCTCGTTGCCACGTTTAGAGCTGTCTCCAGGCGGCCGAATGGTCTTTATCGGCGCTGCGCATCAAAAGAGCGTATCTATCCTGCTCATGTATATAGCGCTCCTCCTACTTTTGTAGAAATCTAAAGGGACATCGCCTATGAAATCTCCAAGAGTGTGCAGAAATCAGGCCGGGCAACGATATTCTTGCCAAGCTCGCGCCAAATCTTGCGACAGATCCCCGTCTCGACGAGATGAATACAGCCCGGTGCAAACGTCAGCCTGCCTTCTTTGATGAGATCGACCGTTTCTTGACGTGGCAAGCCGAGCGCTGCCAAATGCTGCGGCTGTAGCTGGTCAAATGGCCGATCCAGACTCAGCAAGGTTGCTTTCTGCTTTTCAGCCCAGACACCCAATAGAGCAGCCTCTTCGCGGTCTTCCTCCTCCCAGACGTATTCATCATTGTGCAGGGCATCGATGATCAATTGTGGCGCGCTGTGCAAAGACGCGATGGCTGACTGGAGATCACTCGGCTGAACAACCCGGCCGCCGGCATTGGCGAAATTGCGAAGCTGTGCAGCGACGCCGTTGATGGGGTTGGCTGCCGGCACAAGCGCCATACACCGTAAGCCCAAGATCGACAAGAGTCGACCGGCCGAGAGTGCCATCTCACCACGCCGGGAGTCGCCGGCGAAAATGACAATGACATGAGGCACCTCTTTCGCGGCTGATTCGAGAATGTGCGTGGCAAGATCGGCAATACCGCGTGCTGCATTTTCAGCGAGCGCGTCAAGCGAGGGTCCATACTTGCTAGCGGCGAGATGCTCAGCCATCGTGTATTGCTGCGCAGTGATGGTGGCCACAGGCGACTTGTCAACAACAACACGCAATTGAGCATCGGCATGCATCGCCGACGCCATACTGCTCTTGCGTGATTGACGGGACCGTGTTGTCGGGTAGCTTGGCCGCTTGACGCGCGAGGCCGGTCGTTCGACATCGACGGGCGATTCGGTCGGTTTAGGCGAGGCGCGCTGCGAGTACTTGGCATCCGTGACCATCTCATTGAATGCCAGATTCGTCTTGTCCTTGGGCAGTCTGTTGGACGTCACGAGCAAAGTCGCCGCATCGGTGGCATCATTCTGTCGAATCTGCTCAAACACTTTCTGCTTGTTGAACGCTTCAAGATTCTTTTGAAAATCAAACTCTTCTTCGTGATAGGCCGACATGTCGGCATCCTCCCAATCCGAAGGCTGTCGCGCCTTGCGCGTCTGCTTTCGCGGTAAGCGCTTGCGACGTGTCGTGGTCTGGTCGTCTGTTTCAACGGCAGACGAGTCGAAATCGGCACTCGGCGCCGCCTTGATGGTCAGGTGCTCGAGCGCCTTGGCGGGCGCAGTGGTCGACTTGGGCACAGTCTTGCCATCTGCTACAGCGGATGCAGCTGTTGCTGATGGTGTCGTCCGAGAAGCATGCGCCGGCGGCTTGTTGGAAGAGACAATGGCCGGATCGACAAAGTCAAGCGCCGACTGCTTCGGTGCCGCCTGTTCCTCCTTTGGCAGAATCTCCAAATCCACGACACTCTTGCCGTCCAATTCGAATTCATCAACCGAGACTTGATTGAGCGGAAAGAAGACTAAGAGGGGTTAGCAAGGTGCAGCTTGCGCAGAGAACGGACCATTCGTGAGCTTGAGTTTCGATGTGACTGGATCGATTGATTCCACTTGGCCATGGGCCTTGACGCCGGTCTTGAGTACAAGAGCGAGGCGCAATCCGACAAACTTGTCCGGATCCATACCGAGTGATTGCTGTTGGCTTCTTGACAATCCGCACAAGCACAGCTTCGCTTGTGTCTCTTCGTCTCTGTCGTTGTCGCAGTGTCAAAAGGGCGATAATATTCAGATGGGGAAAACACGGCTGGGCTTGGAGGGTCAAGGCAACTTGGTCCTGCCAGCAGTTCTTCATCTGCGATGGCAAGGGCTGAGGTCTGTCAGGATCAAATAGCTAGCATGCTCTACGTACATCGAAAAGGAAAAGGAACAGCAATTTTGCAAGTTAAAGGCTGTTTTTGAGCGAGCTAGGTTCAGGCCCAAGCTCAACCTGGATGCTGCTAGGCCGAACGCCAAAGAACTGCCCAATTTGGGTTCTGACGTCCAAGCGGAATCGCTCATCTTCATTCATGTCGTCGTAAAAGTCATACAGATTGCCCACATCAGGGACTTGGAGAACACCGCTGTCGCGAGCTCCATGATCTTGAGATGCGTCGCCACAGCCGGATTCGCTTGCCAGGCTAGCGCTATCATCACCAGGCGTGGTTTCCAAATCACCTCTGTCGTCGCCGTTGCCGTCTTGACTGTCCTCTTGACTGTCGTCGTCATCCTCGTGCCCAAGATTGTCAAGGGCGCCGCCTAAGCTCTCTGCAATCATCGGCCCAGGCGGCAGCCCAGTGCGAGCGTCGATGATTTGCGCAGCAGCCGTGACGGAATTGTCGCTTAGATTGCGAATCAAGTTGATAGCGCGTTTTGCGCTATTCAGCTCGAGCAGTTCGATGCGGCCCTCCGCCTTGATCCACAGGAAGTGCCATTGTCGATTGGCCTCTGTGAGGAGGATCCAGATCGGTCGGCCGGCGGACTTCTTGGCGTTGAGAACAAGCAGTTGTATCACTGCTTGATTGATATTTGCCTGGTCGAGCGGTGTACGCTTCATCTCGACATATCCTTCCGCAATAGACGCCCAGTCGGCGGCAATTTCGCCTTGCGTGGGTGCAATCATGAGGTCGCTTTTGCAAGTGACCTTCAGCATTCCTGACGGTGTCGGGACACGAAGAAGCGCCGGGCGGCTTTGCACGTCGACAGTGGCCTTGTTAGGTACGGCAAGCCCCATATACCGTCGAAACGCCTCAGTGAGTTCAAGCTCGGTCGTGACGTTCGGCAGGTTCCAATTCGGCGACAGGTCATGATCAAGCTCTCCTAGCTCATCTTCGGTGAGAGAAACTCGGTCGTTGCTGTATTCAATCTTGAGCGCGTCTTTCAGCTGATGCAACTGCCCGCTCGAGCATTTGGACGCTTGTATGTACACTTCTATCCTTGTGCGACGCCCAAATTCAGCTTTTGCTGCGTTCAGTTGTGCTCGGTTTTAATGAGCGATGTGCGCTCGTCCGGCCTCGATTTCAGCTCGACCTGCCTCGAGATCAGCCAACAATTGAGCTTCTCTGGCGGAGAAATCAGATTTGGTTGTGTGAAGCTCAGCCTCGTGTTGCTGGCGTTGCAGCTCGGCCTGTTGCCGTTGCGCGTCGAGTTGCAAACAGATTGCTTGCTTCTCGGCCATGTGATGCTCTTTGAGCCTCAGCACTTGTTCTCTTTCTTCGAGTCGCTGAGCCTTTAATAGAGTCAGTTCATCAGTAGCCTGCGCGAGCAGCGTCGCGAGATCGTGGCGCTTCATCTGGCGCAGAGACCAGACTGAGAAGAAAGAGCGACTAAAGCAGCATAGGTAGCGCAGAAGACTTTCAGCAAGGGATCTGGGATGGGTCTTGGTATAGATGACTGTCTGTTGACGAGGTCAGTCGGTCTCATGCAGCGCTTCTATTTTAATGCTTCTACTTGTACGATGTCCGTGGTCTCGATTTCTCTCACGCTCGTTCAGCAAACTGCAATTATGAACAGCCAGGCGGCACGAGAGACTCGGCTACAGCTGCAGATTTACTGTCCCGGTAGAGACACTTGTGTATTGTGTATATGCATCAATCTACAATGTACAGTCACCTAGATACATGCTCATGCTAGCTGTTGCCCAAGCTGCACCTCGAGCGGCGCAACGATCCGTACAGGAGGCAATCCAGTCGCCGCATCTGGTACCGCCTCCTTCAACTCCTTGCCATCCTTGCCAATCAGCTTGTGCAGACCGTTAAACAAGATCTGCCGCGTGTTCTCCATCTCAGTAGCATTGTGCTCGGCGTTGAATGTAGCAAGCGAAGACAGCTTGCGGTAGTGCTCCGTTTGTGATTGCAGCTCCTCAACGCGCGCCGTCAACTTGATGACTTCTTGCTCGAGATTTTGCGATCGCTCAGCTTCCGCCTTCGCTTGACTTTCCGATTCTTCCGCCCGACGTTGCGCGGAGCTGATCGTCGTCGTCAGTGAGCTAATCATACCAATCTGATGACTTTGACGCTCAACAAGCTCAGCATTCTGCTTGTCCATCGCCGCAAGCTGACCCAAGAGCTTCTCCTGCTCCTCAGCCGAAGATTTGGCCATCTCCTTGTGCCGATCCACTTGACTCGATAGTTGCGCCAGTCTTTGTGAAAGGTCCCTGCCAGACTGGTCCTGCTGACGCTGGAAGGCGTTGAAGCGTCCTTGGTGCTCTTCGAAATCCTTGGCACGCGCAAGCTGAATCTCGCGATTTGTATGCACACGTGCCTTTTGCTGTAAAAGCGCAATTTGCTGGTCATGCTCGAGCTGAAGCTGCTTTTCGCGGCTGGCTGCGGCTTGCTGTATCGCTTCACGTTCTTGCGTAGCAAGCTTGCGCTGCCGTTGATGCTCCTCACGCAAGACTTGCAAAGCATGCATCAAAAAGGCAGCGTCAGGCATCTTGTCATTGGACCGCACACGCGCGAGATTGGACCCTTCCTGATTGCCTTGCATGACAGGACTAGTACCCGTACGGCTGATACCGAGTGCATCGAGCATTTCCTTGCGTTCTGGCGAAACAGGTGACGTGGGTGTCTGCTCAGTACTGTCCATGGGCCCTTGCCCGATCAATGGCGAGGCACTCGGCTGCAAAGAAGGCAGGCGGTAACGCATTTCATCCTGCGTCGGCTTCTGCGAGCTGCGATCGACGGCTGAAAAGGTTTGTACATTGACGGTGTGAAAGGCTGACGGCTCATTGACAGCCTTGCTGTTTGCATTCGACACGTCTCGCTTCTCACGCGCGTAACCCGAAGCTTGCTCCAATGCTGCAAAGTCCTTGCTCGTCAGCGATCGCTTGACGTCAAGCGAACCGAAATTGTTCATGACGCGTGAGAGGGCATCCGGTTGTTGGTCTTTGGGCATCGTGCGCATGATGTCTTTGCTCAAATCATTGCGAATCGTGCCAATCGAACGCGTCGTGCTGCGCGAGTGTGTACTGCGACCAGGGGAAGCGCCGCGAGGTTGCCAGAGACGGGACGGTTGAATGCGCTCTTGACGGAACCCTTGTCGTTCGGCTGGGAAAGTAATAGAGTCGGTCGAGCAGACATAGATGGCTTGATCTTCAGTATGCGGCTGGCTGATTTCGCCGCCAAAGAGGAAGAGCTTGCTATCGACGGCACAGAGGGCGTGATTCGCACGCGGCGGCGGCCGTACATGCACCATGTCGAGACGGTGCCAGTAGCGACTGGCGAAGCGATAGGCGTACATGTCGGCCGAGTATTGGCCCTTTTCGTTGACGCCGCCCGTGACGTACATGATGCCGTCAATCACAACCGCTGCATGACTGTGTCGTGGACCGGGCAAATACCCGTAGCAGGTAATCTGCGTCCAGGCCTCCGTCTCCGGGTCGAATTCCCATAGATCGCCGCAAACATCCTTGCCGCTCAAACCGCCGTAAATGTAGAGCTTGCCACTGTGCATGACGGCCGTGTGATTACTTCGAGGGCTGGCACGCGCTGTGCGTCCGCTCGTCACTTCGGACCAAGCAGATGAAAAGGAAAAGAGCGACTCAACATTGTACGTGAGCAGGTCATTGAAAGGCGTGCCATCACCGCCCTGTCCGCCAAAGACAACGAGATGCGTACCGACCAAGGTCAAACTGTGTCCCTTGCGTGGCATGGGCTTTCCGCCAGACACGACGGCCATCGACCAATTTCTTGTAGCTGTGTTCAAGACGTACAAATTGCTATCGGCTTGGGATTGCGATGTGCCGCCAAAGACAATGATGGCCTGGCCTGCGCGGACTGCGCGCGCATCGGCCCGTGATGTAGGTCCATCGCCTGTCGTTTCCAAGCTGTCCACGCGCAGTGTTGATGGCTGAATGCTGTGCAAATCATCTTGCAAACCTTGCTTGGTTTCGCCGGAATATAGGAAAATGTCGGTAGATGCTGCAGCGGTCGCGGTATAGGCAAATGAACGTCTCGGAAATGGCGAAATGCCATTGAAGTATCGAGCAGACCAGGGCGCCTAGTGTCAGAATACTGGCCGTCAAACTCGAATGACTCACGATGGCGGCCTCGCTCTCGTGCTTATACTGACTAGAGTCAAGCTGCAAAGCCGGCGCAATCTCGTCCGACTCTCTTGGCTGTGAAGCAGACGACATGATGTTACAAAAGGAAGGTGTCGTAAAGACCAAGCTCGTTGGCCTTGCTCTTGGTTATAATGGAGCTGATACAAGAGGGGTGACCGCCTGATCAACTATCAGCACCTCCTTGGGTGGCGGGAGGCGCCCATGCTGCGTGGCCGGTCCTCATCTACTCCGCATGCTTCTGGGCCAAAACTGCGCGCGCGCTCCAACAGTCAGTACTTGGGCAGCTGCAGCGAGATCTCCCTTTGTCACGGAGCTTTCCCAACGGCTGCCCGCCCTTTTGGCATCTTGACGGGTCCAGAAGAGGAAGCCGCAAGCGAAAAAGGCAGTGGACAGTGGCCACTGACCATGGACAAGCTTAAGTATAGCAGCGCGTATGCGATAGTCCCAAGGTTTGCATTACAACGGCATGACTGAGCGTAGGAGAGTGACCAGTACGAGCCGTTTAGGCCATGAAATGGAGCTATTGTCTCCAGCATGCGTAATCGAGCCAGAGACTTGTCTTGAATAGTCGTTGTCCGGCTCGAGCTCCTATTTTTTCCAGGTGCGCGTGTACCTGGAGCCAACTGGATTATGCTGCAGGTTGAAGGAATTCTCCGCAGCGGTTCCTAGTCGGGCGGCCAACCGTGTGCCCGTGGCCCCGTGTCCAGCCAAATCAAACCCATTAGACAGTTCTGATCTGCAGCTACTGCTAGGCTGCCAGCCAGTAAGGCAATACTATCGCCAGGAGCACTAGTAACAGTGGTCGGTCGACACTTGACACGACCAGCTATCTGTATAATCATAATATGTCCACATGCAGAGCACTTGCGCTCAATCAGTCACGACCAAGCTCGCAAAGTATGAGTCCGCCATCCTCGCAAGCCGTCCACCGATGGGCATCGCATAACCCTCGAGTGCACCACGCAACCCATTCATAATCTCAAAATGACCCGCGTCCTTGATCTCCGCCCACTGCCAGGCGATGTGATTACAAGCCTCGTAGACGAGCCAGAGGGCTGGAAAGCCGATGGGTTGCTGTGTGACCAACTCACAAATCTGTCGTGTATAGGCAGCCATGACCACTTGTGGATTCTTGATGGTGTGCTTCTCATGATGCATGTGATAGCAGAGATGATCGAGCAGCGTGACACCGGCGCCGAGCAGAATCAACTTGGCGTGCAAATCTACTTCTGATTGTAGACGTCTCTCAAGCTCAGCGTAAACTTCATCAATGCTGGCATCTAGGGGTAAAGCATTGCTCAAACAATGCGCGATGGTGACGCTTGAGCTGACCATCATCCAGGCTTCAGTCTGAGCACCCACATCGGGCAGTCCCGCCACCGGACGAGGTTTTGTCGTTGAGCTGTTGCCGCGCTTGAGGACAATGCTCGTGTCGCGAAAGTCGGAAAGCTTGCAGAGAATGAACGCAGCCCAATACGTGCGTGTACGCTCGTCCATTTCTGACGTTGTCATGGGCCGTCTGAGAACACCAGAACGCACAGTACACTCGTGAAGTTGCAGTGCATCCTTTGGGACAATCTGGAAGATTTGGCACAAGCGCAAGTTTGCCACACAGCGAAGGTTGAAGGCCATGATACGACATGACAAGTATTCAAAGACAGAAAGCAGAATGTTGGCCTGCAGTGCAGCCATTGTCGGCTGAGTCTCGAGCGCAGATTCAATATCTTGTCTCAATGAAGCATAGCCGTTCGGTGCCGTGAAGAGACTTGCGGCCCTGAACAGAAGCTGGTTTCCCTCAAGCCTTTGAGACGCGGGAGATGCAAATTGTAAAAATGGATAAATGTGTGTCGTATAGAAGAGCATCGCCGGACTGCTGTAATCGACAAACGTATTGAAACCAACGATGGGCACAGGACGGGCGCTTTCGTCAACAGCGCAATCTTGTGGATCAAGCAAATGGGCAATGAGCGAGTCAGGCATCGTCTTTACAGGCGTGAATGCCCTCGCAAAGTCATGCCCAAAGGAACTGCTGGCAGCTGTGCTGAGGGCAGGAATGGCACTCATGAGATTGTCGCTAGATGCCGAAGCTTGCCGCGTCGAGCTTGCGGATGGCAAGTCTTCGACCTGAATGGTCGAAGGCAGCTTCCTCTTCTTTTGCTGCTTGTCCTCGGACGCGCGATCTTCGTATTGACAGGCATGCCCCAGCCGGTCGCAAGTGCCGCAACTGGGGCGCGCTCGATCGCATCGCTGTTTTCGCTTCCTGCAGACTGTACATGCAAGTTTAGCTGTTTGATCTACGTCTTCTTCAGGGCTCATATTTGTTATCGCTCGAGTGCGAGAGAAATGGCTGATATTTTTCGTCGTTGTCGCTTTCGATCAAGTTGCTGTCGTTGTGGTGTCGCTGCTTCATCGCCAGACTACAGGTCCACGTCCGCACCATGGCCACGCCTAAGCGAGGACGAGAGATTCCAAGTACCTACTCACAGGCCACCAGACTCCCAAGGTTGAACTCGCTCGTCTTTCAGGTGTGCTAAAGACATGTGCTACTGACGGCTGACTACCTTGACCCATGGCTTACGGTCACTCTTGACGACCTAATGCACGAGCTGCCACCGGCAAACGTCTGCAGATAACAGCCGGACGATCAGGATCCTGCCCAGCTAAGCCTCTTCTATGCTTCTACGCTCATGGAAGTCATGAAAGCCGGCTGTTAATCCAGGGCGTTGCCGAAGTTGCTGCTCATATCAGTCGCACTGTCAAGATGCTGCCTGGCACAACTGGAAGTGTCGCGTCATTGCAGTAGCCTCTTCTGAATGCAACGTATCGGCATGCACACAATGCTATGCTAGGAACTCGCCAGACAGCTTCTCCTGAATCGCACTTGCAATTGGCTTCAGCCGAGCTTGCTATCTTGTTAGATTAGGCTACTACTTGCGATTACACCTGCGACGGTAGCCAGCATTGATCGCAAGCATTGCCAAGCGAACATCAAGTGTACACCGGCACAACGCATCCCGCGCTATTCATGGTGTTTGCTGATGAACATGCCGTGTCCTCATCCGGCCAGATTGTCAATATGCGGATTCAAGGTCATTCAACGCTCGTCGCACTCTAAAAATAGGCCACAGATGCAATGCTTATCTCGCGCAAATTACTTGTTCCTCATCCAAGCTCAATCAGTGCGCAGCCGGCGCCAACCGCTGCCATGTCAGAATCAAGAGGACGATCTCGCTACAGATTCAGCGCATATTGCAAACTGTGTCTGTGAATATTGTCGTTGCAACGGCAGCCTTGTCACCCGTGTCTTGACTGCACGTGCCACGCTACCGTGTCCAGGGGGATAAGTTCCGTTGAAATTGAAAGATTGACGTGCCAAAATTGCCCAGTAGTCTGCGCAGCGGCAAACTTGACCAAATTTTCGGAAGGTAGGCCTGTTGCTCGGAGTCACAGCCTCTCACAGGCCACAGGGGTGCTATGATTGCACCGTCATTATGTCACTGGCCAATAGACACGATCTTTCATCGGTAATACTTGCAATTGCGCGTATTCGGGCGCTGCTATTTGCCTCACGGTCTGACAATCATGCGCCCGCGTGCCGCTACCGTGCGCCAATCATCTTCAATCATGTGCGCTGATATGCTAGAACATAGAGCGTCTATCTGTTTGTCAACTCACATTTCTTTGGAGCCCTTTGTCTATCTAAGCTCGATCATCACCTTTTGCGGTTCGGGGAAACCATGCTCCTGCTACGCTATCAGGTTCTGAATCGTCAATCGTATGGTCATTACGGCGGCACTAGTTATTTTCCCGAGACTATAGTGTCTCTGCAACGTCATCAACCCGCTGCGGTTCATGGTTTGCGGCCCCAAATTAGCACTTCGGCAGTCTACGGGCGATTAATACTAGCGCTACCTCGTCAGTGGTTTGACTGGTGTCACCGTCTACTCGCCGATTTACGGTGTTCCGGATGCACGATGTCACTACCGTCAGTGGCTCCCGACGCAGCCTGACAGTCACCGAGTCACAGACTCACAGACTCACAGTACTCATGTGTCGTGCTACGGACTCACGGTGCCAGATCAAGGGGAAGAGCCTAAAAGACCGCGTTGTGATCATGATTTGTCAACCCAATACAGTAGAGGCCGAGAGTCAGCTGCTGCCTGCTGGAACAGCCTGGAAGTGGCAATCAAGCTTGTTCAGTGTTCACCGCAGTATGCAGCTGCTTTCTATGGTCTGAGTGACTGAATAACACTGTAACAGTGAGTATAAATATAGCGCGTCCTCTTCCGGTCGGAAAAACGTGCCTAATTTGGTGCCCAGGTGGGACACGGGCCCATGGCCTATTCGTCGTCAGGTCATCATTGACTTCAATGATAGTCATTGGTAAATTTATAGTAATCAAGGACCATTCGCACATGTGCGCTGGCAATTGCTTGCGTCAATGCTAGTCGCTCGACGTACAGGCGCAACGCTTTTTACACTGGACAGTGGACACTATGGAAGTCAGACTTGAGCATTTACGCATACGATTGCAGGGTCGCAGGCTTAGGTGGGACAGGCGAGCATCTCGTAAGTTAGTCGTAACTAGGGACGTGTCATATGAACCATCTTTAGCTTCTGTCAATCGCAGGCACGCACACCTCATCGGCGGCAGCCGATGTCAACTGATGTTGAGAGCCATACCTTGGTTTCTGGATCCGATAGCCTGGTGATCGATATCATGCCCAGCAGCCCGGGTGGGTCTTCAGTCTTGACTCTAGACTCTAGAGTGACATTGCAATTGAGTCCTGACTCCTGAGTCTTGATCATGGCCATTGCGACTAGTACTTGCAAGTTCACACAACTTGCAGACAAACTTGCAGTGCGGGACTGTGCGGCCTTGCGGCTACGGCCAGGCAGGCTGAGGCAGTTCGCTGAAAGCCAAGTTAAGTTGCAGCCTGATCATCCCTGATGTAATAAAGACGCTCGCTGCATTTGGAATGTCGCAATTTCCAGGCCGTCCGGCACGGGCCCGCTTGTTTCAGAACCGGCAACTCGGCGGCAAGAGCTCGCTCGATTGAGCGGGAACTGGGCAAACCTAATCTGAACAGTTGAGGAGCAACACGAAGATCTGCAAGCAACACCTACGCGAGGTATGCAACAACTTAACCTCAGTTTGATCAGTGCTCACTGCTCACCGCTCATAGCTCTGAGCTTCAAGCCATATCGAGTGAATTACGGCATCAACGTCTGCTCGTCATGCTTGGCTCTGCCGTCGCTCGCTTCCCGCGCAGTCTTTATAAGATAACCCCGTCCACCCTTTCTATACTCTCTATCAACCAGCACTTCGCCTCTCGACCATGAGGTTCACTTCATTTGCCCCAGTGCTGTCACTGCTCCTCAGCAATGTCCTCGCTCAACAGCCTGCCGAGCAACAACCCACCACAAGCTTCCAGATCGTCATTCCTCCCAGTACTCCACCTGGCATCACGAAGGGTGTTAAGTGCGACGCAGGCACCAGCAGCATCCGGCTTGTGACTCTGGAGACAGGTCAATCAGCAGACGTGCTCAGGATCGATGCCCTCGGCTACCTGCGTTGTGCCGGCAACTATGTCTCTGTTTTCTTCGCTCAGGAGAACACCGCGAAGCTCATCGTGCAACTTCGGTTCGAACCTGAGTACTCTACAAACCCGCAGTCTGGTGTTCAAAAGGCATTCTGGAGATTCAGCAATGGCGTTCTCAGTGGAAGCACGGTCTCGTACAACGCGATCCAAAAGCGGGCTGTCGCGGAATACATCCTTGGCTTTGACAACGCTGGCGATTTCATCGCCAGCACCGACGCAGCTGACGTTCCAGAGCCACTCCAGCCAGGTCAAGCTGTAGCGGTTGCACCTTCGTCAAGCTCTGCCTCTGCCACTGGATCTATCTCTGCCACCGACTCTGTCTCTGCCACCGACTCCGTCTCTGTCTCTGCCACCGACTCCGTCTCTGTCTCTGCCACCGACTCCGTCTCTGTCTCTGTCTCTGCCACCGACTCTGTCTCTGTCTCTGTCTCTGTCTCTGTCTCTGCCACCGACTCTGTCTCTGCCACCGACTCTGTCTCTGTCTCTGTCTCTGCCACCGACTCTGTCTCTGTCTCTGTCTCTGCCACCGACTCTGTCTCTGTCTCTGCCACCGACTCTGCCTCGATTTCTGCCACAGACTCTGCCTCTGTCTCTGCGACAGACTCTGCCACAAACTCTGCCTCTGTCTCTGCGACAGACCCTGCCACAAACTCTGCCTCTGTCTCTGCCACTGACTCTGCTTCTGCTTCTGCGATAAACTCTGCTTCTGCCTCGGCTGCTGACCCTACTGGTCCTTCGGCATCTGCATCTGCCTCGCCATCGGCAAGTGACTCTGCCGCGGTTCCAACCAACACTCCGGGACCGGCTTCCACGTCATCTGCCATTCCAGGTATCACAACGGACGTCGTTGTGCCGACCATCACCTCGGTTGCTCCCCTGCCCCAGGCTACCGCCACCACGACCTACCAGCTCTCCTTCTCTGGCACGCCGCTCGTCTGCACGGGAACGGCTATTGCCGTGGCCACATCGCCTACAGACGTTGCTTCGCTCATCACCATTGACAACAATGGTGTCCTCCTCTGTGACGGCAAGCAGGCCTACCTCCGTCCGCAGACTGCGCCATCGCAACTCTTTGACGTTGTCCTCTATGCGCCGCCGCCTCCCACTGGCATGGGCATCATTCCTGGATACTTCTCGCTTGCTTCGGGTAGCCTGGTCACTCAATTCACGCCATTCATGCGTCGTCGCCGACGACAAGGAGGAGGAACCTTCCCTGTGGGTATCGGTGCTGGTGGCACCCTCGTGGCAGGCCCCAACGTCACGCCCATCACGGGTCAGCCCATTCAGGCTGCTGGAACGACCGGGCCTAGCTCATCAGGCGTTGTCGTCTTGCCCACCATCTCTGTCTCTGTTCCTGTTCTTCCTAGCACCCTCGTGCCAAGCTCAGTACCTACATCGGTGCCTACATCGGTGAGCACCGGTACTGGCACCGGTGGTATCGCCCCTGTGCCCAATACCACCACGCCGACAACCGTCACGAGCACCGTCACACTTGTTGTCCCTGGCACGACTCAGACTGTGGTTGCCGTACAGATCTTCATCAACGGCTTGCCTGTGCTGTCTCCAGGCGGCGGTGTCAACGGTCTCATTCCTGCCGGTGGCCAAATCACCATCATTGTCACGATCGGTAACGTGCTCGTTGCTGTGTCCATCGGCGGTGTCTTGCCTGTTGGTGGCACCATCATCTCGGGTGTGCCCGCGCTCGGCGGTGTTGCACCGGTCATCGTCAACATTGTCGTCATCGTCTCGCCTGTCGTTGCTGTGGTTGGCGGTGTTGTCGTCACCTCGCTCAGCACTGTTCAAGGCTTCGTCACCGTCATTGCCGGTGGTCCTGGTCTTGTGCCTGGTGCTGGCGCCGTCACCCTCATCAATCCTGTGCCTGTCGCTACCGTCACTGCCACCCAGACGATTGTCGTCCCTGGTGTCAACGCCGCTGGCGTCACCATTGTGCCTGCTGCCGGCGGTCCTGCCGTCGTTGGTGCAGTTGTCCCCGCCGGCGCTGTACCTGCCGCCGCTGCTGGTTCGGCCGCTGTGGCTGCTGGTGCCGCTGGTGGAGTCAACTCTGGCATCGCTGGTCTGCCTGTCTCGCGCTCTGCGGCCGGCAAGACTGCTCCTGCCGTGTTTGGCGCCGCTCTTGCGGTCGCCCTTGCCATGTTGACGATCTAGATTTCTAGACGCGTGGATATTTGAACGGTTTCTTTCTATTAATTTTCTTTACTATTCTCGTACGAATGTCTAGGTAATCTCCTACTATCGTCCTGATCTGAAAGAGCTTATCTGTCTGTGACTATGTGCCTGTTGTCTACCGTCTACGAGGAGTTGAGTCTTGTGTGCTGCTAAACACACGTGACTCGATGGCCACTGAAGCGGCGCGCACCTCTCCAGCGTCCTTCATGGCTTCTTGTGTCTCGTTATGGCTCAAAGCCATCGGGCACTCCTCCTGAGCTGGTCTAATAATCTCAGGCGCACGTAACTCTGATTGAAACCGTGTCGGCTATAGAAGCAATGGGCGAAGGCTACGATGAAAGCGTGATGTGCGTATACTGGTGCAAGCAGCTGCAGACTTGGCGCTCCTTTGAGAAACTCCAACAAGCTGCGAGCGAAGATGCGACCAGGTAGCTAGAGGAGCAATCCGAAGTCGCTTGGCTGCCAGCGCTGCCGCCATCGATATCCGCAAAGGACCGCAATCGATAGCTATTGTCAAAGCTCGCGCACTTTCGAACCCTGGCAAGTCGACGCATTGCCAATTACAACTAATTACCAATGCGACTCTATTCATGCAGGACGCTCGAGGTAGTCACGGCGTAGAGCTCATGATCATCGACAACGACTTAGTAATTTAGCTTGTGCAGCGCTAGCTGACTGTTCTCGCAAGCTGTCAATTTCAGACGACGATTTCGCTTCGGCTAGAGCCGGCGTCGCATTAAGCTTCCAAGCAGCAGGCCAGCAGCATCAAGCAGTGTCACACAAACTTTGCGGGGCCCCGGAGAACAACAAAGAGCTAAGATCCGAGGTCATCTACAAGTACTTCCTCAACGACCACTAGTCTACACACCTAGGACTTCAGAATGCAGCTCCTTCAAGCCTTGACTTGTATTGCTACGGTATGGGCTGCCTCGGCCAGCAACGAAAGCGACCCGCTTGTGGTGACAACCAATGTCGGTACCTTCCGAGGCATCAATCAGGGTCCTGGCGTACGAGCATGGCTGGGTGTGCCCTTCGGTGCAAAGCCTGTGCGCTTCCGTCCGCCTCGACGAGCCGATATTTTGCCTAGCAATGTCACATTCAACGCGACAAGGTATGGCCCTGGCTGTCCACAAAACAAGGGTGCAAGTTACACGGCGCTCAACTCCATCACGTTTGGCTCGCTTGGAAACTTTACTGAGGGCGAAGACTGCCTGTCATTGAATATTTGGGCACCAACGCTTGACAAGGCCAACGCCAGCAAGCCTGCCGCCGTGATTGTCTACTTTTACGGCGGCGCCTTCAGCCTCGGGGGTTCTGCGGTCCCGGCGTACAATGGCAGCAACTGGGTACAAAACTCGAGCGACATTGTCTTCATCACCTTCAATTATCGTCTCAATGTTCTCGGCTTCCCTGTCGGTGCTTCAGAGGTCCCAGCCAATCAAGTCAATGTCGGACTCCAAGACCAAAGGATGGCCATCGAATGGGTCTACAACAACGTCAGACACTTTGGCGCGGACCCTTCGCGTATTGTGCTGATGGGAGAAAGCGCTGGCAGTGCATCGATCGCCACCTGGCAATATGCATATCAGTATGATCCCATTGCGCAAGGCATGATTCTCCAGTCTGGTTCAGAAGTGACCTTGGCGAATCGAACAAGCACCAACTCCACTGCCAAGCTACTGGCATGGAATCAACTCGCAAGTGCTGCAGGGTGTCCTCTCAATCGCTCTGCCAATGGCACTGCGCAGCAATTCAAGTGTATGCAAGAGGTGCCCATTGGTCGTATTCAACGAGCGGTCAATAACGCCTCCTCCTTGTCCAACGTCTTTCAGCCTCAAGTTGACAACCGCACCGTCTTCTCTCCCGAGGAGTACCTCGCCCGTCAACAGTCTGGCGAGTATGCACGTCTCCCGATGCTCATCAACACCAACAATAATGAAGGCACCATCTTGACAGGACTTTACCCATTCCCAATCACGGCCGATAGCTTGACCAAGCAATTCTACACCTGTGTAACGGCACTCCAGGCTCAAGTGCGCGTCAACAACAGTGTTCCTGTCTGGCAGAGTCGTTACCTGGCCACCTATCCCCAAAACATCAATCAGTTGGCTAGTCTTGGTGCGTTTCACAGCTCGGAGCTGCCGCTCGTTTTTGGAAACTTTGACGGCTTGTCAAATCTCACCAGCCAGCAGCGCAACCTGAGCCAAGCCATTCAGGCTGGGTGGACGGCATTTGCCCGAGACCCAGTCAAGGGGTTGACCAATTACGGCTGGCCGGCATATAATCTGTCTGGTGATACGCTGATTCAACTGTCGAACGATGGCGTGACCTTTAACAAGACGACTGCGTACAACAACGGCTGTCAGCAGTATTATCCGCAGCTGCAGGGGTGATTGGCTATAGTGTGGAGATCTGCATCAAAATCGTAATCGAAATTGTAATTAACCATGTTGCAGTTCCAGTTAAGAACGGTAGACGTTAAGCTCTTCAGTACTCTTTAGGATTGTTCTTGACGAGCGAAGCATTGCTGTGCGTGTCGCACGGGAACAGCTGGGGATTCAGGGAGACAAAAAGGGGCACTACTGGGATTTGAACCCAGGACCGCGTCCACCCGAAGAACGCATGCTACCACTACACCACAGCACCAAGTTCCTCGCTCGCACATAGGCTAAATTATAATTTTGAGATCTTAAGAATGTCGCGGATTCTCCAAATAGTTCTTCTTAGACGCATATCAACATCTCTTGTACTACCAAACAGCTTCGCAGACATGTAACTGACGCTCACAAGTCTAGGTACTCCACCATGAAGCTTGTCTGCCGTTCCAGGGCTTGTTGCTGAGCTTCCTTTGCCCGGAATCCGTGGCCTTCTCCCTCAAAGACTTGCAGCTCGCAGGTACCTCCATTCTTCAAAATCGCATCCACCATCATCTTAGCCTGCGTCAATGGGACAACCTTGTCTTCAGTACCCTGCTGAACCAACAAAGGTGACTTGATGTTACCAGCATGATACAATGGCGATCGTTTCTTGTACACTTCAGGAATCTCGTCAGGGGTACCGCCAAGCAGATTGAAGAGGTACTGCGACTCAAACTTGTGCGTGTCAAGTGCAAGCGCTGTGACTTCACTGACACCATAGCGTGATATACCAGCAGCGAACACTGTGCTTTTGCAAAGGGCATTGAGGACTGTGTAGCCGCCTGCCGACCCGCCATCGATGGCCATCTTGTTCGGGTCTGCAAGTTTGGCGTCTGCAAGGTATTTGGCAGCATGAATGGCATCTTCGGTATCGACAACACCCCATTCACCATCCAGTGACTGCATGTACGCGCGCCCGTAGCCTGTTGAGCCACCATAGTTGAGTGCGAAAAAGGCATACCCGCGCGACGTCCAGTATGAGATTTGGAGATTGGTCTCGGGTGGCGAGCTACTAGTCGGTCCACCATGAATGCGCATGAGCAATGGCGGCAGTGCATCTTGCGGACCGCAAAAGTCGGGTGAAGTTGGCGGGTAATACCAGCCGTAGGTTTGACGGTCTCCTGAAGGGCAAGCGATTGGCTGTGCAAGTGCCAAATAGGCAGGATCCATATCGACACTCAACGTAGATCTGCAAAGCTTCGGGTGCTCAGCGTCATCCTTCTTGAATGCAAAGATGCCTTTTGCTGCTTTGGTCGAACCGATACAGTAGATTGTCTCCCCTATAGCTTGCACAGCATCAATGGTGAGGAAGGCATGCTTGATGACTGTTCGCTTGCCGTCCAAGGTGGTGATGGACAGTGCTTGAGAGGCTGAATCATCGCCATGAGCGGCGAGCACATCGTTGCCAAACGTACAGTAGCTGGTGTTGCCAAATACCCAGTCTGGGCCTGCGAAATCGCCTTGGATGGATTCTGTCACAGGCTGGTACGCGCTATAGGGAGCTTCTGCCTTGTAGAGCTGATGGAAGCCCGTCTTGTCCGCAGCAAAGAGCAATGTGTCGTTGATAAAACGAGGCTGAGTCACAGCACCTTGGCCTCCCAACAGGAGACGCTTTTCAGAGTAAGGCGACTCTGCCACAAACAAGCTCGATTGCGTCCACGGCATTTCTGGGTGTCTATCGTCAGCACGCAAATTGAAAAGATGCACTTACTGCCACTCGCGCCAGACGAGCGTGCTGCCATCCGGGCTGAATGTAGGATCACTGTAAAAGTCGGCGCCTTGAACAACCTTCTTGATCTCTTTCGTCTGAAGATTGATGGTGACGAGATAGGTCTGCACTTGACTCGGCTCCGGCTTGGTATGGTCTTCACAAACCGAAACAAGCAACGGTTCGCTGGGATGAAACTTGAAGCAGGCATAGCGTCTCGGTGTTCCCTCAGGCGTCAGAGGCTCAGCATGTCCATCTTTGAGCATATAGAGCCGGTTGTCTGAAAAGTTGGAGTAGATGATTGTGCCTTCAGGTCCAACAGCAAAAGGCGCGCCGCCATACTCATGCACACGTGTGCGCACATTGACGTTTTTAGCGACCAAATCTTCCGCAGCAGAACCATTCAGCTTGCAGAGCACAGTGCGACCCTTCTCAAAAGGTCTTGACTCGAGAAAATACAAGTCATTCTTGTGCGCTCGAAGCTCAGAGACAGAAGTAGCGGAGCCTGTCAGGAGATCAGTGCTGATTGGAGACTTCCATTTGCCATAGGCAGCAGTCGTGACCATTCTAGCAGCGGGTCTAAGAAGCGTTCGAAACAATGTCAGTCTGATACCTGTTATAACCAATTGACTTGGTCACGGTCGAGGAGAAGCTCTGTACTCTCTGGTAGTGGGATGAGTCCTTATTGAATGAAGTGTGTGGCTTGTGCTTGTCTCACGCCACACCTGCAACAGTGACAAAAATAGTTAGCCAGATAGGAAGCATGTGCATCAATTGCAACGATCAAGTAGACTTGTCCCTTCAACAAGCCATGGCGCATTCACATAGACCAACGACAAAGCAAAAACACAAGGCCTTCAAGGGTACTGGTCATGCTTCGAGTCGGGTGCAAAAAGATATCGCAAAGGGCAAGATTCAGCCCGAGAAAACCGCCGGCGCAGTTCAAAAGACGCATTCAAAAGCCGACAGGAAGAATCTTGCCAAGCAGATTCAGCAAAACAAGAAGAATGTATTGAGGCATCAGGCAGCCTTCTTTGGTGACGGCAGAAGTAAAGCGCCGCGCTTGGTGGCCTTGATTCCGTTGAACAGGGAGGTTGACACGCTTGCTTTAGTGCATGCGCTGGAGGACCATCTTGATTTGCCGCAGAGTGCTCAAGCAACGACAGAGGTCCATGTCAAGTCGTTCAAACAGAGACTTCAAATGATGCATGCGGGTGGCTCATTGGAGAATGTGCTCAACATTGCCGCTGTGGCAGATTACTGCGTCTTTGTCGGTGATGCGCGATCGCGGCTTGGTGAGAATGCTCAAGCGCAAGTTTTGCTGCGTGCACTACAAGCACAAGGTATTCCATCGCACTTTACAGTATTGCAACATGTGGCGGGTGACAAGACGAGCGCTGAGGCGCGCAAAGTCTGGGAGACTGATATCCACTCCTTCTTCCCGTCCGAGCATCCTTCCTTTTGCTTGCAATCCGGGGCAGAGACAAGCAAACTTCTGGGCGCAGTATGCAACAGTCTGCCAGAGTCACCTACCTGGCGCATGGGCCGTGCCTATCTTGTACCGTCCAATGTTACGTTCGAAACGAGTTGCTGCTTTGAAGGTATCGTACGAGGCAACAATCTCGACGTCGATCGACTCATGCATATTCCTGGTCTTGGCGATTTCGAGATTGAGCGCATTGTACGCGCCGAGGATGAGGAAGTTGTGCTGGCGACCCGCTCCGCCAAAGCCGACAGCCTGACACAAGACTTTGAAATGGAGGAAGATGCGCCCTTTGTTGAAGAACCCCAACGCAAAGGAGTCCGTCTCGACAATCACTACTATATCGATTCTGATGAAGAAGAAGTACCTGTTGTTAAGCGTGTACCCAAGGGCACGAGCAAGTATCAAGCTTCTTGGATTGTAGACGAGGCCGTGGCCGCAGAGGACGATTCAGAAGACGAGATTGAGGATGTCGAGAATGACCGAATGAGTGACGTGGCGAGTACCTACGCGCCGACCCAAGCAGAAGAGCCACATGAGGAGCTTTCAACAGAAGAAGAAGCGCGCCAACTGGCTTCCTATCGTGCTCAAGTCAAGGAGGACAAGGAGTTTCCAGACGAGGTGGACTTTGACCCAAGTATCAATGCCCGCGACCGATTCAAAAAATACCGCGGTCTCAAAGACTTCCACCAGTCCGAGTGGGATCCTGATGAGATTGACAGCAACACACCAAGTTGGTATGCTGGTGTTGCTAAATTCGGCTCCTATCGCAGCACGCGCAATCGCATTCTCAAAAGTCACGCTGGCGTTGAGATGGGCACACGCGTCAAGGTCTATCTTAAAGATGTCCCTCGACAGTTGCTTGAGCTGAAGCATGTCGTCCTCTGGGCGAATCGCGAATATGAAGCATCGCGCGCCATCAACAACTTCACCATCCAGCTCGAATCCGGTGCCGAGCCGTTCAAGTCCAAGGAAGAGGTCATTATCCAATGCGCGCATCGACGATTTCAAGCCGAGCCCATCTACTCACAAGCGGTGGCCAAGACGCGGAATGGTCTCGTCCGCTTTGAGCGTTTCGTGCAGCCTGGCAGGTTGTCCTTTGCTACAGTGGCTGGACCAGCGATCATCGAGAAGGGTGCGCCTGTCCTATACTTCAAGCGCGACACGACCGCCAACGGCAGCTATCTCGTGCTGGTCGGCACTGGCTCCTTTGTCGGCGTCGATCACAGCCGAATGACCATCAAACGCATCTTGCTCTCCGGCGTGCCTTACAAGATTCACAAACGCCTCGTCACGATTCGCTACATGTTCCACAATCGAGAAGACATTCGCTTCTTCAAGGCGATTCAACTATTTAGTAAGTATGGTCGCATTGGCTATATCAAGGAAGCGCTTGGCACACACGGCTACATGAAGACGAACTGGGACAAGCAGATCCAAGGAATGGATACTGTCTTGATGCCGCTCTACAAGCGCATCTACCCGCGCGAGGCGCATTATTACACTGCATCTGCTTGATTATAGCGAAATCAGAGCAACTTAGCTAGCCATCTTGCTTCCTCTCTTTGTCTTTCCTCTCGTGTTGATGAGGCATCCAATGAACGTACAGCTCTTACTTGTAGCGTAGCACTCCCGAGGTCTCCGAATTCTCTCTTCGTTCCTGCAGTCCTGTAGCGAACTCGAATAAATCACGCGGAGTCTCGGTCGACGTCGCCCGCATAGAAAACCCCGATTCGGCAATTCAGAGGCCGACCACCAGCCCAAGCCGGCCCGTCCCAGCGGCTGTCAGACACCACCACGCGGTGAACGGGCCAAGAAGAGCACCAAAGCCAGGGCGGCGGCCCGCGCTGCCTAGCTATAGTGAGTGATACGAACGCTCAATGCTTGCGCATCAGACCTTGTTGGCTAGCGCGCTTCGTGGCAATGCTTTTCTCGTGGCACAGCGGACCTCACTCGCCACTGCTTGCCTCCCGGCGGACAACCTTCCTTAGCGAATCCCTTCATGTCTCAGGAACTGTCTGCCGGGTGGATTCGGAGATCTTTGACGGCACGCTGAACCTATAGCAGCCAATGGACAATTTGCTTTGCTTGAGACACGAACAGAGCTTCTGCGCTAGCTAGCTTCCACCAAGAACCCGAGCATCTGCATACGAAAGAGTGCGGACATGGAAGCAGCCTACTCATGGCCATGTGCTCAAGATCAAGGAAGAGCAGCCGATGGATCGATCATGATCTGTTATACTTATAAGCAATTGCTTTGCCTGTTCTTTGGAATGGATTCTCTATTTCGAAAACGATGCTGTACGCATCCAAGGCTCTCGTCGCCTTTACCATCGTCGAGGCTGCACTTTTGCCGCGCGACTTGCTGGGTGCGCTTGGCGGTCTTGCTTCAGTTGCGACGCGGCTCAGTCCTGCTGTCCAGCCAATCGGAGGTGTCGTGGCGCCCATTCTTGGTTCGCCCATCTCTCTATCAACGACATCCTCGGGCCAGCTCGCCGGCATCACGCAAATCGTCCAAGATTTAGGAGATCCGGTAGGTGGCCTCGTCGGCAATCTAATTCAGCCAATTTCACAGCTTTCACAGCCTTCCGTCCTAGCACCTCTACTCAACCCCGTGGTCAGCAACCTCCTGGAACCGCTTGCTGCGTTGACGGCACCACCTGCTACGCCCACAGCATTGGTCAATTTACCAGCTGATGTCATCCAGCCACTCGTATCTCAAGTGCTCGTCGTCAGCGACCTGCTCTCGCCCCTTGTCGACACGCTACCACCTCTTATCAGTCCAATCAATAATGTTTTGGAGCCCATCGGTGGACTGACGACATCATCATTTCCGCAACCTATTGCAACAGCTCTCAGTCCTGTCCCAGGGTCTCTTCTGGATGGTCTCGTCGGCGGCGTTGTCGGTGAAATCGTGCAGCCACTTTCTCAGCTACCTAGTGGCGGCGGCCTGGCCCCATTCGCCACACCAATCTTGGGTGGCCTACTTCCACTGCCTGACATTGTCGGTGCGCTGCCTAGTGTTCAGCCGACTTTACTCGATGGGCTTGGCGGCCTACTGGAGCCCATTGGGCAATTGCCGATATTGACCAGGATACAGCCAATCTCAAACGTCCTGGTCAATCCCATTGCTACTGTGCTCGACGGTGTCCTCCAACCGTCTTCTCCGTCTCTTGGCGGCGGTCTGACAGCCATCGCGCCAGTTTTGACGCCGCTGCAGACACTTTTACCGATTCCAATCGACAATGTTGCTAGCCCGATTGGTGGCATCTTGACCTTGCTGAACCCGATCGGCGACGTTCTTGGTACTTTGCTGGGCGATCCTATTTCGACAGCATTACCAGTTGGCACGCCAATCACGCCAGCGATTGCAGACATCGTCACTGGTCTAGACAATCCGCTTGGCGGTTCTATGCCCACCTTGCCGGGCAATCTACCAACTGCCACTACCTTGCTGCCTGTGTTGACTCCAATCGACCCCTTGCCACTCGGTCCGACCCTGAATCCAATCGACTTTTTGCCACTCGGTCCGACCCCGACTTCAATCGACCTCTTGCCACTCGGTCCGATCCTTGGCACGATTTTGGGACCAATCTGGGGACTGCCGGTCACGTCAACGGCGCTACAACAGGCTACCATCTCTACGCCACCTGGCTGGGTTCCTTTGACTGCCAACAATGCACTACCGACTGTCTTGAATCCCATCAATTTCGGATCAACTCTTCTTCTGCCTCTCGAGCCTGTTGTCGAAACGCTCGGTCCGATCTTGGCAATTCCATCTCCGCCGCAGACCCTTTTGGAGCCCTTGCCTACCGTTGCAGGTGTGTTGTCGCCAGTTTTTACACCCATCATGGCACCAACTGTGACGCCGACTCTTTTGGATCCTTTGCCCACCCTTGCAGACGAGAGTGGTTGGACCTTTGATGTGTCGCCGCCAGCTGGTACACCCATCATGGCGCCGACTGTGACGCCGACTCTTTTGGAACCCTTGCCTACCGTTGCAGATGAGAGTGGTTGGACCTTTGTTGAGTTGTCACCAATTGGTACGCCCATCATGGCGCCGACTGCGTCGCCGACTCTTTTGGAGCCCATGCCTACCGTTGCAGACGAGAGTGGTTGGACCTTTGGTGTGTCGCCGCCAGTTGGCACACCCATCATGGCGCCGACTGCGACGCCGATTCTTTTGGAGCCCATGCCTACCGTTGCAGACGAGAGTGGTTGGACATTTGGAGTGCTGGAGCCGGTCATGGCTACGACTGCGATGTCTATGGCTAGTCTTCCAGACGAGAGCAGCTTCTTTGATCTGCCTACAGCTGTACCGGCATCGACAGTCGCGGACGAGGCCAGCTTCTTTTCGACCAACCTGATACCCGGTACGGCTGCACTTCCAGAGCTTGTACCTTCCCCTTCACCCATCACAAGGCGGTCCGTGGAAAGTGTTGCCACAGCTACGACGACTTATGCTCTGCGCGTTGCCGGTACGCCACTCGTCTGCGCGGGCGCTTCCATTATTCGCGCCACTTCGGCGCAAGAGACGGCATCTCTCATCACAATTGACGATCTTGGCGCTTTGAAGTGCGGCGGCCAGCAAGCCTTCCTTGAGCCTGCATCCGGTGGTTTATTTGGTGTCGTGTTGACGAGTGCACCTGCTGCCTTGCTTTCCGGCTACTTTACGCTCATGTCGGACAATCTCTTTGTGCAGCTCTCGCCCTTGTCGCGCAAACGACAGGCCGGCATGTTTCCCGTCGGTGTCAATGCCAATGGTGTCGTGGTGGCCGGTCCTGGTCTCACGCCTATTCAAGCTCAGGCGATCTCGCCGACTACAACGTCCAAAGCTATTACGGGCGTCGTCGGTACTGGTACGCAAACAAGGGCCATTGCGATAGAGCCAAGCACACTGACGCGGACCATTGCGAGCGGGTCAAGCACATTCACGCGGACCGTCACGGCAATCTTCGCCGGCACGACGCAAGCGATTGTTGCAGTGCAAGTCTTGGTATCAGGTGCGGCTCAGATTGGCGGCGATGGACGTACAGTGACTGTCACAGTGGTTGTTGGCGGACAGCCGCTTGCTTTCCCTCTCGGTGGCGTCACTATCTCGGCACCTCAAGTCATCTCGGGCGGCGACATGGGAAGCGGCTCTTTCGTCATTGTCAATGTCGTTCAAGTAATCGTGCCTGTCGCTCAAATCATTGACGGCAAGACTGTGACGGCCATCAGCACCTTGCAAGGCTTTGTGACGCAAGGCAGTGGTTCGGTGACAGCCGTCAACACACAGCCTATCGCGACGGTGACGCTGACGCAGACACTTGCTGTGCCGACCGTCAATGCTCAAGGTGTGCAAGTTATGCCTGCCGGTGTTGCTGGCGTGCCTGTCGCTGGAGCTGATGGCTCTGGCCAGACTTCTGGCGCTGCTGCTAGTGGCAAGCCTGTTGTAGCTGGTGGGCCTGCTGTCAGTGGTGTCGCTCCTGTCGCTGGCGGTGGGTTGCCTCGCTCAGATGGCGGTGCCGGTCGGCTGCCTGTTTCTTCGGGGGCAGTGCCAGCCAGCAGTGTCGCGCTTATCAGTCTCTTGATGGCATGTTTGATATCTTTGCTGCTATAGATGTAGCCATCTCAACTTCTTGTAACTATTGAATTATATATTTGTTATATCCAGAGAGCGGCCTTGCAATCATTGATGGTTGACGGACGCGTTGTCTGCTCCGTGAACCGAAAGAGGCACGCTGACGCTATCCATTGTAACAGGTGCTGGCTCGTGAAAGTGTGTTCGTGACACCTTTCTTGGCTTCCGCGCAGCTCGTTTGACAACGCCTTGATCCACCTTTACCTTGGGTGTCACGGGCTTGCGGCGTGTGTTGCTCTTCTTCTTCCTCTCCTTCTTGTTCTTTGAAGACTCTCGATAGATTTGAGCTTCCCTGATCGTTTTCACCCGAAATGCTTCCTTTGCAGCCTTTTCCTGCATGGTCACGCTATTCGCGATATACTCAGCAGACAGCACGAACTTCTTGGCCGGCATAGCTCCCGTGCTCAATCGTGTTTCCTCGCGAAAGGCTAATCTCCTCTGCAACTGTGAGCATTGGTCCCGCCTGTTTATGAGAACATACTTGGGTGGCCCTGACTGATGTCTGCTATTTAGCTGCTTGCACTGGATGTAGAGGGTTGCTCGTGCCGTCAGGCGCGATGGCTGCGCGATTAACCTACTTCTCCAAGACGCGATAGTTCGCGCTTGCCGCGTTTACATTGACCTACCTACCCACTGTAGGTAGTCTGCGATCTAGTTTGTGCCTGAATTGAATATTAATTGCTTAGATAAGCACTCCATCCATCTGAACTTTGTCGCTTCTGATTCCACGCCACAAACGACCAACTGCGACATTCCAAGGTTATAACTGCAATTGCAAGCGCCTGTGCGCAAGCATGACGGCTGATGCGCCGCGGAATCAACAGCATGCCGGCATGAAGCGAAAATGCTGCTCGACAGAACGCGACACGTGCGCCATCTGTTTACAAGCGTTGAGCACGCCGGCGCTCTGTCAACCCTGCGATCATTCATTCGACGCGGACTGCATCTTGCGCTGGACCGAGCAGGCCGAGACTTGTCCTCTCTGCAAGATCACCATCGTGCAGATTGTTGTCAGGCGCGGTGGGGTCATTGAGCGTCATGTGCCGAGAAAGCGGCGGCAACGGGAGCAAGGTGTGCGCTTCACACGACGCTGTTGGCCTTCTTCACGAAGCCGACTCCACGATGCCGACAATGACCCGCGGCAGCGGTTTCTTGAGCGACAAGCAGAGACTGCGCTGCAACGACGGCGCTATGTCTACACACAGAAGCTGAATGCGCTCTACGTTGGCGCGAATCCAGCGACGCGCTTCAAGTCCTTTACAGCGGCCGACTATAGAGCAAGTCCCGCCTTGCAACGTAAAGCTGGACTTTTTCTACGCCGAGAACTGCAGACCTTTCCCTACCTTCAGGGTGATGACTGTGGCTTTCTGCGGGACTATCTCATGAATGGGGTCTTACCGGCGCTTGACATTCAGTCTGCGGGTGCATGCAAGCTGGCGGGCGACTTTCTCGGCAAAGAAGATGGAGACAGGCTCTTGCATGAGCTACATTGTTTTCTACGGAGTCCTTTTGATACCCTCGAGGGCTATGATGGGAGTAGTCTGTTGCAGTATGGGAAGCCGCTGCAGCCTCCGTGGCCTATCATCGAAGACGAGGCGATCAATTTGATTGACTGAGCGATCTTCTCAATGCCTCTCCGTCGCTTGAAGGCATTGGTGACACTGCAGCTGAGATCTGCGACTGTCATGAGTCGAAACGACAGACATTTTGTCTCTTGGGCCCTCAGTCTCGATTACCTCCTAAAGGCCCTAGAGGGTATCACAGGTTCTCAGCATGCATCATAGCTTACAGGCCTACCTTCAGCACAGCTCAGATAGTCAGTAGCTTTAGTTCGACTGGTTGATGACTGGTTGAGTGAACTCCGACTCATCTCGACAACACCACAAACTTGACCCATCTCACAACCATCTGTAAAGGAGACCTTCAATTTAAAAAAAAGGAGGCCGGGCCCCCTGATTCTTCTTTCTCTTTAGCTTCAGCATCGCCTCCTGCCGAGCGACCCCGTCTCAAAACCTCTGTTAAATAAAAATGTCGCCGCCCGGCTCACCCACACCAAGCGCCGGCCCCCGTCGTCTCTCCAAACCCCTTCACAAAGCCCGCAGCTTCTCCTTCCAAATGCTGACACAACCGCCCGATAAGGCTCCTCTACCACAGGCCATGTATTCAGAACAACTGCATCCGATGCGCCTGCCACCGCGGTATGAATCAAGCTTGGCGCCTTCTTACAGCCATAGTCCTGAGCGACAGCAACAACAGCAACAACAGTCAGTGGCGCCGACGATGCAAGCGCAACCCAAACCGAATCAGTATGCCGTCGCGGCCGCTGCAGCAGCTGTGCAAAGCGCCGCGCGACAGCAACAATTAGAGCGACAGCAGCAACAACAGCAGCGACAGACGAATAATCGTACATTACAAGGCAGACGCAGTGAATCGAGTTTGGGATTCTATAGAACGACACCGGCTACAGTGGCGGCTTCCAACAATGGCCACACTGCCGATGAGGGAGTGCGCCCAAGACGTGGATCGCATGGTGCAGAAGGAACTTCCTCAACACGGCCGTCGCGGAGCCATGGCGCCGCGGGATTGCGCGCCGTGACCTTACCACTCGCGCATGCACCTTCCCGCCAACACACGACCGCGGGCCCCTCGGAATTCGATTTCGAATTTGATGCAACCATCCCGTTAGATCTGGCGAGCACGATCGCCGTGCCGCAGGTGGCGCCTTTGGCTGGTGAAGCATCGACCCAACCAAAGGTACCGAAACGGAAACGGCGGTTGAGTTTTAGTTGGTTTAGTCGATCTTGACGGTCCTGCTTCTTCTTGTGTATGCGTATTGAGAGCCTTTCATTTGTAGATATAGCAAAGCCGACAGCACAGGTCGTCGTCCTCCTTTTATGTCAATGAGCATAGAAGCTTAAGCAGAGACGCTTTGAGGTTGACCAGCCGCCGCTTGCTCACTCTGCTGCTGAATCTGAATAATCTGCAAGCGGGTGGCGTTCTGCTTCTCCTGTAAACCAGCCAGGACCGACTCGGCCTTGTCCAATTCCTGCTGCAGAAGCTCAATGCGTCGGGCTACATGCTGTTTAGCCTCTTGCAAGTCTTGCGGCATGAGAACAGGGCCAATCAACTTGTGGACTGTATTCTTCTCGGTCGCCTTTTCGAGCTCCTAGACTTGTTAGCATGTGAATGAAGATAGGAGGAGGCGAACAGACCGTCAAGACCGACTTGTTTTCTGCTACTTGTGATTCCAGCGTCTGCCGGTCGGTAATCTTCTCTTGCAATTGAGCTTGCAGGGACCGATACACCTCGGAGAGCTTTTGCAGTGTTTGCTGCTGTGATTCTGCCATTGTGATGAGCTATCAATCTATTTGAGCTTGTCGCGTGGTGTGTTCGTCTTGTTCTACAAGTACACTGTATTGGGCCTGTGGTGTTTCTATAATTTCATGTCGCGACGCACGACTCACGACAGACAGACAACATCACGCTTTCATCCTTCGCTCTGCTTTGCTCAAACACGCTCATAAATGCTCTTCATCATTATTCCATGATTGCTAGCTAGTCTTCAATATGTCCGGCATGCAGTCCCTCGACGATTTGCTTCAAGACGCACGCAAAGAAGCACACTAACGCGAGATAGAGACACTCTTGCGTTACGCGTCGACAGCGACTCGACGCGCTGTCGACCTAGCTGAATCCACACAAGGGGATCAACCTTCGACGGAGGTTAAAAATTTGCTAGCAGACGCGCATGTAGCTCCCCAACGTGCAGTCAACTTGGCTGGTGGCTATGAGATGCACTCAGTGCAGCCTATAAAACAGCAACAGTGTGTGCGTGTCGAAAGGCTCTTTGATAGTCTTGTGAGTTCGCCACGCTCACCAGGCTTGCCACCAAAACCCATCAACTTGGACGATGTTTCGGCCCGTCTGTGCTTCTCGAACGCTTCGTCACCCGCTCGGCCTGATATAGACGAGTCGGTCATCTTTGTCGATGGCACGCGGTTCAGCACCTCGACCAGCCAAAGCCATCGGCAATCCGTCTCCTCGGAGCTGCTTATTTATCTCGGTGAGACGACCGAGGACGAGTCCAACCACGATGGGTCCAATGACACGCTTGTCCAGGACGACGATCTCGCCACATCGCCTCAAGGGGCGCCACAACCTCCCTCGAACGTCGTGGAGTCTACTCAACCCCATCATATCACGACAGGTTCCAATCAGGTGCTCGTTCCAGACAACACGCTTGCAGACGCTTCCTCGATACAGCCTCAAGAGGCGTCTTTGACGCAACCTCTGGAAGCGCCTTTGATGTCTACCCAAGCCCCGCATCCGAAGGCGACACCGCCGGATCTAGCGATTGCGCGAGCAGCCATCCAAGCACACATCGAGTCGCCGTCACAGACTCAGAGACAGAACCAACTCGCCAGCCAACCCGCTGCAAGTCCCCAGGTATGGCCATCCGAGCTGCATCTCTTTGCTGCCTGGCAAGCGGCTCCAGCACCGGCAATACCAGACTCAAGCGACGTCTGTTATACGCTCGGGCGCTATTTTCACGGTACGGCGCACGAGGGATTTCACCTGCACTGTGGCAACACGCGACTCGTAACAATCCTACATTTCCGCATTGCAGGAGAACCTCATGTGCGAATGATGTGTGCGCACTGTTTCTGCAAGAGAGGTCACTTTGGTTTCCAGCAAGACGCATTTCGAGACCATCTTGTCATTGCAAAACATCGCGATGATCCACAATTTATCATCTTGAGGATGCTCTGGCACAGCGTCAATGGAAAAACCTTGAGATCCTCGACATCCAACGGTGCCGTGTGCTTGTTATGTGCCGGACTGCCATCGTTGGCAAATACAGAGACCTGGGCAGTGATCGCCTCCGGTCGTCTTGTGAAGATGGTTGAAGGCTCAACCAATGCGCCTGAAGTTCAGGCAGTGCCTCAGTCCGAGACGAGCTTGGCAACGCAATATCAGACAGCGGCTCTACCACCCATGCCGACTGCAGGCAGCCAACTTGGAACACAAGCAGTGCCTCAGCAGCCTGGACTGAGCTCGTCAGTACAACATCAGAGGACAAATCACGCATCTGCGCAGACGGCGGCCAGCGTGCCTGAATTGCCGGCCGTGCCTCAGCCTGAATCCAACACCGACGCACACTCTTCACGGGCGGCTCAAACGCCCATACCAGCTGTGGCGAATGCGTCGACACCTGTTGCCATTGCAACAAGGTCATCCTCACGTCCGTCGATAGCGCGCGATTCTGCGTCTGCCGTGGCTGCAGCGACGCCAGCATCGTCTACACGCGCCACGACAAGCTCAAATCTTTCCGCTCCTTTAGGTACGCGTGCGCGACCAGCCCATGGACTCGTGTATCCAATTTGGGACTCAACCGAGCATTTTCAAACAGATCTAGACCGACGTGCCGCTGCCCGAGGTCCTTTACCCATGCCTTCCTTGGGTTGCTTCACACTTGGTCGATATTTCTGCGGCACGCTGCAAGATGGCATCTTTCTCCATGCGGGGACGTGCGCCGACTTGGCTTTTCCTTACTACTCGATCCCGAGCAGACGCATCGGCGAAAGAGCGAGTCATCAAACTAGTACAATAATTCGGTGCAGATCCAATGGCAAACACACGGTCAGTTCTTTTGCCTTTGGATAATGCTGTATCATCCTCTCAGCCAGTTACAAGGCAGAGCACAGCACTAGACGCTGGTGTTACTACTGCTCGGAGCTCTGTTCCTGTTCCTGCTCGTAATCGGAGTGTTCCAGACACCGCAATCCGCGCAAGCAATGCAAGGGACACCCAACAAGTCATCACCCCTGTCAAGCTAGCATCTCAAAATTTTCGGACTTCAATCGAGCTAGAGGCGCTTGGTGCAGCTGTCAAGGTCAATATTAACCCTGGCCTGCCTATTTTCATGTGGCAGTCTGAATAACATTTCCTAGCTGCTCTCAAAGAATTATCTGTTTCAAGTTTGCCACGATTTGAATCTAGCAGATACACACTAGGATGGTACTCTCCTGGGACCGTCCACGAAGCATTCTATTTTCACAAAGGACAAACTGTGCTGCTACGTGTTCCCTATCTGACGGTGACCGGCCAACGCCCGGCTCTGCTTTACTGTTTCGCTTGTTCCAAGACCGTCAAAAGAGGCGTTGTACTTAAAAAGCTTACTCATGGCTCTAATCTGCATGATGGAGAGCCAAAGTGGCGCATTCTTGATTTGCTCTTGGAGCGCGCTTGGCCAACATTCCACTTTTCTGTACCGAGATCGCCGTCAGACAGCATCTCCATTGACGTCCCGAGTGATCGCTGGCCAAGTAATCCGGCCAACTCGTCGGCACTCTCGCGATTTTGCAAGTCTATTCGTCAAGTGAAGATTGTTCGAGGAACCCTCCTCGCCGAGGCTTCTTCTGGTCAATCAACTCTTCACGCTTCAACATCAGCGACTGGAATCAGTCAGCGTTGGTCGGCCCAGATTGTCTCAAACAATACTGCTAGCACTAGTTTAGCAGCAAGTCAGGGTTCAAGCAGCCGTTAATCTACCCGACGTAATCCACAGAGGTCGGCCAAGCGTACCAGAGCTGAAAGTGAGTCGTCGTGTGAGTGGACGCTCTCGGATTGATGCATTTCGAATAGATCATCACTTTAGAGCTGCAAGTAGAACATTTTCGCTTAATACCAGCAAATGTGAACGTGATAGTAAAGACTGATGGCCTCTGGTAGTCTCCTTTGCAAGCTATCGTGAATCTCTAGCTTGTTGAGATTGCAGCTGCGGCACCGTCGAGAGTTCAATCGGCTAAACCGCCCGCTGGCATCAACGACCGTTTGCCAGCTCGGGTGATGTATGAGCGCAGTGAGCTAATTTCCAAACGAATTATCCTTTGGCCATGCCGACGCCCTTCTTGGTGACGCGCCAATTGTGTCTGAACTCTGGCATACCTAGTGCTGGCTTGACAGCGGAGACATAAGAGCTCATTTTCATTATGTGTGTTGCCTAAGCTATACTGGAGGATTCCAGAGCTTCAAAGCTGCTTGACGCATGGCTCACGAGCACGCAGTAGTAGTCACGTCTCGCTACCAAGACTGAAGCTGACAAACAAGAAGAGGAACATCCCGAAGCCGGGTAGTTTCCTTCTCGCGCGAGATTGACAAATAGTACAACCGGTCGACAGACTCCTGAAAACTTGTCTTAACATGGGCTGAAGACCTTGCCGACCCAATTGCAGGTATCTGCGCTGCTTTCTTGAGTTTGCATCTGCTCGAGCCTTGCCAACCCAAGATGCCGAAATCAGTCATGCAAAGGAGGCCACCACGAATCATTGTTTCTGACTCTGAAGGTGAAGAGCCTACGCCACAAGGCAATCTGCAAGACTCTCGACGATCCCAAATTGATTGTCTTTTAAGTTTCAGCCATCGAGCAGAAAGGAAGGCTGTTGAACTTGCCCAGCAAGCGCAAACCGCCAATGTTTCACACACAATACGACGTCTGAGCAAAGAAGCTGACTCAGCAAGACAGCGTGCTATTGCAATTGGCAGAACGCTTGCTGCTGAGCGATTGGCCGGCTTGACTGTGGCTACTACCTCTTCATTGAAGGCCAAATCTTCATCTCAGCAAGGCCGACACATGGTTCCGATAGAGCCACCTAAACGGACATTGACTCAGATCAGAGCCTTTGTACAAATACCTTCTCGCAAAGTCATGTATCAGCCAATACAACCAGGCACGCCAACCCAAGGGCGGTCACTTCTATCAGTAATTCGAGACGGCATCCCTCGCACGGGACGCATTCCGCCTTCGAGCTCGCAGCACTTGGCGCATCTATCAAAGTATCTCGACAAAGGCAAAGACGCGGACCGACTCTTTTGTGGGAGACTGAAGCTCACCTACAAGTTGCTTTGCAACAGTCACCAACACCGCCAATGCCGCGATCGGACCCAGCATATTTTACACTCGGCTGGTATTTTGCCCTCAGCGTCCACGAAGCCTTTAATCTGCACCGTGGTGCTACAGTTGTACTCCGGATTCTATTCTTCTCGATCAAGGACGCTAGCTCGAAAGTTTTGGTCAAGGTGTTTTGTCCTACTTGTTCGAGGGCGTTCAAGCGAAATGACTCATTCAGTGCAGGGCCTCCGCAGAGCCGTGTGAGTCATATCGTCTCTCAGCATACTGGTGATTTCAACTGGGCCGTGTTTGACCTTATTTGGCAGCATGCCTAGCCTACATTTGCAAGATTTAGGCCTCAATCTCACACGGACAAGATCTCGTTCGACATCCGTTGCGACATCTTGCTTGCGTGCTTCAGTGCATTCGGGCCAGCAAAAACTAGGATCCGCAGTCACATACGTCCAGCGAGGGTTGTGCGGGGCGTTGACATTGGCGAGATGCGTTGACCCGTTCCTGAGCATGATGTCGGCGTCTTGTGGTAGCTATGCTCGTCAAGCTACGACCTGGTCATGCAGGCTGGCTGACTATACCTTTTTAGCGGCTTCAGGCGAAACAAGCCGCTTATTCTGTCGAAGGAAAGGGCGCAAGTCGTGTCTACTTTGATTGACCAGAGGTCGACAGCGAGACTGAGGCAAGCGACTGCCACGAACACAAGGGAGATGTCAATTGGTGTTTGTTCCATCGTCTTTGGTAGCATGCTTGGCCAGCATTTCAAACGTTCCGCCCCGAATTGTCTGCTGACAGGATTTTCATTCAGGTGCCATGCAGTGTTATTTCCCTGCTCAGCAAGAATTCTGCTGAAATTGGCCAGCATGTTCATTCCGCTAGTATCATGCGCAGCTGATTCGTTTGAGCTGCTTCGGACTGCTCCCAGGGCGCAGCTGATCGTCCATAGCTGCCGGGAAGCCTTCTCCTGACAGTAGCATGCGCAAAGGTTGCCGAGCTGCGTTTTAGGTCTAGTCATGGGGTCTCTCTCCTTGCGTGCAGCCAGACAATGGTGTTGCCAGACAATTTCTCTTTTCCTGCATAGCTATTGACATAGTGCTGTATTCCTACCTGATATCATGATTATGACTGAGATTGTCGAGGCCTTGAGCTTGGAAAGGCGTTGCATCTGACAGCAGTTTAAGCTAGCTTGGTCTAGGTACGTACTGTAGATTGCTGATCAGATGGCAATGCGCATGTCTTCCAAGGTTTGCAAAAATTAAATTTGCCGCAACGGCAATCGCACTGGCATGACGCCGCCAAACAACTTACAAGACGCCCATGTCCTTCTCCTTTGGGTTCGACGGTGATGACTATACAATAGACGAAGACGCATCATCGCTGAGGCCGAATCAGACGGAGGCTCAGCATGAGGAGGCAATGCCCGCGCTATTGCCATGCAAGCGGCATACCCTCGCTATGCTCTTGCAAGCCATGCCGCGTACTTTGGCCTACAGCACTTTGCGACTCGGCGAGAGACAGGTGCCGAGACGGGAGCTGTGGGATGTCAAGCATCAGCTGATGGCTGGCGACGTGGATGAAGCGGCCTATGATCGAAGCAGCGGCAACGGCAATGGCAACAGCGATGGAGATGAGATGGCGCCTGCGGAAGAGACATTGGCGTATCTTGGCAAAGACGACGTCATCAAGGGTCAATACGAAGGTGGCTTCAAGACTTGGGAATGTAGTCTTGATCTTGCCGCGCATCTGCCTGGTGTACAAGGCAATTATCAACATGTGGTGGAACTGGGCTGCGGCACGGCATTGCCATCGATGTGCGTCTTGGATGCAGCGTTGGAGACGCGAACGGCGCTCAAGTTGACGGTACAGGATTATAATCTGGCGGTATTGCAGCTCTGTACGATTCCAAACCTGTTTCTGGTTTGGCGCCGGCGGCAGCAGCAGCAGCAGCAGCAACTACAAGAGGATACAGACGCATGGCAGGATGAAGGCGAAGTGAGCGTCACGGCGGAAAACTTGTTACACTTTCAGCAATCCTTGGTCGAAATTGGCATCACGATTGAAGGACTGACAGGCGCCTGGTCCGCCGAGATGGCCTCCGGGCTCGTCTCGGAAGCGTCGACACTGCTTCTTGCAAGTGAAACCATCTATGCACCTTCTTCCCTTCCTGCCTTTCTATCCCTCACAGAGCAAGTCTTGCAGTCAAAAGGAAGTCTGGCGATAGTGGCAGCCAAACATGTCTATTTTGGCGTCGGCGGTGGTATCAGGGCATTCACGGCTGGATGTCATGAGCGAGGATTGCAATGTAAGGATGTGTTTGAGCATGGCAGTGGTGTCCGGCGCAGTGTACTTGCTGTCAGTCAGACTCAGTCTTCAGTAGCATGATGATACTAGCATCCATGAATTGGTTAGGTAGCTAGTTCGTAGCCTGACTGTCCTGACAGCAAACTCTGCAAAGTAAACAAAGCAACGAGACGCGTCAAGAAAGAAAGAATCAATAACCAATTCAAAAACAAACAAATAAATATTGTGATAATAAACAAACAACTGAAATGCAGAACGCAAGCATAAGAAGAGAGCAACCCCCCAGAGCAGTGAACAGACCAACGAGCTCCCAGCAAACTTCAATCAAACACATATAATCATGTCTGGACGCGTAAGTCTCCTGATCAATCCATGATAGGACATCACTAACAACACAGGGAAAAGGAGGAAAAGGATTGGGCAAGGGAGGCGCCAAGCGTCACCGCAAGATCTTGCGTGACAACATCCAGGGTATCACAAAGCCCGCTATCCGTCGTCTTGCTCGTCGTGGTGGTGTCAAGCGTATCTCGGGTCTCATCTACGAGGAGACACGTGGTGTCCTCAAGACCTTTTTGGAAGGTGTCATTCGTGATGCCGTCACGTACACTGAGCACGCCAAGCGCAAGACGGTCACCTCGTTGGATGTCGTCTACGCTCTCAAGAGGCAGGGACGTACCATCTACGGCTTCGGCGGTTAAACTGGAAATCCCTTTTACCTTTTGCCACTGTTCTCTATGAGACACCTTCTTGGCTCTATGCCATGTACATACCCACACCAGAAACCAATCCATTGACTTGTACAAACTTCTATCTCTTCTATTCCATCTCTTGACTTGTACAACCTGTTGACACGACCATCTCTTCTCCTGCTTGTTTTGTCGCTTTTCTCTTTTCTGGGCCAAAACAACAACAACACGATATCTACCATCGACCACGACCAATACAAAGATACAACCACAACATCAGGGCAATGTCGGCAGCAAGAGCACCAAGACGCGTCGTCCGACGTGCCATCGTCGAGTCTGCCTCCTCATCCTCTGAGTCCGACGCATCCGACGATCTCGCTACGCCGCGGCCCACTACAAAGCAAAAACCCGCACAAAAACAAGCATCAAAGACACGCGTGGCATCACGGGCCTCGTTCGATGGCACTGCCGAAACACCCATATCGACGCGCCCTTCAACGCGCTCTCGCTCTGTGACGCGATCTGCTGCCGCTGCACCCGCATCAACAGCCAAAACGCCCGGTCGTCGCCCTTTAGGTGAATCAACGCAACAAACACCTACGGCGCGTCGATCGACAAGTGGTAAAGCAAGGCAAGTCAGTCTAGCTGCTGAAAAGGAGAATGCCTTGCCTGAAGTGGATGAACCGGCTTCTTCGGCTATGAAGGCAAAGACCTTTGTTATCGCTGCTGCTGAGGCTACTTCGACTGCTACTGCCATGGCTGCCATGGCACTACCGATGCCACCGCCTGCCAGTGTCCTACCAACCCCCATGTCCCCCCTTGAAACGCAAAAAGCCATCCGTGCCGCGCGTCTCTCGATGGAACAAGCAGCGATCGTGCCCATGCCTGTTGAAGAAGCCATCGTCGCTGCTGCACCGGTCGAGACCGGGCCCGCCACGCGCATTGTGATTGGCAGGCTCGTGCTTGAGAATTTCAAATCTTATGCCGGTGTGCAACACATTGGTCCCTTTCACAAATCCTTCAGCGCCGTGGTCGGTCCCAATGGCAGCGGTAAGAGTAACGTCATTGACTCGCTCTTGTTTGTCTTTGGCTTTCGAGCGAGCAAGATGCGTCAGGGCAAGATTTCAGCTTTGATTCATCATTCAACGGCGCATCCTGATTTAGGCTATTGCTCGGTCGAGGTGCACTTTGAGACGATTTATGATGACGTGCAAGACCCAGAAGTCTACCGTGTCGTGCCAGATTCACGCATCATTGTCGCGCGTAAAGCGTTTAAAAACAATGCGAGCAAGTATACCATCAATGGCCGCGACTCTTCGTTTACTGAAGTCACGACATTGCTCAAGACTGCCGGCATCGATCTCGATCACAAACGGTTTTTGATTTTGCAAGGTGAAGTCGAGTCGATTGCTCAGATGCGACCGAAAGCACCCACTGAGCATGATGATGGCTTGCTCGAGTACCTGGAAGACATCATTGGCACGGCCAAATACAAGAGCCCGATTGAAGGTGCTTTGCAACGTACTGAAGCGTTGAATGAAGTGGTGACGGAGCAGAATGCCCGTGTTGGTCGTGTCGCTCAGGAAAAAGACAGGCTCGAGGGCAAGAAGGATATCGCCGTTTCTCAGATCCAACAGGAAAATACGCTGGCCGTCAAACAATCAATGCTCCTTCAGCTCAAGGCGGCAGAGGCAAGTGAGCAGCAAACCATGACGCAGCAGATGTTGACAGAGACGGAAACGGCGTTGGCGGCGTTGGGTGAATCAGCTGGCTTGGCCAAGACGGAGGCATTGCAGCAGTCTTTTGCCCTTAAACAAAAACACCACGACGGTCTCAAGAAGCAGCTTGCCTTGCTTGTGAAGGAGCAAAATGCTGGCCAGGAAGCGCAAGTCAAATTACAAGAACGCGTCAAGCATCTCGCCTCGAAGCAAAAAAAGCTTGCGAAACAGGCACAAGTCGCCGACTTGGCATTGCGTGAGTCGACGCGAACGATTGAAGGCGCCGATGAGGAAGGTGGCAAGTTGACCAAACAAGTCACGACGCTAGAAGCATCGCTCGAGCACGAACAAGCCGAACTTGCCGAGATTCGTGCTGCTCTGTCTGACAAGACGCAAGTCTATGCCGATCAGATTGAAGCCAAACAACGCGAAAAACAGCCCTGGGATCGACAGGTGCAAGACAAGGCGAGTGCCTTGGCCTTGTGCAAGTCGGAGCGACAGATGTTGCTTGACCAGGCTGCCGCTGCTGGGCGCGAGGCAGAGGAGGCACAGGTATTGTTGCAAACGGTGACGGACGAGTTGGCGGCATGCGATACCGAAGCGATTGAGCAAAAGATTGTCGCTGCCGAGCGCGCCCTGGTGCAAGCCAAGAAGCAGCTTGCTGTTTTACAAAAGCAAGAAGCGCAATGGAAGACGCAGCTCCTTTCGGCGGGTCAAAAAGCAGACGAGGCACGCAGTAACTTGGCTGCTTCCACATCACAGAGCAACGTCTTGTCTGGTTTGACCAAATTGAGCGAGTCGGGCCGTATCCAAGGCTTCCATGGCCGTCTCGGTGATCTTGGCAAGATTGATGCCCAATACGATGTCGCCATCTCGACTGCCTGCCCACAACTCGACAACATGGTCGTGCAGTCGGTCGACGCCGGTCAAGCTTGTATCGACCACCTACGCCGCAACAATCTCGGCCGCGCCATGTTTATCCTCCTCGATCGCTTACCTTCACGTAACTTGGGCGCCATCCAAACGCCTGAAAACGTGCCACGCTTGTTTGACCTCGTCCAACCGCTCGACCCGCGTTTCGCACCGGCATTCTACTCGGTCTTGCAAAACACCCTTGTGGCAACATCGCTTGAGCAGGCGAACCGACTTGCGTATGGCGGCCCACAGCGATGGCGTGTCGTGACGCTCGATGGACAATTGATTGACAAGTCGGGTGCCATGACCGGTGGTGGCCAACGGGTTGCGAAGGGCGGCATGGCATCGCAATTTGTGGCGTCGAGTGAGTCTGCCACAAGTGTCGCAAAACTCGAAACAATCCAGCAACAACATCGCGCGTCGTTTGAGCAAGTTTCCGCGCAATTGGCACAGGTTGAGCAGCAGGTCCAGACGTTGACGGCACAGGTGCCTCTGTTGAAACTTGAACGGCAGAAACGGTCGATTGAGCAAGAGGCGTTGCTTGGTCGACAGCGTGATTTGCAGGCACGTTGTGCTGCGTCGGCGCAAGGTGCGCGGGCTGGTCTTTCTGCCGCGGATGCCAAGCGTGAAAAGACATTGCTAGCACAGGCGAGCACGCTTGAGGAAGAGATGGCAGGGTTGCAGCAACAGACGGCCGGTCTGGAAGAAGCTATTAAGCTTTTGCAGGACAAGATTCTCGATGTGGGGGGCATCAAGTTGCGCACGCAAAGCAGTAAAGTCGAGTCTCTGCGCGACCAGTTACAGGCACTCGCGGATCGTTTGCAGACGCTGGAGATGAGTAAAGCGAAAGCGGTGGCGCAGGCCAAGACGTATGCCTCGCAGTCTGAAAAGGCGTTGGCCGAGTTGAAAGGTATCGAGTCGGATCTGACGACGCTGCAAGAGCAACTCGATGGCGCCCAAGATGCCGGTGTCACGAAACAGATTGAAGACTTGCAATACGTGCGTTTTTTCCTTCATGCCCATCAAATGACAAAGCTAACAAGCAGACGATGGAGGCGTCTCAAGAAGAGATGGCCCAACTGAAGCGTGAGCTCGATGCCGAGACGGATCAACGCAACCAGATTGCAGCGCAAGCACTTGAGCTCGGCAACAAGCTGCAAGAGCATCGCAAGCGGCTTGCTGAGGTGGAACATGCCTTGCGTGTTGCCTGTGAACGACGCGCCGCGTTGACGCTGATCCCCTTGAGTCATCATTTTGCCACCGAGCAAGCGGGCTCGTTGGATGATTTGACGGCGGACGAGTTGCAAGCGCTGGACAAGGCCACCCTCAAAGCTGAAGTGGCGCAACTTAAGCAAGCGACACAAGATGCCCGTATTGAGCCAGGTGTGTTGGAGGAGTATGCTCGGCGATGTGAAGACTACGAGGCACGTGCGGCCGTTTTGGCTGAATCGATTGCTGAGCGGGATGCGGCACGGTCGATGGTGGAAGAGTTACGCACGCGTCGGCATACCGAGTTTATGGCAGGTTTCAATACCATCTCGGCGCGTCTCAAGGAGATGTACCAGATGATTACGATGGGTGGCAATGCTGAGCTCGAGTTGGTTGACTCGCTTGATCCCTTCAGCGAGGGTATTCTCTTTTCTGTCATGCCGCCCAAGAAGAGTTGGAAAAACATTGCCAATTTGTCTGGAGGTGAAAAGACGCTTTCTTCACTGGCGCTTGTGTTTGCATTGCACCATTACAAGCCGACGCCGCTCTATGTCATGGATGAGATTGACGCTGCTTTGGATTTCCGCAATGTCAGTATCGTGGCCAACTATATCCGCGACCGAACCAAGAATGCCCAGTTCATTGTCATCTCGCTCAGGAACAACATGTTTGAGTTGAGTGCGCGGTTGATTGGCATCTACAAGACGAGCAACATGACAAGGAGTATTGCGATTGAGAATAAGGAGATTGAGCGGGCTATCTCTGATCGCGCAATTGTGGCTACTTCTGTGCAGTAGCAGTAACAGTAGCAGAGTATTTGCAGTACTTGTAGTTGCATTACTTGTATGGTTTTTAGTGTAGTTGAGCGTTATTTGCGACTGCGACTATTCAAATCTTATCGCGACGTCAACGACCAGCATCTGCACACTACTTTTACATTTGAAGATCACTAAAGCTTGAGCTGGATCAGGACTAGGGCTACAATGGCAGAAGACCGTCCATTCAGCTTAGCGACTGAGCTCGTCCACTTCAACAATGGCCCTTCTCAACTTGACCCTTACATGCCCAGTGTCGCACCCCTCTACCAAACAGCCACCTTTAAACAAGTGTCGGCCACGCAGATGGGTAATTATGACTATACCCGTTCCGGCAACCCGACACGGACACAGCTCGAGCAACATCTTTGTAAAGTCTTTCGAAGCAAGTATACGTTGGCCATCAATAGTGGCATGGGCGCCATGGATGTGATTGTCCGATTGTTGAAGCCAGGTGATGAGGTGGTTGCCGGGGATGACCTCTATGGCGGCACGAACCGGCTCTTGACCTATTTAAAAGAGAATGCTGGCGTGACGGTCAAGCATGTCGATACCACCTCGACGGAAACGTTTGCGGCGGCCGTGTCTGCAAAGACGACGATGGTGTTTTTGGAAACACCAACGAATCCGTTGCTCAAGATTGCGGATTTGCCAGCGTTGTCTGCTTTGGCTAAGAAAACCAATCCGGCGGCGATTGTGGTGGTGGATAATACAGTCATGTCACCATTGCTGCAGCAGCCACTGACGTTGGGCTGTGATATCCACTATGAATCTGCTACAAAGTACCTAAATGGCCATCACGATGTCATGGCCGGTGTCATTGCCGTCAATGACGACGCCCTCTTCAAACGTCTCTTCTTTGTCGTGAATGCCACAGGTTGTGGTATTGCGCCGTTTGATGCGTGGTTGCTGATGCGCGGTGTCAAGACGCTGGGTATTCGACTCGAGCGGGCGATGGCCAATGCAGGTCAACTCGCCCTCTGGCTTGAATCCAACCTTGCGTCTCTTTTGAAACGACAAGACTGTCACGTCAATTATCCGAGTCTACCGTCTCATCCGCAATTCAAGCTTCACAGCAGGATTGCAAAAGGCGGTGGTGCCGTCTTGTCGTTTTCAACAGGCAGTATCGCCCTCTCTGAACAAATCGTTTCGCGCACCAAAATCTATGGCATTACTGTTTCATTTGGTTCTTGCGATTCACTCATTTCCATGCCTTGCAGAATGTCCCATGCAAGTATCCCCGAGGCGGTTCGACGCGCACGCAAGTTGCCTGAGGATTTGATTCGACTTTGTGTCGGCATTGAGGATATTGATGACTTGTTGTTTGACTTGGAGAGGGCTATCAGGGAGTCGGTTGCGTTTGTAGAGCAGGAAGGAGCCCATGCTGAGGGTGTGAATCATGCGACGCATGACTAAGCGAAGCACTTTCCTTAGCTAGGTAGCCTTAGGTCGTTATAAAACTGTAGAGTCTCTGACGTAGTCTTTGTACAACACTTACATGATGAGCGGACAATCTACGGTAGGTTCTGATTGTGATTATGCGTCTTGACTGACGGTAGATGGAAGGCGTCAAGCAAAAGGCAAGCGAGCTGGCTTCTGCAGTTCTGCCCGAGACTGGTCCCGAAGGTCCCTTGTCCGGTGCCGTTGGTGGCAGCAGCAGCAGCAGCAAGAATCACAAAGACGACGACAAGGATCGCAGTGTGTTGGCACAGACACGACAGGATAGTCAAGCTGAAGATGAGCTCAAGACACGCGATGGCATGACGGAGGATTCATGGAAGGTCAAAGACGGAGCGAAGGATGGGGATCGGTATACCACGACTGAGATTAATGGTGCCCAGCCTAAGGTCATTCACTAGCTGCTATAGTATACAGTAGTAAGCTGCAGATACGATGAGCAAGGCAATAGGCTGCTGGTCAGTCAGTCAGTCGATAACCCTCGAGGTGACCTTTAGAGTACGAGAGCAAGCATCGAAGCACGACTCAGACTGAAAAAGTCTTTTCTCATAGGGGATCCCTTTGATCTTGCGACGAGAGGGATCCAGTCGATGGTAGTGACAAAACTGAGTAGTTGGCATCATCGTGTGCTCCTTGCCCTTATGCTTGACTTGACGTACTGACTAGCTGCCTGTCGACTCTCTCTTCCTTCCGGTATCTACAGGTAGTCTAGTATCTAGTTTAGTCTCTGGTCATGTCTCTCTTGACAAGAATCGCGACGACCAAAACACAAACACCCTTTAGTTGGAAGCAAAGATAAAGAAAGAGGCATGGGTCTCTCTAAAAGCCAGCGATCAGCTTCCTTAGCCCTCCTCACAGCCATCAACAATGCTCAAGATGAAAATGGCAATTCACGCGCGGACCCCTTCCACGTCCTGCCACCGCGTGCCGATCTACCAGATTACTACACCGTCATCCAGAACCCAGTCGCGCTCGATATGGTTCGTGACAAGCGCAACAAGTATCCTTCTTGGCAAGCATTTCTACAAGACTTGTTTCAAATCTTTCACAATGCAAAGACGTATAATCGCAGCGACTCGCCATTGTATATTGATGCCGAGGCACTTGAAGAGGTCGTGGTTACAGAATTGCAGCGCTTGGTCGAGGAGAATGTCTTGACGGCGGAAGAAGCCGAGCGGCCTGATTTGGGACCTTTGCCGGCGGCTTCGAACGCCTCAGATGAAGAAGGCGACCATGACAACGATCAAGAGCATGAACAAGGCGATGGCGGTGCGACTGGCGGCGGCGGCGGTAGTACAACACCGTCCACCGGCCGTCGTCGAAAAGGTCGCGCACCCTATACAGAAACAGCCGAAGAAACGCTTATGTCCACCATCATCCGCCGTCTCCGCAACGTTTCACGCGGTGGCGGAAAACCCCTTGCGCCGCCGTTTGAACGATTGCCTGACAAGGCCGACTATCCAGACTACTACAAACGCATTCAAGACCCGATGTGCTTGACGATGGCCAAGGCGAATATTCGCAAACAGGTGTACAACACCGTCGACGACTTTGTCGCTGATTTGAAGCGTATTTTTTACAATGCGCAGCAGTACAATGAAGAAGGATCAACGATTTACAATGCCGCCGCGACCTTGTTGACGGCACTCGATGAGATTGTCCTTTTTGAGAAACGGACGCCTGAAGAGCGCGCACTGGCGGCGGCAGAAGCGGCGGCTGCTAAAAAAGCAGCGGCGGCGGCCCTTGCTGCAGAACAAGAGGCGTTTGCGTCGGAAGAGTCGGTGCCGTTGTTGCCGATGGTGCGTGGCCGACGCAACATTGCCAAGATTCCTTACAACAATCGATACTATGCGATTGGCGATTGGATTTTATTGCATAATCCAAATGACCCAGAGGTGCCGACGGTGGCGCAGATTCATCGTTGTTTTCAGCACGAGAGTGATCGCTCATTTGGTATTCACGTTTGCTGGTTCTTTCGACCGCGTCAGACGGTACATCGCGCCGACCGTCGCTTCTTTGAGCATGAAGTCTTCAAGACGAATCACTACCGCGATCATCCCATCACCGACCTGATTGGCGACTGTCACGTCATGTACTTGACAAAATATGTCCGCGGCCGACCAAAAGCGCTCGAAGGCAACGAAGAGAACCTCTTTGTGTGTGAGTTTCGATACAATGTCGAAGAGCGCAAATTCACAAAAATCAAGTCTTGGAAGTCATGTCTGACGGAAGGCGTTCGCGAGCAAGACGCGAATGCCGAGTTGATTGAGTTCCCCACGCAACGCTATCCAGAACGTTTCCCATCGCCGTTGTTGTATCTATTGCCGCCAGGTGATCCGCAAAGCATCAAGGCTGATCCAGACGCACCCATGCCAGACGTTTTGGAACAAGCCGATAAGAATGCACCACCCAAGACGGGCAATTTGATTCTCTGTCCGCCGACACCAACGCCGGAAAGCGTCCAAGCCATGATGGCCGGATCCACTTCGACAGCAGTATCAGCCACGTCGTTGATCTCAGATCCAGCAGGCGTAGCTGTACCCATGCCGTTGGCTATGCCCATAACCACCTCCTCCTCTACATCTGTACCTCAAGCACAGTCACAGCCGCAAACAGCGTATTTACCCTCTCCTGCCGCCTCGCGTCCCGTGGCTGCTTCTGGCCTCGCGACCCCAGCTGGCGCACGTCCCCTCGCGCCCATGCGACAGGGGTCACTCAAGGCGCTCAATACACCTTTACGTGGTTCTGCATTGCCAGCAGGTGCTGGTGGACAGGGAACATCGGTGACGTATGCATCACCTTATGCAGCTGGCGCGTCGCAATCGACTGCATCGCAGCAAGGCTATATGAGTCCCTATAACAACACTGGCACTCCTACGCAACAGCAGCAGCAGCAACAACAACAACAACAACAACAACAACAACTTCAAATGCAGCAACAGCAGGCACCGATGCAGCCAGCCGTGCAAACCACGCAACGTTTCTCCTCACTTGGCAACCGTGTCCATGCCACTGCTCTTACACTGACTGGACCTGAAGGACCGCAAGTCCTGTTGCCGGAAGCGGTCAAGAGGCGGTTTGCACGGGATAAGCAAGGCGAAGTGGTGTGGTTTACCGTGCCACCGGTGGAGCCTGTTGCCAAGGCTGTTGTGGGACAAGGTGTGTTGGGTCATTCTTTGGCGTATGAGGTGTGGCGTCTCCAGCAGCAGCAGGAGGCTAGCAGCAGACTATGAATGCGTTTCTATGAGTAGTCCAAGTTATAGCTCTTAGCTTCCTTACCTCGGTAGCCATTCCCTTCACTCATTTTGTCGCGAATTTCGACGCGACAATCAAAAATCAAAGCTTAAAGACGCGACTGTAAAAGATACATATCCAACCAAAGACAAATGGGAAGGCCGAGCAAGACATTTAGCATTCCAGGGTCAACAGCTCATCGCGGCGGCAGTGCGGCATCGCGCGGCCGATTCGTCTCACAGCGCAAAGCGGTGAGCTCGGCCGGTTTGGCGGATACAACGACCGCCAACTCGGCTGAGGACAAATTCAACGCGATTGCACTCGCGTCAGGCATTGATGGTAAGGCTAGACTTCGTCTGATGAAACAGGGAGAGACTGACAGCAGATAAATTCGGGTTTACGCGGTACGAGGCTGGTCCTACGCGCCAAGGATGGCTCATCAATATGCACCCAACATTACTCGTCGACGCCGATCACGCGACTGGACGCGCCGCTGTCGACTACTACTTTCTTCAAGACGGCGGTGAATCCTTCCGCGCAACGATTCCTTATGAGCCTTACTTTCTCATCGCCGTCAAGGTGAATCACGAAGCCGAGGTGGAAGAGTTTCTACGTCGCAAGTTTGAAGGTGTCGTACGGCATCTCTCGCGTGTCCAGCTCGAAGACTTGCGCATGCCCAATCATCTGACTGGCTACAGGCGGACCTTCATCAAAGTCACTTTTTCCAATACATCCGACCTTTACGAAACGAAACGCTTCTTGGCGCCGCTTGTGGAAAAGAACCGCAGCAAACTGGACGCCCTGGACGTCTACAACGAAGTTGCTGCGCAAAACTTTTACGACGACGATGAAGAAGTGCTTGCTTCTGCTAAACAAGAACCGACGGAAGCGATTGTGGATTTACGCGAATACGACGTGCCGTATCAAGTTCGCGTCGCCATCGATCTCGATATCCGTGTCGGTAAATGGTATGATGTCACGGCGAAACATGGTCAAGTCTCGTTTGCAGCCGTCGAGTCGCGCATTACGCGTGCTGACCCCGTCGTCATGGCGTATGATATCGAAACAACAAAGCTACCGCTCAAGTTTCCTGATGCAGCCGTGGATCAAATCATGATGATTTCCTACATGATTGACGGCGAAGGCTTCCTGATTACGAATCGAGAGATTGTCTCAAAGGATATTGAAGACTTTGAGTATACGCCAAAGCCTGAATTCAAAGGTCCCTTTATGATCTTCAACGAGGCAAACGAAAAAGCCGTCATTGAGCGCTTCTTTTCACATATTCAAGACGCCAAACCAACCGTCATCGTCACCTACAACGGTGACTTTTTCGATTGGCCCTTTGTCGAGACACGCGCCTTGATCCATGGCATTGACATGTTTGAAGAGATTGGCTTCAAAAAGAATTCAGAAGACATTTATCAATCGCGCTATTCAGCGCATATGGACGCCTTTGCCTGGGTCAAGCGCGACTCGTACCTGCCGCAAGGCAGTCAAGGTCTCAAAGCCGTCACAACGGCGAAACTAGGCTATGACCCCATTGAGCTCGATCCAGAACTCATGACGCTCTATGCCAGCGAAAAGCCGCAAGTCTTGGCCCAATACTCCGTCTCTGACGCCGTGGCAACCTACTACCTTTACATGAAGTACTGCCATCCCTTCATCTTTTCGCTCTGCAATATCTTGCCACTCAATCCGGATGATTGTCTACGCAAAGGCACAGGCACACTCTGCGAGATGCTGCTCATGGTACCGTCTCAAAAGATTGCTTCGACGTGCGCTAACAACAGGTGAATGCTTATTCAGATGGTATCGTCCTCCCCAACAAGTACGTCGAAGAGCCCGAGCGCTTCTTTGAAGGTCACCTCCTCGAATCAGAAACCTATGTCGGTGGTCATGTCGAGTCTCTCGAAGCTGGCGTCTTTCGCAGCGATATTCCTGAAAAGTTTGAGGTTCAACCGGACGCCATCCAGGGTCTTATTGACGATCTCGACCGCGCGCTTCAATTCTCAATCGAGATGGAAGCCGGCAAAAAGATAGAAGACGTCGAAGACTACGATGACATCAAGGCACAGATTCTCTCTCAACTCGAAGAGCTGCGTGATCGTCCCTCACGCAGTGACTGTCCGAAAATCTACCATCTCGACGTCGCCAGCATGTACCCCAACATCATGACGACCAATCGACTTCAGCCAGACTCGATCGTCGACGAATCAAATTGCGCCACCTGTGACTTCAACCGACCTGGCAAGACCTGTGATAAGCGCATGACATGGGCATGGCGTGGCGAGTACTACCCGCCAAAACGCGACGAGTACAATATGATTAAGCAATCGCTCGTCTCTGAGCAGTTCCCACCACGATTCCCGACAGGCAAGCCGCGGACGTTTGCGCAACTTCCACCGCAAGAACAAATGACGCATGTGACGAAACGACTCGGTGATTATTCACGCAAGGTCTATCATAAAATCAAAGAGACCAAGACGATTGAGCGCACGACGATAGTCTGTCAGCGTGAAAATCCATTCTATGTCAATACCGTCAAGGGCTTCCGCGATCGCCGGTATGAGTACAAGAACCATCAAAAGACTTGGAAGCGCAACGCTGAGCAACTTGCCGCCGATGCCGCATCGCCACTCGAGGTGGAAGACGCCAAAAAGATGATTATTCTGTATGACTCGCTTCAGCTGGCGCACAAGGTCATTTTGAACAGTTTCTACGGCTATGTCATGCGGAAAGGGTCACGATGGTATTCCATGGAGATGGCTGGCGTGACTTGTCTGACGGGTGCCACCATCATTCAGTTGGCGCGACAACTCGTTGAGCGCATTGGTCGGCCTCTCGAGCTTGATACCGATGGTATTTGGTGCATCTTGCCGGCCACCTTTCCTGAAAACTTCACCTTCAAAATGCGCAACGGCAAGCCGCTCTTCATTTCTTATCCGTGTGTCATGCTCAATCATCTCGTGCACGACAAGTTCACCAATCATCAATACGAGGACTTGGTGGATGCAAAGTCTTTTCGCTACGAAAAGCACTCGGAAAACTCAATCTTCTTCGAGGTGGACGGACCGTACAAGGCCATGATCCTGCCGACATCCAAGGAGGAAAATAAGAATTTGAAGAAGCGGTATGCCGTCTTCAACGACGATGGCACCCTCGCCGAGCTCAAGGGATTCGAGGTGAAGCGGCGCGGTGAGCTCAAGCTCATCAAGGTCTTTCAAACGCAAGTCTTCAAGGTGTTTCTCGAGGGCAGCAACCTGCAAGAATGCTATGCCGCTGTCGCCAAGGTGGCCGACAAATGGCTCGATGTCTTGTACAGCAGAGGTGCCACGCTTGCTGATGAAGAGCTCGTCGACTTGGTTTGTGAAAACAGGAGCATGTCCAAGACGATAGCTGAGTACGGCTCGCTCAAGTCAACGTCCATCTCGACGGCAAAACGACTTGCTGAGTTTCTCGGTGATCAGATGATCAAGGACAAAGGTCTTGCTTGCAAATACATCATCTCGGCGCAACCCAAATCATCGCCCGTGACGGAGCGTGCCGTGCCCATTGCCATCTTTTCAGCCGAAGACAGCATCAAGCGCCACTTTTTGCGCAAATGGCTCAAGGATCCAAGTTTGACGCAATTCGACTTGCGCAGTATTCTCGACTGGGACTACTACCTCGATCGCTTTGGCTCGGTCATTCAAAAGCTCATCACCATGCCGGCTGCCATGCAAAAGATCAGCAATCCTGTTCCACGGGTGGCACATCCGGATTGGCTCAACAAGCAACTTGCTGCGGCGCTCGACCCTTTCAAGCAGAGCAAAATGACCAAGTTCTTTGCACAGCGCGATCCTACACTCATGGAGAAGGAGGCAAATGTCTTGAACCACGCTGTGCCAGATCTCGAGGACAGCCCTGGCAACATCAACGAGAAGCGTGCCAGCATCATGAACAGCAAGCGTAAAGCACGTGCCAATGCTTCCGCACCCGAACAGCCTGAAGTGCTGCGTCCGCTGCCGCTCGACGAGTTTTATGAGGGCATCATTGAGATTGATGGCGTGGAAATCAGTGGCTACACTGTCTGGCTGCGTCATCAAAAGAAGAAGTGGAAGTCTCAAGCTGCTGCGCGGCAGCGCAGACGTCAAATTATGGGCGAGGATGAAAGCCGACGGCCTGGTGCGCGTGGCGGTGCCATGGAGCGACTACGGAACAAGGCTGCTGAGCGCATTGCAGCGGATCACTATGAGCTCCTTCAACTTCAAGACTCGGACGAGCCGGGTGTCCTCAAAGCGTGGGTCCTCATCGGCCAAGCCATCTCGAGCATCCGGATTCGCGTACCGCGATCAATCTTTATCAATTTCCGCAACGAGCATGTACCAGACATCAAGTTGGCAGACTGTAAATTGACCGAGACGGTGGCCAAGTTGCCAAGTGGCCAAATGTCGGACAAGATGTACGAATTGACGATGCCAGAGAGCTCTTACCAGAACAGCAGCAAAGAGCTTACCAACCTGGTTGCGCATCCTTGCATCGAGGGCATCTACGAGCGGCACTTGCCCCTGCTCGACCGTGCGCTGATCAGTCTTGGCTCGCAATGCTCGTTCGTCGAGACGCGCGCAGGTGCACTCGGCGAGGCCATGTCTACAGGCTTCAAGCTCAAGTCACTCAAAGAGCTCGATGCCGGCAGCAAAAACAACTACCTGGCCAATGTACAATTTCACTACATCTTTGTCATGCATGTCGTTGCTGGTCCAAAAGAGACGGTGGCGGTATTTTCCTCACACAAGTCTGATGGCATCTGGGTTTCTTTCGATACGAATCGTGAACAAGGCAAGGCTAATATTTCGCGCATCTACCGCGAGCAAAGGCAGGCTCTTGGTGAGTCGCTCGGCGGTCTTGGAGAAAAGTATCCGGCAGAATTGACCATGGCTCACGATGTCTTCAACACCGAGCCGCGATTCCAGCGTGGTATCGCAGAAGCCATCAAGCGCATCAAGGCGGATCTGCCAGGCCCTCACATGATTGTCTTGTCGACACCGTCTGGAGACTTCCAAAGCAAAATCGCAACGTTTGCTGAGCAGCCCGTCATGCACATGCCTGGAGACGACAATGTGGCATCCTCGCTCGACTGGCCCAACGCTGCTGCCAAGCTCGCCGTGCTCAAATACTTGTCTGCGCGTGCCTGGCTCGACTACCGATTGTCCATGGCGCGTTATGGTCGACTGCCAATTTGCAATCTCGGCGCCGACGAAGCACGGACTGTGATCGACGTGACCATGGCGCGTCAGCTCAAGTCGCAGGATGTCGTACTGTGGTGGTCAGATGCACCATTGCCCGACCAAGGTGGTCGCGAGCTCGATGATTTGAGTAAGTCGCTTGAGACTGTCGAGTCAGTCAAGGTCAACAGTCCTGGTGCCTACTCGACTGTGTGCATCGAGCTTGAAGTGCGCAATCTCATCATCTCGACGATGCTCAATTCGGCTGTTATCAACGAGCTCGAAGGCTCTTCAGCAGACGACTCATTCAACTCGATCAATGCTGGCGACATGCAAGATGCCGCATTCGCCTCTTCTTCGATTGCAGCCTTCAAAGCTTTGCTCAAAGAGTGGTGGCGCGAAGCATCGGTCGGCACGCCCGAGGCTGACATTATGATTGACAGCGCTGTCCGCTGGATCAAGTCCCAGGATTCTGCGCTCTACGACAAGAACCTTGACCTATACTCACAGCGCATTAGCAATAAGGCCTTTTTGCAGCTCATGGCGGAATTCAGAAAGGTTGGCAGTCGTGTCATTTTTGGTGCCCCTGGAAGAATCTTGATTCAGACCACCAAAACGCATGTCGGCACAGCTTACGCGTACGGACAGTACATTGTCAAAGCCATTCGGTCCAAGACACTGTTTCACTTTATCGATATGCAGATTGTCGAGTATTGGGATTACTTGCTTTGGCTTGACGAGGTCAACTTTGGTGGCTATTGCACAAAAGAAGTGACTGCCGAAGATCAGGAAACCACGCCCGCCATGCACTGGAATGTCAAGAACTATTTGCCGCCAGCGCTCAGCGAGGTCTTTGAAGACTGGGTGGTGGAGTTCATGGGCGACATGTACGACGTCAAGCGCGAGCTAGCGGATTCGACTCTGACTCAACGTGCCAACACAGCCGATCAAGAAGCGTTGGAGAAGCGTATGAGCAGTGTCACGAGCAAAATTGCCGGCCCTCTGCGGAAACAGATCCAACAGCTGGCACTTCGTTACAAACAATGGCAGCTGCTTGAGGAAACAGAGCAGCAGGAAGACGAGTCGTTCTTCATGGCACACAAGCCAGCTGGCTTCGAGCCTGTTGAAGCACCGCTGTTGTCCTTGGTCAAAAGCCTCTGTGCTGTTTTTACGCTTGTCAACGAAGCAGCACAGGCCAACCGGGTTCTCCGGCGTGATCTGCTTCAAGTCTTGGATGTGCGCGAGTTTGCCAATACAGCCAAGTTCACAGACCCTTGCAGCTCAGTCACACTTGCGCGACATTGCTGTCAACGATGTTCCAATGTGCAAGACTTGCAGATTGGCCGCGATTCCTCACTGCAAATCTCAAATGGCATCGGTGATGGGCCACAAGCGCTCACACCAAAGTGCGGACGGTGCGGCACGTTTTACGATCTGCTAGCGATCCAAGAAGCACTCATCGTGCAATTTGCTGGTCTCGTGGCGCAGTATCAGCTGCAAGACTTGCGATGTGGACGATGCAAGAAGATCAAGGCTGGCAATCTCGCCACTTATTGCGTTTGTTCTGGTCTCTGGACAGAATCACTCAAGCGCGAAACTGTGGTGGCGCAGAGCAAATTGCTTCGGCGATTTGCCACCGGCTTGGGCTTTGAGATGCTCGAACTTGCGCTCAAAGACATGGTAATAATGTAAAATAGTCTGCTATAGCTATAGCTACTTGCCGAGACGGTTACGTCTTGAGAACTGGACAACAGATCCGCAAACTGAGCTGAAGTATGTTCTTCCTTGTCAACATGACTGTGTGCAAGTGATTTCTTCAGCCAAGATGTTTGAGCACCTTGGGGCCCTCAATATCTTGGCCTCGACTTCTGAAAAATCTTCGCCATTACAAGCATTGGCGCTCGGTGGCCACGTCTCAGGCGGGTACCTGGGCGCCATTGCTCTACTGATGACAAAGCCACATCGGCCGCCGTTCTTGCGAGCCCTGAACAATGTGCCAAAGTCATCACAATTCTCAACGCGTCGAAGCCAGTGCGCATCCGGCCAAGGACTAGCGCAGCGCTTTTTGGTACCACGAGCACGTTCTCGACGATCGCCGCAAGAGGCACAGGAAATTACCTTGATGTCGTCTTCCGCAGCCGAAATTCGAGTGCCAGTCGCAGTGAAGACCGTATAGAAAGATTGCTCAAGACCTCTCTTTGGTCGGTCAGACATGAATTGCGTCTTCCACTGTTCGCTTTCTCCGCAGATATCGCTCATGCCGCAAATGATACCAATCTCGTCCTTAAACCGCACAATCGTACCGTAAGTATATGGCACCAAGCGCCCGCGTGTAGTACGTCGCCCGGCAGTAACGGGCTCCTTTGTTTTCTCCCAGGCTTTGTGAAGCTCGCGTGAGGCGCTGCAGGCCTCCTCGTCTGGATCTATTCGAGGCATGGGCTCGCCCAAGATCCGACCCATAGTCTGCAAATAGGTGTGCCCATCTAAAGTATTCGGACTCGTTTGAGAAATACGCAGGCGCAGCTCCCAGCCCCATTCCCAGACACTGATGGGTTCGAGATCGATCAATGCGTTTGCAAATGTGGACAATGGAAGAGGAAGTGGTGCATCGCAATACCAAGAAGCCTTGCATAGGGCCACGCTTGTCCGTGAGGGACCTAGCGTGGCAATGTCTCCAGCATCTTGTACATCTAGGAGTCCATTCCAGAACACGTCATTTGTCCATTGCGAGCGCGGCGCAGCTTCTGACTCCACTGGGTCGCAGCTACACGCCGAAGGTGTGCTCGGGTAGAATGTCCAGTGTGAAACTCCAGATGGCATCTCTTGCGCAGAAGAATAATACGCGGTACATTCGAAACCACCTTCCTTCTGCAATCGCTGTGTCACAATGACGTGTGAGCACTTGAGTATCGGGTGTCCGTGTGTTATCCGTGGCCAGCATTTGAGCCCAAGATCCTTTGCGACAGCACAGAAGATAACACAAAGCGTATAAGACGCTCTGCATTTGCGCAAGAGCATAGCAGATCGTAAGAATGTGCGTTGAGCGAGGACATCTCCTCCGATTATGTTGGGGTCCTCGATTGAGAAATGATCAAAACCGAGGTTTTGCAAGGCCTTGTACAGGGTGTCGAATGACGTTCGCGAATGGCTGTTACAGCTGCAGGCAATTGTGTCGGCTGAGCGACGACAATTTGCTCGATGCGGCCAAGACTATGCGACAGAAAAGGCCAATTCTTTGACAACGTTCTCCACATTGAAGTTAACGTCAATGCCGTCGCATTCATTGAAGCAAGAAACGGCAAAGATAGAGTCAAGTGCCAAAGTCGCAGTGGGGGCCTTCTTTCGGTTGGCAGCCAGTTCAACAGAGGTTTGCTTGAGTAGTTGGCAGCCCAAGTTGTAGCTAATCAGGTGAGAAATTTGCTTACAGAAATGCAAGATTTCGTGATCGACAACATCAGACGAAAGTGAACATTCTTGAATAAATCTTATCACATCCACTGCATCGATGCCGCCATGGTCCCACAATATCCTCCATGATCCCACGTCACCCGATGAAGGATGCTGCATCACAAAGTAAAACAGAAAGCGTATCTCAAGATCGAATCGCTGTCGACGCTTGAACTCTCCACTCGCTGAGGGCAACAACAGCGGGTTTTCTGCACCGAGCGCAAGCTGTGGCGTCTTGCGATTGAAAATGTCAGCAGTACGACCTCGACGGCCAGCGTGACTGAAAGTCCAAAATTTGGCGTGAGCGTGGTGCCAAAGGAATTGACTGGCTTCAAGAATGTTGCGCAGGTCTTTGCTCGCTGCAGAAAAATGAATGAGAGCTGCAATGTCTTCTTTGCGATGAGTAAGATGAGTTGCAATATTTACGACCAGCTCTGGCGGCATATCCGACAACTTGGCCATAACAGCTGTAGGAGATGTTTAGACCTCTGAGTAAGTGTTGAACGGCGCGTGCAGAAAAAAAAATGAACACGTCGCGCTAGAAAGTTGAGTGGCGATGCGCAGTTTACTTGCGTGTTTGTCGATGACCGCCATCAGGTGATCTCGAGATCGGCGTCTCAGCCATTGCAGACAGACAAGTGGCTCAAACAAAGTCGACTTCTAAGACGGTCGGACAAAGCATCAACGAGCCGTAGAAGGCAGTTTGCTCCACAAAACTTGTCCCAAGGTAAGCTGAGTCAGCAGTGTTAAATAAGCAGTGCTCGCTGCAGATCAAGCGACATAGACGCAGCGATCTTGAGCGCAATTTTTGTGTTTTGAGGAATACCTGGACGGTAGGCATCTGGGCTTGCTTTGTGCTTAAAAGTCTCGAGCTCGTCGTCGTCGTCGTCGTCGATCGTCGCAAACAAGACAAACAAAAAAAAACACCGCACGCCACAAACAACAGCCATCACGAAACACAAGTGACAAGACCGACGGGTTTCCGAGAGCGTCACGGGAGTCAGGAGACAGTCGTAAGCATTGGCGGCACTCAATTGTGCTGCGAATCCATTAACTTCTTTGTTTTTCAACACGCAAAACGGTGCGCCCTCACATGGCGAGGTGGTAGGGGCGGACGGTAGTCTTCGTCGCATTGATACGACCTCATCTGCTGCATGCGTGTGCAGCCCCTGCCGACTTTGCCGAGCCCGTACCGTCATCTTCTCAAGAGCTTCCTCGAATAAAGCGTAGGATTCCCGCCCGCGTTCAATAGGACCCCCATGGTATGTGCCCCATGTCTGTCTTTAGCTACTTCTTCTCACAATACAAGGATCAAGCACAGCCAGAAGGAGATGCTCCTGCACGGAGATCGCGTCCACAGACGGCCGGCTCTGCATCATCTGGTCACAATGCACGCAAACAGGGCTTCTTCAGCCGCATGTTTGGCGCAAGCATCTCTAGAGAACCCTCACGGTCCAGCTCGGTTTCGACCAACAGCCTGCGTCCCTCTACCTCTATGGCAAATCTATTCCGCAGATCCGATGCCCGTTCGAGTCAAGAACAACATACAAGCTCACGCGCCGTTTCGCGCGGCAACGATGAGCCGATACTCAATCCTTCTGGCCCACAGCTAGCGGATGCAGAGCTCATCGTGTCGTCTATGCATGGTGATCAGCAAGCGGATCCAGAGCCGTATCGCTTAGACACGCCCTTGATTGCCCAAGGTCGATTCAGTTGGGGCGAACCCTTTGCAGGCAGTCAAGCCTATTCGCCCCTCATCCCCGACGAGCACAATGGCGGTGAAGAAGGTGAAACGTATGAGCTGGCCAACAGGGGTGATCGCAGTCCGCGTCGCGTTTCTACCTTTCAAGGGCCGACAGATCCGCACCAGGAGACGGCGAGTCAGAGCCTGCCTTCTCCACACGTGGGTCCACGCACGACCTCGCTTGATAATTTGGAACCTGCCTATCTCGCCAAGGCACAGGCGCTCTATGATTGTACAGATCCAACCTCACCGACCGAGTATGCCGTCTTTCTTGGCACAGACCTTGTCTTCAACACTGGCGTTCGAAGAGCCTTTATGAGCCTATTCGACTTTTCAGGTCTTGGCATCCTGAAAGCCCTCCGCCTCCTGTGCTCAAAACTCTTTATCCGCGGCGAAACACAATTGCTCGATCGCGTCATTGAGGCGTTTGCCGAACGATGGCATATTTGCAATCGCGACCAAGAAGGCCGCTGGCTGAGTCAAGATGTGGCCTACATTCTCGCTTTTGCCCTCATCACGCTCAACACGGACTTGCACGTCGCCAATCATGACGGCGGTGAACGCAAGATGAAGCGCAGCGAGTTTATCAACAACACGCTGACAGCTATTCGCGCTGGCACAAGTCATATCGTGCCTGTGCGACAGGCGCCGCGTCGGCATGACTCTGTCAGAAGCAGTACCGACAATACAGAAGTATCACAAGTCCAGTCTACCATTCGCGTCGTACGGTCGGCGAGTCAGGCGACACTAGATCAAGAAGCCGCGTTTGAGCGACAAGAAACGGCAAGACGCGCTGCTGAGCTGGATGCCTGGCGACAGCCACCCAAGACGCATCTCGCCATGGAAACCTACATCAAGGAGATTTTGACGGATGCCTACACAAGTGTGAATCGCGAACAGATTCGACAACCCTTTTTGCAGCGTGGTAGTGAGAGCGAGGCGAGCCCGGCACGTGAGGGGACGGCGTCGGCGTATGAGTCACGGCATGGCAGCGCTGCGAGTATGATTCGATCGAGTTCAAGTACGTCGCATATTTCACAACTCTATCGACGCGCCTCCATATCGCGTGATTCACGCTTGAATACGGCACGGAAACAGACATTACAGCCGCCGCCTGTTTGTAATGTCGGCTTTGTCGGTACACTCAATAACACGATTCGCGAAGAACGGAGTCCACAGGCCGAGGCTGCGTTTCCCTCGACAGACATTGCAGACAAGCTTGTTCTTCAAGGTGCGCCGTTTGCAAAAGAGGGACGCTTGTATCATTCTCTGTATCAAAGCGCATCGACTTTTGGCACCTTGACAAAACGCGCTTCGGCTGCACCTCTCAAGCTCAAGGGTTGGTCTCAAGAACTTTTTGGTGTTGTGGAAAAGGGACATTTTTGTCTCTTCGACCTGACAACAAGACCGGCTGTATCGACTGAGGGCGCCGAAGACATGGTGGGTGGCGGCGACTGGACAAGGAACGCGCGACTTGTGCTCGAAGAACCCCTCAACCAAGCTGTCGCCTTCAAACTCTCAACCAAAGCCTACAAGGATCACCCAGATGTCTGGTCGCTGACGACTGCGAGCGGACAGCGCCATGCGTTTTCGACTGGCACGCAAGAGCTGGTGGATGAATGGGTCATGACGGCCAATTACTGGGCCGCGCGTGTCAGCAAAGAGCCTTTGCTCGGCGCTGTCGGTAGTGCTGAATACGGTTGGGGCGATATGACGGCGTCGCTCATGGCAGAGTTGGATGATAGTACGGCCACCGTGCCGCGGTCTTCAGGCGGTGGTCGGCCCAGATTGCAAGCGCCAGGCGACGGTGCCGTGCTTCAAGAATGGCGACCTGAACCGGCTAGCACGATGACTTCAGCATTGTCTGTCCCCGAGCAATTGGCAAACCTCATTCGTTACCTGGCCGCTATTCGCGAAGAGTTGACACAGCTACAAGCGAAACAGGCTTGGATCCCACAGTTGTTCTCGCCCAAGTCGGATAATTGTCGGCGTGCCAAGCTCAATTTTGATTTACGCAGTCAGGCGTTGCGCAAGGATATCGTCAAGTATGAAGCCTACATTGTTGCGCTACGACAAGGCTTGTACATTGAGGAGCGTCTCAAGAGCGGCAAGATGAATGCCTCAAGCGCTCGTGCGAGTGCCAAGTCTGCCTCTATTGCTGCAAGCCATTGAAACGCCCTGCAAGTTGTAGTCACGGCCCTTTTTGTTCTCCTTTGTAGAATCAAAGATGGATAGAGGCAGATGCTAATTGTATGCCAAGCCATTGTAAGAATTGTAGGAAGCCATGCATCTAGCTCTTCTTGCCCAAGTTGCCACTGCGCTCAAGCGAAGCCTTGAGATCTTCTGCCACAGAAGCTTCCTCCTCTTTACGCTTCCTCGCCGCCTCTTCACGTCGCTTCTTGACTTCGGCCAATCTCGCCAAATCAGCCTTCGCTTGATCGGTCTTGCCAGCCTGGTGCAACTTCCAGTATCGCTCCGCAGCCTGCTTCTTCTCCAAGGCCTCGCGATCTCGTCGCGACAATTCGCCCACAGGCCGGCCACTGCTACCACTTGCACCCTCGGCACTCGCCGCCGCGAGTTCTTTAGCAGACATGGGCTTATTGAGCGATCGATTCGCATTCGCTGCTGCCGGCGCTTCACCTTTAGCAGAGGCCGCTTTGGCTGCAGGAGGCTGTTTGTCTGACTTGGTCTTGGGCGCACCAGCTCCCATCAAGCCGTCTTCTGAACTATCATCGTCTTCGCTGCCACTACCACTGCTTGACTCTTCAGAGCCACTGCCTTCTTCACTATCGCTATCGGCCTCTTGTTGTCGCCGATTGCGAGGCTGCCATCGGTCTGGCGTGTTCACCTCGTTTCCATTCTCATCGAGCGGTTGAAGGTTCTTGGAAAAGGACTTGCCGCCGCCGCGTTTGGGCTTGTAGTCTCGCTTGCCGCCGCGTCCCATCTGTAGTCTTTGCTAGAGGAACTGTCTCTAGATCTGTGCAAACGCGAGGTGGAGGTCGACGACGACGTGAAATTGACGTAGAAAAAGAACGGGAAATAAGGCAGTCACAAGATGTACTGTCAGCGCTTTCACTTAAGACAATCGTTCAGGAGCGCATGCGCCGATCACAAGATCCTCAGGCAGGTTGTGATCTGTTCGTGCGCATTGACCCTCTGTCGACTGCATCGAAGCCGAGCGATTGATGTCACTACAAGTAGCTGTAAAGGAAGTGGCGCTACTTGCGCGGCCACCGCACCAAGGCCATAAAACTGCCTGGCTCCTAGCGTCTACTTGCAAAGAGAACGGCTCTCATACGCTCTAAGAATTAAATCATCGACATGCTGTTCGAGAACTTGCCGCCCGAGATCGTTCTTCGAGTCGCTTCCTTCTTGACCAGCTGCAAGGAAGACGTCTGCTCGCTCGCACGTCTGTCTATGATCAATAAAAGTACCTATCAATGTCTAAAAGGAGGTCATCAGATCTGGTACGAAGCTTACAAGCGCTACTGGGAATTTAACGACGCTGGATTGCGCGGCCAGACTGCTGATCTCTTCAACCAAGCAAAGCCAAAGATTAGCCATGGCAGGGAGATGCCCATCAAGCCCGCTACAGCTCGAGAAGATTTCTACCATCGGCAAACGATTGATTTGTTCGTTCGAGCAAAGCTACGCGAGACAATCTACATTGGCGCTGACCGAATGGATGCGCTGCTCGAGATTTGTACTTACGGCACTGATGTGGCGGATGTTATGTACGACCTGCGCAACCGTGCTCATACAAAGAAAGACTTTGAGATCATTTATTGGTGTACTCAAATCTTGCAGACGCTGAGCGCACAAGTCGGCGATCGAATGCTGCAGCAAATTCAATCGCGACCAAAAGTCGCTCCCTGGAACACGGGCTATGGCGTGCCCGAGGCACTTGATACGCTCTTCGCCGCCAATACATACTATCAAGAGCGCGGCACAACATCATACTTCAACATTGACGAGCTCATCGAGAGCCGGGCTGCCATGGTGTACCAGGTTTGGGAACATCGAGACGGTTGCGCCTACGAGGAAGATGTCAATGCGCTTTGCACCTGTCTCAAATCAAGTCGAGAAGCGTTCGAGGCCGTCCTGGACGTTTTGGAAACGTGCGGTTTAACCGGCATTGCGTCTGAAGACTTTTACAACATTGAAAACAGCTTCCTCTACGGCGCCCTTTGGGAGCAGAGACCCGCCATCCCGATTGTCTTGACCATCATCTTTTGCGTTGTAGCAACCAAATTGGGTCTTGCTTGCTGGCCAATTGGATACCCTGCTCAAGTCTTGGCTGCAATCGTCATTGCTGACGGCGACTCGGACGAGATCAAGTACTTTTCGCCCTATGAGCATGGCAGAACATACTCAGGCGAACAGTTGCTTGAGGCATTGCATCAAAATAACGGCATGACGCGAGGCGAGGCTATGCAGCATCTTGGCTTATTTCAAGGATCTGACATCGCCATCCGCACCTCGCGCAATATTCTCAACTGTCTACAGCGCGGCAGTGGTCCACCAGACAAGAAGGCGCTTCTTGCCGCACTCAAGCTGCTTCACTGGAGCAAGCAACCGATGCCAGTCTCTCCAAGTCAATTTGCACTGCTTCTCAGTGCCGAGGAATCTCTCTCCTGCAACACATGGGTGAATCAGCTTGACGAAATTGCACGTCTTGGCGGCCACGGCGAAGACAGTATCAACGAGGCGAAAAAGGTTTTCAAGACTGTGATGCTGTCGCAAAACAGATCTGTTGAAAAAGCACGACGGCACAGGCCAGATGTGGTACTTCGCTACAGCTACGGCACCATCATCCATCACAAGAAGCACAACTACCAGGGCATCATCTATGGACTGTCTGACTTTTGCAATCAACCTGACAGCTGGAAAGAACAGATGCGCGTCGACAAGCTTGAAGGAGGCGCTGAGCAACCCTTTTATCAAGTTTTGGCCACCGACGGGTCGGATCGCTATGTCGCCGAGGTCAACATCGAGGCAATCTCTTGCTTGGGCTGTTCCGACCGTCAGTCAGTACCTAGAGACGATTCAAACGCTGATCCAGGCTCAGATGCGCAGATTGATCTGCTATCTGTCTGTATGCAGCTCGAAGAATTGCCGGCCTTTGGCAATCTCTTTCGAACGTACAAAGCCGGACGGCATGGGTTTTGTGGTTACCTGCCGAGTCGCGAGATGGAGAATGTCTTTCGGCCATCCCTGTGGCCACCGCATCCAAATGCGTGTCCGATGTCAGAGCATGTCGTCGACACGGATGATTACATGTTTGGCCCAAATAGCTTTGTCTAGCGAGCTGCATGCCTGCTGTTGCGATTCGAATGTGCTTGCGTTGGAACTGCACAGAAAGCACGACTACTTTGTGTTGTACATGGCTTTGACGATACATGTAAGCGCCCGCAAGAGTGGCAAGAGAAGATGCGCGTGAACAAGCTTCGTGGTGGTGGTGGTGGTGCAGATCAGCCAATCTACTTGCTGATGTTTCCAGCTTTCCGGTGGGTCGCCGAGGCCAATTTGGAAGCTGTGAGCTGCCCTGCTTGTGCCGACCGACAGGCTGCTCCAGCCAGCGTATAAGCGACAATATCCCCTGAGCTCGAGCAACGTAGTCGGGACCTCGAGACGCCCCACGCTTGGCACTATTTTCAGGGCCAGAAAGAATGGGGGTACATGCGGGTTCTTGCCGAGTCGTCAACGATTGACGCTCCATCCGACTACCTAGCATTCGGCCGCCGCATGCGAATGCCTGTGTGGCTGCCGACGCCTCCTAATGCGTGCAAGAGCAACGTTGAATTTGACGATGACTTTGTTTTTGGAGCGAATGCGACCGGTACGACGCAAAAAGTGTCGCCGAGCTCCTCGACGATTGCAGGTCTCTTTGATGATGGCGAAGTTGCCGACCCTGTTGCGCGATTGTCGAATGAAGAGGAGCCAGCTGAACCTCTGACAGAGCAGTCGGACAACGACGAGATGCTTGACCCTCTGAGTGAGCAATTTTTGGAGAACCTAATTCAAGTGATGGGTCTGATGCCCTAGCTGTCGGCAAGCTGCAGCAGATGACGAAGACGGGTACCAGCCTTCCTCGTAGGCATGTCCACCTCATCAGCGGCTGTCAGCAAGGCTACGACGATACTAGTCGCGTTAGCAATGTAAGTCACGGAATTCATACGTAAGATCTTGATCCCGCAACTGCTTGCCTGTCCAGATTGGCCATCTACCTAGTTGATTGGCTTTGCAGCACCAGCTTTGCCAAAAGACATCTCAACCATCTGACCGTAGATTCCGACGAAACACGTGCTCACCTGATTCGCGCTGGACATCCGGGCACACAAGGCCTTGACGCGCTACCACATATTGCAATCAAGTGACGCGACGCCCTTGCCTCTGCGTCTCTCGGTCATCGTTTCTTACATTCTCAACATATGTCTCTCAAGATGAGTCGCTTGATGAGTCTGCCACCTGAGCAGATCGCCAAGGTGGTAGACCAAAGCAGATTGCCTGAGTCTGTGCTGGTCAACACCATGCTTCAATTTCCCTTGGTGTGCAAGACAGCTCGAGCTTGTGTACTGAATTGCCGTCTCTGTTGGCAATATGCGCTCGAAAAACACTGGAAGTTTGCCAATGCGGGACTAGTGGGTCGCTCTTCTGACCTCTACGACTACAAAACACCGAGGCTGAGTCGCGGCGCACAAATGCCTACCAAGTCTATGTCTGCGCGTACAGCATTCTTCGAGCGACTGCAAGTCGAGCAGCTTGTACGAGATCTCTTTCGCAAAGCGCTCTACGCCAATTCGCACCATGATCGACATCATTTTTTCGATCAAATTTGCAGCTACGGAACCGATGCAACCGAAGTGTTGCAGTCAATCCGTGAGAGAGCAGAGTTAAGTGTGATTTGGAGATAAAACACTGGGTCGAGCCTTGCTTGCACTCCATCAGTGCATCACTCGGGGACAGAATCCTGCAGCACGTTCTTTCGCTGCCTAAAATTGCGCCCGGGCACAATAATGCTGGCATTCCAGATGCCTTGGATGCGCTTTTGGTTAGCTCTGTCTTTTATCAACAGCAAGCTCTTCACGAGTCTCTCGAGAATCGCCGGCTCACTGAGAGCATGGTCGACACTCTCCAGGATGATTGGGACCATGCAGCCAACTGTCCATACATCCCTTACAGACCTGCTAGATCATCTCCAACTTGTACCTGTCTGCCAAGCAAGACCAAATCTGACAAGATGAAGCTACGCATTTTGGACAGCACCGTGCAGGTCTTGGACGACTATGGCCTGATTGAATCCACCCCTGCTCAAGGAAAAGATATAACTACGAAGTTTATGCTGCCTGCTCTCGGTTCGTCGGATGACGACCTTGCAGATCCTTTCATTCTGACTTTTGTGGCTTGTGCCCTTGCCACTCGACTTGGTTTTCGCACCTGGCCCATCATTTTTGAACACCTGCCAACGGCCGGTTGCAGTTTCTATGATGACGATCCTGCTCATATCAGCTTTTTTGTACCGTCAAAGCGCGATCTGTTCACCAAACACCAGGCATTCATTGGTTCTGCTCTACGATTTGGCGCTACAATGGACCTTATCCAGAAGCAGATGCAGCCCATGTCAGGAGCAGATATTGTACTCAGATCAGCCGAAAGGATCTTGGATCAATTCGATCGAGATAAATGGCAGGATGTCGACCAGTCAGCCCTTTTGGCTGCCGTCAAGGTCTTGCACCGATGCGACAAGCCGATTCCCATCCCTACACTGCAATTCGCCATGCTTTTGTCCAGATTGGAGGCATTCTCCGTTGAGACCTGGCAGCCTGAACTTCCTGAAATTGCCAGGCGTGGCGGATACAATGACCTGGCCGCAGCCCAAGGGTTTTTCGAGGCCACGATGAACGTTCAGCATGCACGGGTGACGCCTGTGATTAAGCGGCAATTCCCTCAACGTGTCATTCGTTACAGCTTGGGTGCGATCGTACAGCATGTGAAGCATGGCTATATTGGAGTCATTGATCACATTGAGGACACGTGTACCGAGTCGGCGGAGTGGCAAGCGCGCATGCGAGTACACAAACTTTTACTCAGTGATGCCAGCAACAGGTAAGTCCAAGACTGTGGCTGAGGTCAATCTCAAAGTGTTGTCCTGCGCAGCTTGCGGTGATCGACTTGCGGGGCCTCGATTGAGCGAGCCAGAAGTGCCGACAGGTATCTTGAAAACCACGCTTAAGGGGTTTGAGTCTCATCAGATGCTTGGCTACTACTATTGGAGGCAAAAGAATTTCGGTTGCTGCGGATACACCGTGTCTCGACATAAATCGGAGCACTTTCCGACGTCACTCTGGCCAGCTCACCCAAACGCCTGCAACAACCGCATTGGCTTGGTGGATGACTTTATTTTCGGACGAGGCTCAACCGGCCCGGATGATGACATGCGGCCAGGTGCTTCCAAGAAGCAAAAGCCTAGCACCAACAGCGCTTTCGACGATGGCTTCACGAGGGATCCCGAGAGTGAAGCACTTTTGAAAAGAATTATTGCGGAGGTGGAGCAGCAGAGCTAGGTTGCTGGAACTGTTGATATACTGTCCGATGATGTGGATGACATGTCAGCAATCATAGCTATAAATCCCTATTCGTTACATATAGTAGATAGTCACACCAATAACACCCTACTTTACAACACGACATACTCTGATCTTCGTTTGAGCCATCAGTGCTGGCCCCTCACTGATGCTGATGACCCGTCTGCAACACAGGCGGTACGACCACTTCGTACGACGCAAACTTGCGCCCTTGATCTGTCTTCAGACTTGATTCGACCCAGAGTCGGATGCGCAAATCGCCCTCGAGACCTCTGCCAAAGTCCTCGTGTCGTTCTGCCGTACCGTGTTTTCCATGTCTGCAAAAGCGACCACCGGAATGTTTGTGAATACGTGGTTCGCCACCGCCTAGACCTTTCTCGTTTGATGTTGGACCGAGACTGCTCGGGTAAGGGTGATGTTTTGTGAAAGGCCAGTGATGGCGCCAAAAGTCCGGTCCCTTGGCACTCGAGTGAACTTGATTTGCGCCATTCGGGCCGGGCACATCGTCAGGCAGCTCACCGTTGGGTACGCCATTGATGATGGTACGCGGAATCACCGGTTCAGCTTGATTGAGACGCAGACCTTCGAGACCACCTGGCGATGGCTGAGGCGGGGTCGGACCAATGAGTTGGAAGTAGCACCAATTGCGATTCGGCAGCAACTTTTGGTGTCTGAGCTTCCGGCCGCCTTCAGGTCGTCGTTCAAAGTAATTGAGAATTTCCTCTTCCGTCCCATCAAAGTGCCATTTCGTCTTGAAGTAGTGGTATGCACGCAGAGCGTTGCGAGGCGGCGGCATGTTGACGATGGCGGAGGAGATGACTTGATACATGAGCCGTGGATCGGCAGCCGGGGTCAGCTTGTCCTTTGCGTGCCCGTGCCTAGGCTCTGTACGGAAACGAGACAGACCGCAGCAGTGGACGTCGCCAGAGAGGAATGTCACGCGACATTGTCGCTTCTCGGCAAAGGCCTGGAATTGCTTGATCGCGGTGTTGCGTTCTTCAATGTGATTTTCGTGCGTCCATTCGTCGAGCAGGTCGTCATAGAGCTCTGGCAAGCCAAAGATGGAGTTGGTTGACTTGAGCAAAGGCAGCTGACGAACGGCGTTGGGCGCATTTTTGAGCTTTTCGAAAATGCTCTCGGCGATGCGGATGCGCACGAAGGACAATGGCACTGCAAAGACAGCAAGTAGGTGTTGTGTCGATTGTGGAATCTCCTTGTCGAGTCGATCAAAGGTCTCCGCCCAGGTGCGCTTGTCCTGAATTGTCTCGGGCGTGCGCTCCGTTCGTCCGTCTGTAAGCAAGATGCTGAGCTTAGGCCCACACTGAACAATCTGGTTGTGACCCCTGTAGCCAAACAGATGATGCGAGCGAGCGAGGTCGGGTGTTGTGTGATGTTGAAACAAGAGTCGATAGCGTTGAGCACACAGAAAGAGACCCATCATGACGGGCGAGTCGTGCAGTAGCGGCGGGTACGAACCAGCACCATCAAAAATGTCTTTTGTTAATTTTGTCAGTGAAACGTGCAAAATGCTCACCATGATCGTCCCAGCTCATCAACGCTGGGACATTCGCGAGCGCAAGCTTGACCTCCGGCCGTTCCCAGTTCTCAAGCGCCATGAACATGTGGTACCGACAAACTTCTTCTTCCGTTTTTACGCTAAATTCGTGTTGCCAGCGATCGTTCCACTCCATCGACGAACACCATCGCTTCAAGAAGGGAATGTCTTCAAAGATATTATCGACGTAATTGGAGTCGCCACCGTAGATGAGAACGTGTAATGACGTCGCTGGCTCGAGGTGGACGGATCCGAGATGTCGCCATGCATTTGTGTAGGTTAGTGAGGTTGCGAGGCTTTCTGGTACGGTTGAGTCAAATCCATTGCAACTGAGGAAACCGCCACGCCACACACCATCTTCATGAGGTACCAGAAACTGGCCCTTCTCGATAAAGTCGTCCTTGCCGTCGTGTGGCCAGGTGCAGAGCCAAGAAACGGCGGTCTCGCCGATACCGGGCAATATTTGAACCTCAAGATTGAGCCGCCAGCAAGTCAAGCCAAACATGTCTTCATAGAGCGTCTCCCAACGTGGTTCAGCAACCTCTGCCTCGGTCTGGCTCTCCATGGTGAAAATCGGAGGCGGCAAATGGCGATGGCGTAGTAGGAGAGCAGATCCGCGCCATTTGCCGTCAAGTGTTCCAACAAATTGCAGATACGGGCCGCAGTAGTCTTCAGGTGCCTTGGGCGGTCGATGAATGGCTGGTGATTCGACGATCGCTTTCTTGGGCTCGGCCGGTGCATCGTCGATAGGAGAATCTGGGCGTCGGTTGCCCGGGAGGCCCTTGAAGGTGTTGACGCTCGGCAAAGTGTCGGGCCCACCGGGGTTGATCGGGTTTCGGTCATACTGCGCCGAAAGATCCTTCTGCTTAGCCATAGCCTGGTTGAAGTGAAGCTTAAAAGTACAAGATGGTTAGTGCTGCCCAGTAGATGTGCGATGTGGAGATTGATGTTTTTTGTCGGCAAGGGTTGCCTTGAATCTCGCTAGGCACCCGAATCGGAAAAAAATAATGACGACAAGACGCGCTCGTTTACGCCGGGGGCCGCAACAACGACATGTGACTGACAGCGCTCACCTACCTGACTGTAACATCTTGCAGCGACTCTTGAAGTGCGTGAAGAATAGAAAAGGTACGGCAAACGAATCATGCGGCACAGAGTATCTATGAAACTTCACTTGGTTTGAGGCCTTCAGCTGGGGTGGTTATATTGTCTGCGGCGCATAGTGTCAGTACATGATACTTCAACGGATCTGGTCTTACTGGGACACATCTTGTAGAATAAGTCTAGCTCTACAAGCTCGCGCGAAGAAGCAGATACGTGTTCACAAACAAGAGAGTATTTTCAGATGACAAAGGACTCTCTGCAGTAGCTACTACCTAGGTAAAGACTGAATCCGCCGTTGAAGTTGGACTTGAGTTATGAATCGAGGTTCTTGCAAGTTGGAGAATGGTCAAGAAGTCAAGATCGACAATCAGGTATCGCACCACGATGTCAAGCATGATCACCTGTCAAAGGTCATGTCGGCTCACCGAGGAAGAGGTGATCACAGACTCACACTCTCCAGCCTCTGATGTACCAGAGTCTGCCTTGTGCCTTTGCCGCAGATATCAGAGCGCGCTTTCAAAAACGCTCAAGAGGTATCTGAGCATATTGCGGCCGATTACATCGGTGACGCCGCCACTGGCAAAAAGACGATCGACTGTGCATGGGATCAAGGCGCATCTGCTGTCAGCACGATTCTTAAAGCATGAAGAGAGGAGAGAGGAGCGATGCTGCGGATTTGTCGCAAGGGGCCGCGCGCGGCTGAAGCATGATGGCGATAGTGCGCTTGTCTCTGTTGAGACGTGAGCATACTCGACATAAAGATACGACGCCAGCTCGTTGTCTGGCAAACTGCTGAGTATGCCTGTATAGCTAAGGAAGTAGCCAAGTACAAATAAAAGGCAGCTTCGGCTGAATGAAGGAGGGAGAGTGTTGAGCAACAGGGGGAGAGACCAAGGTCGTATCAGCTCAACCCATCTATGGATGATTGAGCGAACCAGAGATCTAGACGCCCCGTCTCCTGAATCAACGTCACGCGATCGGCTCCAAATTTCTCCGAGATAAGCAGCCAGATAAACGACATGAGAGCTGCGCGACTCGCGCGACTGCCATTGTCAAGGGGAGATCGCGCCCATGTCTCATTACAAGACAACATGGCAGGAGACTATAGTGTGTCTTCCAATGTGCTTGCTCTATTACTGACGCCAGTGAAATACTTCATCGTTCGTGTCTCTGCCTATCATGGCCTCAAGACCGGCATTAAGCTGCCAAAACGAGCAATCTTTTATGCTTTTAAAGCATTTTTCGCGACTCAACAACAGTCAGACCGCATCATCCGGTCGTTGGAACGTCTGCGACAATGTCCTATGACCGACATAGGCATCGTGTCAGGCGTCACCATGGCAACTTGCTGGTCGCTCACAGGCTCGTTGATGCTACAAGGCAACCATGCCGGTCTTGAGGCCATAATAGGCAGAGACACGAACGATGAAGTATTTCACTGGCGTCAGTAATAGAGCAAGCACATTGAAAGACATACTATAGTCTCCTGCCATGTTGTCTTGTAATGAGACATGGCCGCGATCTCCCCTTGACAATGGCAGTCGCGCGAGTCGCGCAGCTCTCATGTCGTTTATCTGGCTGCTTATCTCGGCCTCGAGAAAGACGAGGTTGGCCAGTTGCGCCGCCGATAGGTTTACCGGTACCGGCAGTTGCACCAAAGCCTCAAACTTGTGGCAGATTGTGCCCCTGTAGTCACGCTGCACCGGGTTCAGCATCACGAAGACGTGGCCCCTGTCAGCAGCCATGACAAAGGCTCGATGCCCGAATTAGTCTTGAATAGGCCATGCCGCTAGGCCACGACCCATGCCGGGCTGTTCACGAGCAAAATCGTTGAGGCTGGCCACTGTCTCGGTCACTCAGTCTAATTGCATCGTCTTCTTTTGTACAAGCTATCTACGGCCTCTTCTAAAGTGCGCGTGTCTACTTTGAATGCTCACCCAAGCAAGTCAAATCCCAAATCCCCCTCTCGTCGCATCTTGGCCGCACACAACGCGAGCAACTTTGCCTGCGCCGACACCTTTGCCAATCGACCGAGAACGATGCCATTGCCCTGCGTAAACGTGTAGAGCTTATGCGGCACACCCGTTTCCTTTGCAAATTGTCGCACAAGTGGCTGTACCTCTCGCAAGCGATGCCGCGGGATCCGTGGAAAGAGGTGGTGAATCGCTTGAAACTGCAAACCGCCGTGCAATGGATCCATCCAGGCCGGACAATCAATATCCATCGTCGTGCGTAACTGTTGCTGGGCAAAACATTCTTGCGGCCCGAGATCGGCTGTGGACATGGCGAAGTGCGACAATGTGATTTGAACGTGTAGCGGCGCCGTGACCCAATGACTGATGAGCACAAAAAGAATCTTGTCTGTGGTATTGGGGATGGAGCCGACGAGGAGGTAGCAGTACCAAAACCCAAACGTCAGCATGCCAAGCAATTCGTAGCCGCGCATCCAGGCATTCAAGCGCGTCTTGGGTCCACGATTCATAATGATGTGATCGAGCGAGAGGCGATAGAGATTGAAGCGGCCAAAGAGCATGATGGGGTAAAACAAGAACCGCTGCGCCTTGATAAGGAGCTTGGCGGCGGCATCATAGTCCAGCACCTTTTCGTAATAAGAACTCGTCAAATTCGTCAAGAGCTGCGGCGAAACAGCAAAGATGGGCATATGCTGGATATCTGGATCATGCGCCGGCTGATTCGTGACGAGATGATGGACATTGTGGTTTCGCTTCCACCAGCCTAGACTCAAGCCGCCGACAAAGCTCGCAACTGTTGTGCCAATCAGCATGTCGCCAATGAAGCCATGCGTGACGCCTGTATGGCCAAGATCATGACACGCCAACGTCACCTGATGCCAGAAAAAGCCAAGCAAAACAGCTGAACACTTGTACCAGGCATGTTTGTACAGCCAAACCGACGCCGCCGCCAGCAGCAAGTATCGCGAGAGTTCCCAGATGAGATAGTCAGTGTATCGACATTCGTAGTAGCCTTCACGTTCAAGCTTGTCGGCCAATTCGCGGTACTTGGCTTGAATGGCGCCTTGGATTGCAGAATCGAGCGATGGGTAAGCGGCCAAGTCGCGTTGAATCTCAGCTTGTGTGTGTACATCGAGTGGATCGCAGCTCCAGCAAGAGCTATTTTCCGACTCGCTCATGCCAATGCCTTCATCATCGCTATACTCTACCCCCTCGCACATGCCAAGTTTGTCGCCGTCGCGTTGTATCGGTGGAACCAGATTCCGCCATGGCCGATCCGCTTCTGCCACTTGACCTATTGCAAACGCACGCATCCGTCGGATCGTCTCTTTTGCGTGATATCGATCCATTTCATCACTGCCGTCGCGTCCAACGAGGTGCAGAATCGCCTTGTCGCCGCCTGGATGGCGCGGAAGCCAATTGTCGAGCTTCAAGACTTGATTGTGGAAGATCACGAGCGTCTCACCTGCATTGATGCGTGCAAGGATGCTCGACCGGGGAATGGCCTTCATGGCGATTGTCGTGGGTTAATCTGTTATATCTGTAGCAGAGCTAGAGCTGCAGCTTGTGGTGTTGACTGCGCGCCAAAAATAAGAATCGCCACATGTCAGTGAAGTAGCAGTCACAAATTACGGTCCTTCTTAAAGACAGAAAAGCAGAAGCACGATTAAATACGCAGGCACCACGAAACAACTGATATAGCTGGCTCCCATAAAGAATCACTATGACTTGAGAGTAATACTAAAGGTCCGTCATCGGATCCATGAGCTGCGGCGGTTGGCAGCGCTGGGGCTGGCTACATGGAAAGCGCTGTGCCCATCGGATTGCAATCGGCTGCCAACTATCGCTCGTCTTTGACATCAAAATCCGAAGCAAGCTACATTTACGACGATTGCGCGCTCGCAATAACCTAGTTACCGAGGCATGTGTTTGATTCTCCGCCACAACAGCTGGAAAGACAATGTGAGCATGGCAGACGCACTGCTGCGCCGTAGTTTCACGAGTCGAGGATGCTGGCAGATCGAGTTGAGATCTTGCCCTTACTAGCCGCCTCTTCAACTTTTGCGCAATCCGACATAGTGATTTTGCCAAGGGAATGCAAGTCTGTGATTTTCATCCGCAATCGAAATACCACTAAAGGCGAGGTCATCGAGGCAGATATGTTCAAAGCGCGAAAGTACCGCGAACGATCCGTCTGAGTCGCAGGAATATACTGTGGCCCGCGACGGCCAGCTGCAGCTTCCATCACGTCGGCTGGAGTATCCACTCCGCTGACCGTGGAGCACAACAAGGGCGATACAACGCATGGGAAACCAAACACATCAAGATCTCGGTCTTGACGATTTGCGTTTGCGTTGGAAAGAAGTTTCAGTCAAGTCGAGCACCGTTCCAAGCAGGACAATTCGTCCCGGTCTGCCACATGCAGGATTTTTTTTAATCCTGATAGAGACTTGAACGCATTGTAAAGCGTCGACAGTGCTTTGCATGATGAAAAAGTCTCGTCGCAGCTCCTCATCATCTGCAGCTGAAACAACTGCCAATAACATCTGTAGGAAGGCCATATGCACGTTGATCAAGAAGAGAATTGAGATGAGTTGGCTGCAGAAATACATGCTTCAGCTAGCTAGTCTTCGGACGAAGAGCAAGGCAGACTTTGCCTGAGCTGGAAAGTTACAACTGCAAGCCACAGTAATAGAGAGAAACCGATGTGGGGCGCTCACTGACTAGTCAATCTGATTATCGCTGTAAACGTCACTTGAGAATTTGTATATATGCCAAGTCCGAGATGAAGCTCAAAGCAAAAGGCTTGGTTGTAACCGAACGAAACAGTCCCTTGGCCTTTTCATCTGTTCAATATAGTTAATTTTTGTTCTTCGTTTTCCCGTCGTCATTGACCACCTTCGCTGCAGCCGAAGCGAAAGCTGACACCGACATGCAGCCTATATCTGTCCTGAAAGGGTGCAGTGGACACTTCTGTATCAGCCACGTTGCTGAGTCCGACCTCAGGGGGAACACAATCGCATGATGTGGTATTCTTGCGCCTGAGAAATCGCAGTTTTGATTTGAGCGAGGTAGCTATTATTGCAGTACTGTTTGCCAATAAATCCTGTAGTACTTCATATACGGCACGTCTGTCTGCGGCACACCCAGGTCGCTCGGGAATCATATGCATAGCATGACGAAGGATTCGAATGATGCATTGCAGAAATTGTCACATGATAAAAAAAGTCTCACGCGCCCACTCACTGCGAGTGCGAGCTGTCTACAGTTGTCCAAGATAAGACTTTTTGGCCACAAGTTCCACATTGATTCGACCTCTCGGGGCCCTCACTTGAAATTTCCGGTTCTTCAACGTGCATCCGAAGTATAATAATCACTTACTGAAGCTGAGGGACTCTACCTGCAAAAAAACCATCAATCGTCGTCACACCCAGTCTCTTTTACAGCTTGGCGGTTCCCGTGGCAGCAGCCGTCTTTGGCGGCCTAGTCATCTGGGAATGGATGTTACAAAACTCGTGCTGTCAAGCCGACTGCCACTGGACTGTGTCGAGTACCACACACGCTTCACTTTTGACTGAAGAGCAGCTTTGTCAACGTGTTTGGTGTTTGGACGGCGAAACGGCAGATCAATCTCTTGCTAAGATCAATCGGACAGTGCTTAGCTATACTTCCCGCGACGGCGCTTGGTGTAAGCCAGGAAGTGCAGTTCTTGGAGATTGTTCCGTCCAACTGGATATCAAGATCTGGAGGCTAGGTGGGCCCGAGAATTTTAAGGAGTGGACGGATACCCTCAACTTTACAAAATACGGGTCGATGAAAGCCCACTCTACGGTGTCGTGCTACAAGAAAGAGCCTGCTTTGTGCAAATTCCAGTTTACTACTGTTTAAATTCGAAAGATTTTGAAGCACACGTACCTTCAAACGAATACAAGTACAGTTGCGCATGTATGCCAGACGCAACTCATCAAATCTCATCACAATGCCCGGAATTGAATTTCTTATCAAGCGTGATTTCATGAGACTGTAACAAATCGCCTAACACGGGCCTTGGGTAAGTGCACCAACACCATAGCTATGGTAAGAGGTCGTAGCGGATGTAATTTCGGTGCGTGTTGCCAGTGTAGATTGAAGCAAACAGGAATACAGCAAGGAAGCATCCGGAACGTGTCACTCGAAGCTGCAACGAAAGATAAGCGGTCTTGTAGAAACTGAATCCGAAACCTGCACTGCAATAGTCTCCATGGCCATTAGCGTGACAACATAGAGTAGATTAAAGTTGCCAAAAAGCCTCCGAGCGTCATCAGTCATGAATCTATGGGCTTACTGGACTACTCAGCAAGAACCCTGGTCTATTAGAGCATACAGACACATTGACAAACATGACTTGGTCTTGGTGGTTCTATATGGCCCAGTTTTCTCGATACAGGCTTCAAAGCCTTACGCATTTTGGCCGCTAGCGTGATCCAAAGTGCTTCTTCTCCGTTGGATTCCAAACTATTTGCAGATTAGGGGCATTGTTGAATTTGAGGATGCAATCCTCATTTATTTCCCAAGGATACGAATGCATACACTTGCAAGCACCGGTTCAACGCGTGGCGTCAGGACTGATTGAAGGGCAAGATGTGCGGCAGCCACCCATGGTAGTCTTGCAGCTGCAGCAGCAAGCTAAGCGAGCCTGAGATACAATCCACCTCATCGAGCAGATTAGAGTCTGATTTGCATGATGTCTGCTGTGTATGATCAAAGTTACAGTCCAAAATTTGTTGCGGAGGAAACGATGCATGCAGTCATATGTTACTGAAAGTCCGATTCAGGGGAACGAATCGCATCCGCCGGACGCGAAGACCAAACACGCGAGGAAGCAAAATAAATTGCGACCTCGGATAAACAAACACACGGAAGAAACTCTTGGCAGCAGGAAGAATCCAACAGTGGGTTGTCGCACCGGTCACTGGAAAAAAATCTGTCCTGGCAAGATCAAGGACTAATTTCAGATCCCTTTGGAGATAACATTGATGCCCAAAAGACATTGAGCTCTGGAAATAATTCTACAATGAGTTGAAATCATGAAGATTATGGTATCATCAAGTAGTACGAGCGCGGTCATGATTCGATGTGCTTTTTCCGCGTGCTATGCTGCCTCCCCTACAGACTAGTTGTGCGGCACTGCTACTATTGCAGAGATTCGTCACCTTGCTGTACGATGATTCTCAAGTCTACCGCAAGAGACGCAAATGCATCTTCAGAAGTTGAAGGACAGAACAAAGGCGCGAAAGTTACCATATAGATTCGACTGGTGTTTGCACTCTTATTGCGGAGGCCATGGGTTCCTGAAGGTTGCTAACGGATCGAGAAGACTTGGATGAGGACACCGAGTTACCCATGAGCACGGGAACTGTGGAAACGTTCTCGACATTGTGTGGAAGAGCCATCCATCTCTTGTCGTTGTGAGAGCGATTGCGAAAGGATCGCAGTGAGCGAAGACAAGCTGATATCCTCGGGGTACATGCATATTCTCAACATCCTGACTGGTGGACAATACTGAAGGATAATGAATTATCGCATCACAAACACATTGGCGACCAAGACCTCGACCAGACGTCGTTGGTTCGATTGGCGCTTGTCTGATCAACTTGAAGATCTTACAAAGCTGTTCCGGCAAAGCAATCCAATTATACCCTTTTCCATTTGGTACCAAAAGATTTCTAATAGTGGACAATTGATTCATGCATATTGAATCGCTTAGATCAAATGCTGCTCGGATGAACCTTTGAAATCTTTCGAGCCGTGAAGATGGGATCAAAGGATTGAAGTGTGGCGATACTGTCAAATCTGTACCTGCAACATTTAAGCATATGTCAGATGTTCTGACACAGGTGAAACTGAAAACTTCATGGTCCATAAGCTGCAACACGAAACCGATGCTGCGGAACTCGGCGGCCTCCAAGTAGCAAGCCACGTCACATGACATGTCGTCTGTTGAGGGAATTGTGATATGTTTTCGCAATTTGAATGTCAAGTGCGTACAAGTTAAGGTATTCGTCAGGCGAATCCAACGTTGTCTCCAATATTGTGCTATCTCCTGGTATCGACGTAACTCGTTAATTTGCTGCACTGTGGCTGGAGATGGCGCCAAAACGGTACTTGGCCATGAAAATATCAAGTGCAGTTGGAGTATATGCACCGAAGCTACACAGCATGCATTTGCCCATCCATATTTGAGCTGGAAATGCATATTGCGATAGCGATAGCAATAAGCCTTGTTTTTAATAGGGGAAATGTTCGACTGCAAAAATAACCGTTCGCAATGCAGCTATTAAACAGGCAATTAGAGCCTCCTGGCACTAAAAGTGCAATAGATGTAGGTGTTTGACGTAGTGACTTTGATGTGGCACTACTGAAGCATACTCAGGCACACTTCAAGAGAGTAATTGCTCTTTTCCGTGATGTGGATGCCGTGTGCAGAACTTCAGAGCTGCAGTAGTGCCTGCTCACTGTTCAAATATGGATGCCTGTGGGTGATGCAAGTTGTTTATATCAGTATCTGAAGCTGAATCCACCGGAAGATCAGGAGTATTTATTCATCGAGTCAACCGCAAATAAAAAACCGCTTGGCACAACTCAGTGTTCGAAGTTGCGTATGTACACGTGGAGGAACAAACAATGAACAGCTCGTTGGCATATTCAGATGGAGGTCTAAAGATAGACGCCTATTGCCTCGATTGGGCGCTACATAAGATCTCAGGTAGCAAGTCAGCTGTAGCAGCGGACGTGTTGACCGTTGAATTGAATCAATCGCGAGAAACTGCTTAGATGCAGCTGCAGTAGATAAGCGGCAGCTCATTTCGAAACGTTCCTGTGCGATCTGCTGATAAACTTGCGTTGACCCTGGCTGCGGATTTCTACATCCTTGTTAACTTATTGCAGGGGTCCAGATTCCATCAGTGCAAGTAATACCTCAACAGCAGGACAGCCATACTGCCAAATGCATGAAAACTGGGGAAAATTTTCCACCATTGAATGGAATACCCATCCATTTCTGATTGTAGTCGCAGTGATCTCTCCTGGATCACAAGTGGCGAACAGGTGTTGAATTCCCAAGGGAACAAAGGCAGGGTGTTGCGAGACTGATAAAACTGAAGTATGATGAATTACAGCGTCACACGCGCACTGACGGTCGGCCGCGGGACCTTGATTTGATGTCGAAGGTTGATTAATCGCTTCTCGAATCATCAGCAAAAGATTGCAAAGCTGTTCCGGTAATGTAATCCAAACATTTCCCTTTTCACCCGGCGTCATAAAATTTCGAAGAGCAGCCAGCTGCTGTGCGCAGACTGTAGCCGTCAAGACACTGGCTGCTTCGACAAGCCTTCGAATTCGATCAAACCTTGAGAAGGTCGTTGTGGGTAATGGATTAAAGTGCGACGAAATTGTCAACTCTCGTCCCAGGGTCATAAGGCATGTGGTAGGTGATCTCAGGCAAGTAAAGCCAAAAACTTCGTGGTTCATGAGTTGTAAATGAGCGTCAATGCTTTGAAAATCCGTGGCTTCGAACGCACAAGCAAGATTGCACGATGTAGGATCTGTTGCAGGGATAGTGATCATCTTTCGAAGTCTGAACGTCAATTGCGTGCATGTGAGCGTATGAAGCATGCGGCTCCATTGCTCATTCCATTCCAGTGCTAGCGCTTGCAATTGATGAAATTGCTCGAGCTGTGTCATTGGAGCCGGTGGGGGTGCTATCACCTTCCGTAGGATGAAAAGCGTGTAGCATGTCCAAAAGCATCTCAATTGCAGCTGTAGATGCATTGTGCGAGGATGTTGCAGTATACGCGCGCTTGTAGTCCTGGGCCTGTACTGGTGCGACCTGCAGACGTGTGGTGCAATTGCAACTGCAGCATGGGTGGCGGTTCACTTATAGTGAAAGTGAAGAAGCAACAAATTGTGGACCGCCCGAGGGCGATACGTCTCATTTGACCACAAGAATATAGACGCCGGAGATGATCAGACAAACAAATCGGGATCTCGGACATTCAATCTGGTGAGCACATTGCGCCAAATGAATGTGTTCCGATATCTGCAGACACGTCTGGTCAGGTTGATCCGAAGTAAGTCAGTGCTCCCTAGAGTGCCGCGGCTTCCAGCTGCAGCAGCTCAGCTTTCAAGTTGCCTGTTCGTTTTTCGTTTCTCCTGGCTTGATTCATCGACTTGGAGCGATGGCTGTTGTCAGTTGTTCCAATGAAGTCATGAACCGGTCATGTTCAGAGCTCGGAATGAGTTTTGTGATTCTGACCCGAAACACGTGTAACTCAACTCACACAAGTTGATAGACTCCCACCACTTATAGCTTACACGAACAAGCCTTAAAGCTGTGCTTTCAACTGCACATGTGATGATGAATTTATGCTTCAGCTATAGCCCTCAAGAAAAGCTAAACATCTTACATGCCACGTCCACGTCCTCGTGCACGTAACGCCCGTTGTGCCGCACCCGGCGGCAATCCACCCCTGGGCGCCTGTGCATGCTGCGACTGTTCATTCTTGATCGTCTCATCAACACTCAGAATCATCATGGCCGCCTCAGCTGCCGAAGCAATCGCATTTACCTTGACACTCGTCGGTTCCCAGACAAACTTGGCGAGGTTGTCGGCAACTCCCTCCGTGGCCATATCGACACCGGCCCAGGTTTCGCCACGTGCGTGGTGCATGCGGAGTTTGTTGAGAATATCGGTTGCGTCAAAGCCGGCGTTATCACAGAGTTGTCTCGGAATGACTTCGAGTGCTTTGGCAAAGGCGCCAATGATGAGTTGTTGCTTGCCGGCGAGGGTGAGTGAGTAGTCTCGCAGGTATCGGCTTAGTTCCATTTCAATGGCACCACCGCCCGCCACCACCTCGGTGTTTTTGATGGCACGCTTGACAATCATGATGGCGTCATGCAGCGATCGTTCCACCTCGGCAATGAATTGCTCAGCGCCGCCACGGAGGATGAGGGTACAGGTCTTGGCGGCAACACAGCCTGTAAAGAGGTTGTAGCGTTCGCCACCGACTTGTTGTTCTTCAAAGGAGGCACAAGCGCCGAGATGTTCAGGTCGAATGTCGGAACAGGTGGATTGCACGGCTGCACCGGTCGCTTGCGTCACACGGTTGAGATCGTCGCTTGTGACACGACCGGCGCAAAAGATGTCGCGGTCGGCAAAGTACTGGGTGGCGAGATCGCCAATCGGTAGCTTCGAGAGGATGATTTTAGCGCCGGTTTGAACGAGGAGTTCGAGTTTGTCAATGATGATTTGCCATTCGGCGTCGACAATCGCGTCGTATTCAGAGACTTGTTCGACGCGTACTTCGGCATTGTCCTTTTCGGCTTTGAGTTCAAGCTCGACGTTGAGACAGGCAATCTTGGGGTTCTTGAAGGATTTAGGCTGTTGACCGAAACCGGCATAGGAAAACGTCTTTTGGAAAGCGACACCATCGACAAAGATGGAGTCTTGCATAGCACCGCCGGGTACTTTCTTGATGCCAATCAGCTTTTCGTTCAAGTCGCCCTGATCGAGACAGAGCACGGCGTCCACCACCATCTTTGTGAAGAAGGCTTCATTGGCGTGCACGAGTTTGCTCGACATGGCCGTGGCGGCACACTTCATGAGCAATTCCCTAAACTTGACTTGATCGCGCTTGTCCACTTTGACGGCCAATTCCTTGACCTTGTTGACGGCCAGCTGACTTGCTTTGCGGTACCCCTTGATGATGACTTGCGGCGACACGCCATCTTCGACAAACGTCTTGCACTCTCTCAGCATCTCACCGGCTAGCACCACGACTGAGGTGGTACCATCACCGACTTCGGCATCTTGTGCACGCGCGATATCGACGAGTGTCTTGGCGGCCGGATGCACGATGTCGAGCAACTTCATAATCGTGGCACCGTCATTCGAGATGGTCACGTGGCCCTGTGCATCCACCATGAGCTTATCAGCACCAAGCGGGCCGAGCGTCGTCCGGATCGTGTCTTGAACGGCGATACAGGCATTGATGTTGCTAATGAGTTGGCCGCGTCCTTGCGAGTTGTCGGTGCCTTCCTTGAGGACTGGTTTTGTTAGTTTTGATGCGGGCAAAGGGAAGATGATACCGATGACTGGGATCTGATTGTTCATGCCGGGCCCTTGATGTATTGCTTGGGCTTGAGGCTATAAAGAAGGACCTTGATCGCTATCGTCTCTTGAGTTGCTTGTCGCGTCGGGGAAGAAAGAAATTCTTTGAAGGAAGAAACCTTGAAACGAACCAAGACGCGTGATACAAAGTGATCAAGTGAAGAGCATGACATGAAGGTGACCATTAAGGGTGGGTCTTTTCACTATAGTAACAGCACTGACAATAGACTGGCATGCCGTCGCTGTCTGGCAGTGGAAAGTGGCGCAGGACGACGTCTGTGGCATCTGTCGCGTCGCCTTTGATGGTACCTGTGCAGACTGCAAAGCGCCAGGCGATCAATGTCCTCTGAGTACGCGTCTTTCTATGCTCTGTTTACTGTCTGATGCTGATTGCTAGTCTGGGGCAAATGTACCCATGTCTTTCACATGCATTGTCTATTGAAATGGCTTAATCAGGAGAGTTCCAAAGGCCAGTGTCCGATGGATCGACGCAGGTTTGTGCCTGCCATCCAAATGAGTGATGGCACAGGTGCCACGTTGCCTGTGCGTGAAGAATCAGAGGAAGAAGAGGAAGAGCAAGGCGAGGCTTAGCAAGATGGTCATGGTTCGTCTATATCTATGTCTATACAGTATATGCGAATGAGGTATGTTACTGCTCATTCTGGGCCAGCTGGTCCTTTGCAATCTGCTCCAAGGTCGTTTCGCCGGCATGCAACTTGGCCACGACGGCATGAATGTCTGCAAACGAGTCAAACGTCGTATAGGGCATCTTTTCACGGATGCAATAGGTGACGAGATCGCGGCCGCGTTTGGCAAAGAGCAAGTCTGTTTCGCGGGCTGCTGAGAGATCACTGACGCCGTCGCCGCAGTAGACCATCTTGGGACGGTCCTCCAAAGCGGCATAAGGACGGATGGCGAGGGACTTGTCGTGACCAAAGTGAGAGTCATCATCTAGAGGTCAGCAAGCGCAAGTCCAGTGGGATAAAGACACACGGAAGAGAATGTCCCAGGAACCATCGTCCTTATTCTGGACCGCATTGGAGATAATGTCAATCTTGTCCGCCTCGGGTCCAATGAGCTTCGTCAACAGAGCCCGAATGACCGGCTGCATGCCAGACGAAAGCACGACCACGGGAATGTCCTGTTCGAGGCACCATTTGTAAAAAGTAGCAAAACCCGGGTCAAGCTGGACATTGTCTAGCAAGAGCTGGACGCATTCATCGAACGGCGTCTTGACACTCTCGAGCATCTCTGCAAACGAGTCTCGGAAGGTCATCTTGTCCTTGAGCACCTCTTGGTTTAAGTGAACTCGTCTCTCCTTGCCAAAGCCGACTGCTATTAGCCTTCTGTTGCTGAATTACATCGAGTATGACGCACTGTTGTCGGTGAGGTAGTCATTCGAGTCTTGCAATGTGATGGTGCCATCAAAGTCGCTGAAGACAATGAAGGGCTGCTTGTATTTGACTGTGCCATCGCCGAGTGGTTTCTGAGCTGTGTTCGTTGCCATTTCTGCTAGTTGAATCTAGTTGTACTTGTACTTGTATAGATGATAGATAGACAGATGCTTCTTCATTCTTTCGTCGTTGTCAAGTCAACCGCATCCAACACAATTGCATCAACGCGACCAAGAGAGCCGAGGTCGAGAGGACATGCATGGAGGACTATCTATACGCCTATAGTGACCTCAGGCCGCCGTCAACCACCCAGGCTCGATCTCCTTCGCCGCCTCTGCTAGCAGCCGCGCCTAAAATTGTCCACACGCCGCCAAAAGCACACGTCCACAGACGCACGCGCTCCTTTCATGAGCAAGGGCACGTCAAGGTCATCTTGGCACGTGAAGCGACGGCTTGGGAGGCTTTAGATGGGGACGATAGTTCTTCCCAGGATGAATTAGATGATGGTGACGCATTCGAAGACTTGCAAGACTTGCAGCTTAAACAAGTGAAGGCCACGTCGCTTGCACGGCTCGCATCTTGTCGCGCCATTCTGGATCAGGCAGACGTTGTGTTGTCCTTGCTGGCACATCTGAAAGGCGGCTTTGATGCTGTCGCTGCACAAACGCATGATCTCCAAACACGCTGTGACGCGCTTGAAGCAGACGAAGCGCATCTCGCAGGGCTAGCTGACAGCGTCAAAGAGACGTTGCAACCATTTGCTTACTTGCCAACGGCGACACGCTTGCTCAATGTACCTGGCAGTGATCTCGTCTTGCAGCCTGTCTATCATGAACTGCTCGACCGCGTCGATGCTGCGCTCATCTTTTTGGAGCAGCATCCAGACTATCTCGATGCAGAAGTCTACACGCGCAGCTATCGTCAGTGCATGACAAAGGCACTCACATTGGTTCGTGTTCATTTCAACAATTCACTGCGTCAGGTTGCCGCCGACGTCCAGAGCAAGCTCACAAGCAATGGCTTCAACAAGAATACTCATGCCGCTTTACTCTATACAAAATTTCGGGGCTTGGCCTCGACGATGGCGCCATTGCTATTGCGTCTGAACCAAGCTTGTCAAGGTCACGTCGAGTACGAGTCTTTGCTGAATGACTGTCTGGCCGCCTACTGCGCGACGCGCAAGACGCTCTTGTCAAGCACCATCACCACCACCTTTAAAGAACTCGGCCTCATTACCGAATTCGATGCGTTTGCCACCTCGGCCGTGTCATTCCTACGCAATCTCGCGGCAGACGAACAAGCACTCTTTTATGCATTCTTTTCATCAAGCGGCGGCGGAGCGCTTGCCGCCTATCAAGCTGGTCTCGCCATGGCCTTCACCGACGCACTCAGTCCGCGCATTGCCGCCGAAACAAGTCTCACACGTCTTTGTGAAGTCTGCGCCAGTCTCCAAACGCAAAGCCACCCCGATACGCTCGACCACAGCGATGAAAAGAGCTTGGCGCCCTTATTTGCGACAACGCTCGTCGAGCTTGAAAATCGAATCGCCATGTTGGCTCGCTCGGCGATTGCAAAGACGATTACAGGGTATACACCGACCGATGCTGATCTCGACTATCATGGCAAACTCGTTCGACGACATCGTCATCGTCCAATTCTGCCACCACGTAGTGCCAGTGGCACGCCTTCCTTAGCGCCTTCGACGAGTGTCAGTGTTTTTGATGATTCAGAGACGGTCCAGTCGGGTCTGCAGGGTAGTAGCGCAGACTGGTACATCACCTTGCGCACGAGTATTGCACTCTTGTCGAAAGTCTATCGACTCGTGCAGAGCAGTCTATTTGACGCACTAGCGCATGAAGTGGTGCGTGGATGTCTCTCAAGTTTATTGGCTGCGAGCATGGCGATGCGAAGGAAGAATGGCACTCATGGCTTGCTCTTCTTCATCAAACACCTGTTGTTGTTGAGAGACCAATTGGCCGGCTTTGAACTCGAACACCTGCCTGGCTCTCAAAATCAAGTTGCGCAAACTTCAACAACAGCGGAAGGCGTCCATGGCGATGCAAGTGTCTCGCTCTGGGATGCAGCGACACGCGGCGACCTCTTTTCCGCTTCAGGTCTCTATCAATTCGCTTCATCGGGTCTCGCGCGTTTAGCTGCCGGTGCGCTCTCTCGGCCCGTTGAAAACATGCAAGACGCTCGGCTCGAGCTTCAAGACCAGCTGCAGCTCGCCGTTAGCCAGCTGACTACTCTGACAGCCGATGGCATCACACAGCCATTGCGGTCTTGTATGGGTAATAAGCAAACGGCACCAGAACAACTCCTCGAGGCTCATCGCAAGTTTCGAGCTGGATTGCCGGATGCGTTTACACTCTACCGTGAAGCCTTAGGCTTGTACTTGGATGAAGAGCAAGAATCGGTCGGCAGGGTCTTGTTGGAGCTGGCACAGGATCAGGTGCTTGAGACGTATGAGCGGTTTGATTCCTACCTGCGGTTGGGCAAGTTGCACGCTGTCATACCAGCAGAACAAGCGATGCCGAGTGTGTTGGAAACAGCTGCTTGGGTTTGCGAGGTGTCGGAGGCTGTCCCCTAAGTCCGTACGTAGGTATGCTTCACTTACCAATGTAAATGTAGAATGAGTCTGGGCCATTACTTTATTTGCCATCTGAAACGCGCGCCCATGTGTTTTCCCCGCCGTGAAACCGCAACGACCAGCGAGATCAATTGAGAGCCTATAACGACATTAGGGCTCAGTCAAACGAGCAGTCATGTCGTTCCCTGGTCAAAATTATCAGCAGCAGCATCAGCAAGGGACCAACTATGGTTCCGGATACGGATCCTCGCAACCTTATCAACAGGGCGGCTATGGTGGTGGACAAGGGCAAGGCGGCTACAATCCCAACCAGAATGCCTATGGTGTACCTCAAGGCCCTCCTCCCAACTGGAACAATGCGCCACAGTATGGTCAAGCGCCACCGATGCAGCCGCCGCAGGGATATGGCGCTCCGCATGCACCGCCGACTGGATCACAGAGCGTAACTCAACCCTTTCAACATTAAAGAATGACGCTAATGGACTGTTTGGCGTTGGCAACATGCAATACCAGTTCTCTGATCTTCATGGACGTAAACGTGGCCTGTTGATTGGCATCAACTATGATTATCCGGGGAGTTCGGCAAAGCTGAACGGGTGCATTAACGGTGAGTCATCCGTGCTTGTATGCGCGCTTGCTGATGCTTTCTAGATGTTCACAACATGGTCCAGTTCCTCACGGAGCGATATGGATTCAAAAAAGACGATTTGGTCATTCTCGTAGGTCATTCACCTCATCTGACAAACGCTAACAAGCATAGACAGACGACCAGCAAAACCCACGCGGCATGCCTACGCGCGACAACATCCTGAGCGCATTGCAGTGGCTTGTTTCAGGTGCTCAACCCGGCGACAACTTGTTCCTCCACTATTCTGGCCACGGCGGCAAGACTAAAGATCTCGATGGCGATGAGGAGGATGGCTACGATGAGTGCATCTATCCCGTTGACATGGACCGTGCGCCACCGGGTCATATCACAGATGACATTATGCATGACATTTGCGTCAAGACGTTGCCACCAGGCTGCCGATTGACGGCCATCTTTGACTGCTGCCACTCGGGCAGTATCTTGGACTTGCCATACATGTACAGCACCCGTGGTGTCCTCAAGGAGCCCAACTTGCTCAAAGATGCCGGCCAAGGTCTTTTGGGTATGGGCAAGTCGTACCTCTCGAACGACATTGGCGGTGTCCTCAAGGGTGCTTCAGGCCTTTTCAGCAAAGTCACGAAATCCGGCTCTAGCAACCGCGAGCAAATCAAAGCCATGAAGACGGCCCCTGCCGATGTCATTTGTTTTACTGGGTGCAAGGATGATCAGACGTCAGCGGATGCGTCGATTGCAGGACAGGGGCAAGGTGCCATGTCTTTTGCCTTTCGCAACGCTCTACTCAAGAACCCACAGCAGAGCTACCTTCAGCTGCTCAACAGTGTGCGCGAGGAGATGCGTGTGGGGAACTACTCGCAGCGTCCGCAGTTGTCGTGCTGTCACCCGCTGGACGTGGCCAACACGCTCTTCACGCTCTAAGCACAATCCTGGGAGGCGATAGAGCAGTATTCAGAAAGTCAGAAGTCATTTGCAATACATATCCCCGATACAAGTGCCTCTATGCAACCTCGCAGATCATAGGGGTCGCATCTTCTACAGGTAGTCCAGTCGTGTACCTCTCGCCGAGACAGCGGCCGCCGTACCCCGCGCACCGCCTGCACTCGCCCTTCGTGAAGGTGATCCCAAGGCCGCCTCCAGATACCCGCCGCCACCTGAATCTTCGCGTGCAGGGCCATACAATCTTGCACCGGCTGCTCTAGACGGTGATGCCTGATTCGCATCATAGGTCAACTTGATGGGTGACACTTTTGGGTTGGCAGAGACGCCATAGGCCTGTCTAGTCGGCGGCGTGCCCATCATGCCAGCTGCGTTTGTGGAGTGCGATGCTGACGCTGCAGCAGCGGCCAAGCGACTCGAGAGCATTTGACCATTCATAGAGAGATGCAACGCGGGATGATGTTGCGCGGCCGCTTGTGCCGGTGAGGGCGTAAAGTTGAGAAACTCGGATAGATTGAAGCCGCCACCGACAGGGGTATTCACCTGACTCGAGGCACGCAAGAGTGGTGGCGGTGACTGGAAGGGACCGGAGGTGTGATGCGCGTGATGGGCTGAATGCGGCGCGCCATGGGCAGGATGGCCAAAGAGGTGCTGTGGATGGCCTGCACTACGCGGCGACGGAACAGGCAAAAAATCACGCGACCGTCTCGCTTTGGCTGGCGAAGGCGAGGTTGCCAGGTACAAGAGCAAATCGGCACCTTCTTCAGAATCTTTGAAAGAGGCTGCATGGGTGGCTTGGCCACGTCCGCCAGAGGGTTCACGCGACGCGCCTGTGAGACCCGCACGGAACTGCGGCGGCGGTGTTGAAGGCGGCGGCGTTCGCGGTAAACCTTGATGATCAAACCCAACAGCACCATTACGTGACGCTGGCGTTGCGGCGCGATACTTGAGCGGCGACCCGTCACGGCCCATGTCACTACTGTCGTGGTCTTCGTCACTCTGTGTGCGTGTCCTTTTACGCGGCGAGACGCCATAGCCAACAGATGCAACAGGACCGTATGCGTGTGCATGGAGACTTGGCCTGGCTGTGGCCTCATCGCCGCGAACACTACTCTCCTGAAATCGCGATCGAATTGGGAGGTCTGGAATAAGAAAGGCATCCTCGGTGGCACGCGGCGGAGACGAAGCCGGTGGCCCTGATCGCGTTATAGGCAACTCCTGAAACGCGTCTTGCGCGCCATCTGCGCGTAATCCTTGGCCTTGTACCGGCAATGGGGGCGGCGGTGTGGCACTCGACTCACTCATGGGCAAACTCGCACCATTCAGCAATCCTTGCTGTTGCTGCTGTTGCCGCCGCGAAGCCAACAGGACTTCCTGCTCCATCTGCGGCGCGACAGATTTAAGGCTGAAATGCTGCCATTTCCGCTCCACTTTGTACTGCGCAATCTCGAGCCGGTGCTTCAAAAGACGCGTGATACGAGAAAGCTCGGCTCGCTTGAGAATCCGCTGCGCCGTGCTGGTGCCTTCGTCGGCGGGCGTTGGGGGCGCGTTGTTATTGGAAGACGCGTCCATGTCGCGTGAAGACTGGGACATGGCTACTTTTGTCGCGGGAAAGGCAGGTCTTGCTCCAATAGAGTAAAGCCCTGATACTCGTCTGGGGGGGCCTGTTGTTCGATGCACTAGGCCGTGTGCGCTGAACGTGTTGCTAGCTGTGATGGTGGTATTGGGTCTTTGTGCAGGAAGAGGAACGCGAATTTCCTGTCCCGGCCGAAGTTACGGAGTTTTGAGCGGAACTTTGGAGGAGGCTGGCCATGGATGCTGACACCAGATATTTTTGCATCGCGAAGAAGAGAGAGAAAGATGGCTGGTGCAGCTAAAGTACAGGACGTATGAACGCGTCACTGGGCCAGGTATGACTACAGCTATGACCTCTGTACAATCTACGTGACTGATCTACCGGCAGCTTCAGATGCGTATGGTCGCCCATCATCGATATCGATATCGTACGCGCGTAAGGCCGCAGTTGCAGATGCTTCGAGCTTGAGCTTTCATCCGGGCGAGACTGATCCGCGACGCGAAATTAATTCCTGCGGCAATGTTGAACGGCAGAGCACGTGCACTAATGACTTCCGAGGTCACTCACACCTGAGAAAAGCCTCAGAGCAATTGAAAGACAAGCACAGACAACACAATCCTTGAAGCTATGTGATTCCTGGCACCACGCAAAACCTAAAGTACATTCTACAAATCCGCCAGAGTGATGTTCATCTCTTCCGCCGATGGACATCGACGCAATCGTGCATCTGAACATGGAAACAAGCCATCCCGGGGCAAGGGACACCAACGTCTCAAGAGCCAGCCATGAACTTGGTAATTTCCAAGAAACGTTGGCAAGTTGCAATATGAGGCTATTATGTCCCGAACAGTCGGCGATAGCGCCGTTGTGCCAAGTGTGCTCAGCTGAAGAGGTGAGAAGACGGCAGGGTAGTAAATTTTGACCGCACAGATGCAAGATTCGGCCCGCCCTTGTGCACGTTCATGAGAGTTGCGCACCCGTTGCGGCTCTTCTGGTCTTTCTGGTCTTTCAGAGGCGAAAAGGCTCACCAGTGGGTGGTCCAACATGCGTTCGCAGAATGATGTGCTGGAAATCCAGGTTGCTTCGCCTTTGCCCTGACGAAGGTAAAACATTGTTTTTATCACATACGTCAGATGAGCACAATAGCGACGAAGATGACCCCTGTATCTATTCAAAGCGGGGAGAGGAAGCTGCTGGCCATGAGGATTTGAAGTTGAAGCATTGACAAAGAAGGCCTTTGCATTTGTGCAGATCAAATTGACCCTGCGACATTCGATATAGTCTATCCTCACTGGAATGGCAAAAAGCAAGCCAGTGCGTTCGTTCAGAGCTGCCATGCTATCAATACAGGTCTCACTACAGACTTCTTCCGTTTCAATTCTGTATGGAATGATCTTCCACATCATGAACTTTACAGAGTTGCAGTCAAGAGAGCTGGGAAATTCTGTGTCCTGAAGATCATCACGAAACTCGTCCAAAGCTCGTTCTTCCGTTGGTAAATCGAGCGGCCAGTAATCATCATAGTCTGAGTCACCGTCGTGCTCATCGTCGTATGTTGGAGCGAAAACACCTCGCCAAAGCACAAGAGCCCATGCAAGAAGGCATAGATGATATATATGCATCATGCATGAATCTTGGAGCTAAGCAACAGAGTTTCAAATTTGCAAATAGCAAGCAGATGTTGATATTTATCTGCTTGAAAATGGTAGAAGACAGTCGTTAAATCCTTTGCAATCGCAGTCAGATCAACCAGATTTTGATCATGAGATAACTAGTTCAATCAGCCACGTATACGATATGTTCATTCAAAAAGAAATGCAAGACTTATGATTGAAACCTTTGAACAAACACAGGTACTTGCAAACGGCTTGATCTGCAGTGAAGCTCCAAGAGGGATCCAGCTTCAATATCCTCAGCATTGCAGCCACAGCATGCGCATGAACTGCATTTTTGAAAGGACTGAAGCTTCTCGCTCAAATGACGTTGTGTAGGTACATATCACTAAGGTCCCAAGCTCACTTGCGCTTCTTCAAAACCTAGAATCTGCTACAACATGTTGCTCTGTGGTGCTGTGGCTTTCCAAGCCCATCCTACTGATCCACCAAATCTACCAAATCCAAGCTCATCTCCTGGGCAGGTGGGCATCTACGGAATCTAGCTTCAGAGCATTCAAAGAAGTCATCCTGAGGCGGGAAATACACCCGTTTCACGAGCCAGCCATCAACCTGAAAGCGAGGAAGGAGAACCGTTGCATTGCAGTGGTTGGCAATCATGTCCCTCATGAGTGTTGATAAAGTTGCTCCCTCCTCTGCGCTTGGCTGAATTCGCGAGAAGACGGCAGGAAAGTAAATCTTCATAGCACAGACGCAAGTTTGTCTTGTCTGTTCTGTACGTTCATGAGAACCTCGAGCCTGCAATTGTTGTGACTCTCCGGGTCTTTCAGAGGCGGAATCGCTCACCAGCGGGTCATGCAACATGCGGTCACAGTATGAGGCGCTGGAAATCCAGGTCGCTTCGCCTTTGCCCTGACGAATGTAAATCATAGTCTTTATCAAATACTCCAGATGAGCACAATAGTGACGAAGCTGACTCCTGTATCGGTGCAGTCTGGATCTAGGAAGCTGTTGAACACGAGGCTCCGAAGTGTCATGATTGCGGAAGAAGGCCTGTAAACTTTTGCAGACCAAATTGACTCTGCGACATTCAAAATAGTCTACCCTCGTTGACACGGCTATCAGCAAATCAGTCAGTCTGTTCAAATTTTCCATGCTTCTGGAACAGGCTCGACTGCATTCTTCACTTGTGAGAACCGTTTCTTGAACAAGTTTCCCCATCATGAACTTGACAGATTGGCAGTCAAGAGAACTTGAAAACAGTGGGTCTGTAAGACTATCAAGAAACCCACGGATAGCCTCTTGCTCTAATGGTACCTCAAGTTCGGGCCAGTAATCGGAATCGTAATCGTTATCGTCAGGTTGACTTTCGTCGCCGCTGGATCCAGGCGCTAGAACCCCCTGCCAAAGCAAAAGGGCACACGCTAGAAAGCACAGTTGGTATTTATGCACCACACGCATAAGTCTCGGCTCTTGGGTGACTTTGTTGCACAAGTATCGAGTAGCCTCGATATTTGAATGCCTTGGAAAGGGCAGTAAAGAGGTGTGATATCCGGGGTTTTATCACTCTGTTCTTGGTCGTTAAGATGAATAGCGAAACAGCCACGTAGACAATTGCAAAAGCCAATGTTAATAACCTGCAGACATGTGAATTGAACCCTAAACGACCCATCAAGCAAATTCCGCTGCGGAAGGACTTTGAAAGAATCGAGCTTTGAAACCGCGATGCAGCTACTACTGCAGTTACATATGCATGTCTCACATGTGTAAACAGATTATATCTTCTCTTAGCTCAAATGTAAACAAATAAGTGCGGGCTTTGCATCTCTGCAGCCGATTGAAAAGCTCGGAATTTACTCTGGTGATACGAAAGCTGCATTTGGAGCTACAGCGGGGCATGAATCACAATCATGCAGCTGGAAGTATTCTATAAGGCAATCTGCATCTCTGTAGATGGTGGGCATTGACGATTTGCAGACTCGGGACATGATGAAAACGTCTCGTAATCTGGATGGATACCAGCGAGCTGCCACTCGTCGATCAATTGTCCCGGAATGAACAAAGATGGGGAACAATGAGGGAGGAGTCTCATGAAGTTTCGGCTCGCTGCTTGTTGCATTACATTTGGCTGCTCAGTGTGAAGTACCGAAGGATAGTAGACGATAGCAAGACATTCACATTGCCTTCCTGTGCTGAATTGTTCATGCGGATGCCTGGTCTGGGATGGTTCATCCTCTAGAGTTTCATCAGCAACGCAGAATTCTGATTCGGTTGCCTCGACCCACCCGGCTTTCTCACTTACGCCGCGAGCGATTCTGCCCAATCGATAGAGATTTCGTGCAATGCTGGGCAGATGCTGGCAATATCGACGGAATCGATCCCAAAGCCGTGCAAGATGACCATGGTGTGAAGACTCGGGAAGCATGCTCGTTTCATGCAGTACTGTTCCGCGTACGTTAGTACAGACTAACGCAATCATTCGGCAATCCACGAAGCTCAGCTGGTTAGGAAAATCCGGGGTTGTCATCTCATCAATTTCACCTTGACAGTATTCAACGCAGCCAGCGTCAATCAACCAGTTCGTCATTCTACCAATCTTCATGATGATAAACTTGACGCTCCTGCATTTCAATTGATCAGCAATCGCTGCATCTCTGTTAAGGAGTCTCGCCTCCTCAAAAAATTCGTGGGCCTGCAATTCATCCAAAGTGAGCAAATTGAACTCCGTAGACCGTGAGGAAGGATGAGTGTTTTGTTGAGGCGCATAAACTTGATGCCATCTTATGAAAGCGCTGACCATGAATACAGTCTTTAGTACTGATATGGTCGACATGAGAGACATCATTATGACGGTTACAGAGATCGTGAGCGGCAAATTTATTTTGTGAGTTCAGCTACGAAAAAACTCTGACTCATGTTGAAGCCATTTCAAGGGTCTCTGCAGCCCGACACTGGCTTTCAACGTGTCATGTCAGACCAGCATACGACTCTAAGTGTTATCTACTGCAGCTGATGTCACATGCAGGTCGTGAGCTAAGAATCGTTCGGTTGGTCATGTGACAGACCTAAGATGATAACTCCAGCCAGTACCTCACATACACAGTGTCTTCAGTCATGTGGCAGTGAGCTGCAGTCGTAGCCAGTGGACAAATTATCGGAGATTCTGTCGTCAAACAATAGCTATATACTCGTCTGCTGCCCAACGCACGCAAAAATCAGAACGATATGCGTCCATCCCTAGTGCGCTAAAATTCCAGCGCCTCTGCTGGTGGACACCTTCCATACAGACTCGCGCATGGGAACGTTGCAAATATTGGATTTACATTATTCAACTGCCATCCAAATCGTAGTTGTCGCCCAATAAATTCCCAGGGATTGCATCGAACAAAAAATGCATGTATGTCAGCCAGGTACCTGTTCGTAAGAACATCCCGTGACGATAACAGCTGTTGGCCCCTTGTTGAATGGATGATAGAAACATAACCCACATACGCTTCGCAAAAACATGATCCGAGGCTGAACTCTTCCACGATACGCCATTCACGATCGACGTAGCCAGGACGCCGAGTGCCAGCTGCGTCATCATAGTTGTCCAGATCGTCGCCAAACAGCTCTTCGCAAAGGTTTCTGCTGGCAATCCAACTCCTATCTCCATCCTTACCTTGCGTGAGCTTACTCACGTAAAAGATCCCTTTTGCAAACAGCATAGCAAGTGCACAGGAATACCGAAAATGATTTCTGATCGACAAACGAGACCGAATGTTATTGATGACAGTTCTCAGCTGCGTGGGTGCATACACCCATTTGATGACCCATCCAATTGAGTTGGAGCAGAATCCGGCAGACATGAGACACTCGTCAAGTGCCTCGACATCCGTGGATGGGGGACGCAAGGCAGTTACCTCGGCTAAACAGACTGCAGAGCAGGCGGCTTGAAAGGCTGCATGGTCTATGACGTTCGGATTGGATTGGCGGTTCGAGTCGTGGCGAGTGCTCGCGAGGTATTGTTGCATGGCAGATGCCGGTATGCGCTTGCTGATTTTGTATGTGACGTTTCGGCACTCCAAACGACCATCGGAGAAAAATTGTCGGTGGAATGCTACCGCTTCGTCCATGTTTACTTGTTCTTGCTCTTCTTGACCCAGTGCATTGGACTGCGATGAGTCTCCCTCTCCAGTATGTTGACTTTCGGACGCTTGAACACGAAGCCAAAGTCTGACAAGGCAGAGGATGAAGATGATTTTCATGCCTTGAAGGTTTGCTTTGTTCTGCTTCAAAGATAGAGACGACTTCAAGTGTAAGTAGGATGGTCAAGTGTAAGTAGGATGTAGCAGCCTGACTCAGTTGAAGCGGTGATATGAATCGTGGCAAGTGCAGCTGTAGCCGCTCTTCATTTCCTGTCTAGCTTGCAAGGCTAGCAGATGTCATTGAGCTTGACAACACAACGATCGGCAAGACCACAGCTAATCTTACTCAGGTGTGTGAAATTCAGTAAAACTTGACATCACTGGACAGATTAGCCGAAATGAGCTTTCGTGCACCCCTGATCAAAACAGATGGGAAGAGCGTCTCTTACGGTTGTATCAAACAACATAGTAGAGCCTCGCACTACAGGTCTTCCACATGTCGTGTTTAACTGTATGAGGATGAATTATTGGGTGTGTCGTCGAATGCTGCACAAGATGGCTCCTCAATGCTTTACGCGCTAACATCTCACCTTAGGTCCAATGGAACAATACTGAGTTTGAGCAATTTGGAGAAAACTGTCCTAAGGTGCTGTTGGACATCTGGCTGCATGGTCAATGAGACAAACCTTATCCCCACGCCGGAGATCCTGACCCCTTTTTGCCTTGCAGTCTGATGTTCAAAATCTCGGGGCAGAAGGGATTGTTTGTGCAGGCCAGCTTCGCTGAGCAAGCCAAATGATTGACACTTGTCTAGGGCCGAGTGTTGTCCAGTCGTTGTCACAGTGGAATCGTAGCTCCAAATAGTTTAGCCAATTGAGTCGAGTTTCCAGCTGCAGGTCAAGTCACCTTTTCTCATTCGAGTTGCACGAGTCACTCGAATCGTCATCAATCGCCGCAACTGACACATTCGCGGCCCCATCCACATCAACAACAGAGATACAGTCCGCTTGCTTGAGTAATGCGCCTCGTTGCAGGCGCGCTCACGGCACTTGTACTGCTTGGTCCACCTCAAGCGCTTCAGATTCCGTGGCAGGTCTTGTCCGAAAAGGCGCCTGTATCAATACAAGATGCCGAACGCCACAAAGTACCCCCGGACCTCGATCAGCTCTCTCTACATGCTATCCACGTTCGCGGCCTCGGTGCACAACATCGCCTGCATCGGAAACTTGTCAAGATGGACGGCTTTACAGCAGAAGCATCATCCAGCTTCAGTACAGCGTACCATATCAAGCGCGCACAGAGCCCGTTGGCGACTGTTGAGCGACTCAAGCAACAGACACAAGAGGCGCTTGATACCTATCATGCAGATCGACAGCTTGGCATCACTTCGGAAGCTTTTAGTAAGCATACGACGCGGTTACCACCGATTCACGACCGCGACACCATTGTCAATTTAGCCAAGATGACAAACGACTGCTATACGGCGCTACCAGGCACGGATGACTGGATTGACCTAGATCAAGGTTTCAATTCAAGCTACCATTTCGGCTGGGACAAAGATGGTCTTCGTGGCCATGTCTTTACCAACGCCGACAACTCGACAATTGTGCTCGCCTATAAAGGCACTAGTCTCATTGGCGGCACGCAATTCAAAGACAAGCGCAATGACAACTTGCTCTTTTCCTGCTGCTGCGGTCGTATCTCTTATCTCTGGCGACCTGTCTGCGATTGCTATGAAGATACGTATACCTGCAACGCCGCGTGTCTTGAGAATGAGCTACGGTCACGCAAACACTACTACCGCGCCGCACTCGATGTCTATCACAATGTCAAACGTGATTTCCCAACAGGCGATATTTGGCTTGTGGGTCACTCACTCGGTGGCGCGATTGCTTCACTGGTGGCGCAAACGTATGGCTTGCCGGCCGTGACGTTTCAAGCACCTGGTGAAAAGTTGAGCGCACGTAGGTTGGGTTTGCCGATTATGCCGAAACGGCCATTCCCTTGGCCCGATCGTGAAAAGACACCCTCTCATCCGCCGCAGATGCCAGGGAATCATTCGGATGCCGGGTTTGCTAAACACATTTGGGCTTTTGGACATACGGCCGATCCACTCTACATGGGCACCTGTGGCGGCATCACGTCTGCTTGTTGGACTGCTGGGTTCGCCATGGAGACGCATTGCCACTCTGGCTATGAGTGTGTCTATGATACAGTCACGGATATGGGCTGGCGGCAAGGTATCAGCACCCATCGCATCCGGAATGTGATTGAGGATGTGATTTTGAAGTATAATGTGACACCGACGCCGGCGAGGACGGATGAATGTGTTGACTGCTTCAATTGGAATGTCTCTGGGTGAACACGCTAAAGTCCAAGTTCTTCAAGTTGTATGATGGTTGTAGCGTAGCATGTCAAGTTCCTGAAGGCTCAACAAGTAGCTGAGTCAGCAATTAAGACGCGAATTAAGCATCGACAAGAACAAGACGCGACTGACCCTCTGTCTAAGGCTACCACGCGACTGTCTAGCTACCAAGTAAGATGCAGGTCGATGAAGATGTCATTGGCATCTTCTATCAACGTCTCTTCCCCTTCAAGTCACTCTTCACCTGGCTCAATCACAGCCATGTTCCCTCCAAACACATGGCCCATCGCGAAATTGCCTTTTCCCTCTTCAACGACGTCTACATCCGCTACAATAGTTTCCCATCCTGGGACGCGTTTCGCAAAGAAGTCTTGCGTCTCAAGCCAGCTCGATTTGAGATTGGCCCCATCTACACGCATAACCCACGCGACCGCAAGACATTGCGAAAAGCCATTTTTAAACCTATCGAAAAGGAGCTCGTCTTTGATATCGACTTGACAGACTATGATGAGATTCGGACGTGTTGCAAACAGACTGCCATCTGTCACAAATGCTGGGCTTACATCACGTTTGCCATTCGCACGTTGGATGTCAGCTTGCGTGAGGATTTCGGCTTTGAACACATCCTCTGGGTCTACTCAGGCCGTCGTGGCGCACACGCCTGGGTGAGTGACAAGAAAGCGCGTTCTCTCGATGATGCCCAACGTCGGAGCATCGCCACCTATCTCGAGCTCGTCAAGGGTAAAAAAGGCGTCGACTTGCGACGTCCTTTGCATCCATCGGTTGTGCGCAGTCTGGATACGCTCAAGCGGACGTTTAAAGAGGAAGTGCTCGATACGCAAGAACCATGGGTGGATGTCGCGGGCGCTGAGAAACTGCTTCAACGTATCCCAGATGCAGACTTACGCGAAGCACTCTCGAAAAAATGGGCCGCGGCACGCAACCGTCCCTCGGCGCTGAAATGGGCCGACCTCGACAGTCTCGCAGCGAGTGGCGCCGTTAGCAAAGGTTTCAATCCAGCGCAACTCGTTGCCGCAAAGCAAGATCTCGTGCTCGAGTACATGTACCCGCGTCTGGATGTGGAAGTGTCGAAACATTTAAACCATTTGCTCAAATCGCCTTTTTGTGTGCATCCAAAGACGGGCAATGTGTGTGTGCCGATTGATGCCACGGCGCCAGAGGCATTTGACCCGTTTGCGGTGCCGACGGTGGCGAAGCTGCTCGATGAGCTGAATGCTTGGGAAGCGCAACACGGCGAGCAGACAGACGATGCAAAGGAGATGCCAGGTATGCAAACGACACAATGCTTAAGAAATGAAGTTAACGATAGACTATGCAAAGACGTCTCTCAAACCTTACATCGAACAGTTCAAGAAGCATGTCGAAGCTGTCGTCGAGGCCGAGAATCGCCAGTCAAAACGGCCAACGCTCGATTTTTAATCTTCCTCACTTTGATCGTCCTCTTCTTCTGCCGGTGCATCCGATTGCGCCTGTTTGCGACTTGGAATCACCTTGCGAAAGGCATCGCCCCAGTCGCCCGAACTGAGAAATTCGAGCATGATTTCAAAGACGTGGTTGACGGTCAAGACGTTGCGGTCACTCAACTTGATGTATTGGCCGATCGGCAGCCTCCGCGTGGCGATCCCTTGAGCTTTCGCCTTCTTTTGGCAGAGCAGCTTGTGGCGATTCTTGTCGACGATGCCGCCAATGATGTACGTTTTGCTGACCTCGAGCGTTTCGAGATCCTCGTCCGCGTCTGCAGATAGATAGATCAAGTCTTCCTTCTTCAACCCACAAATCACCTCTTCTCGTCTAATCTCCTGCATCTTGTCGTCCTTTGTGATGACTGTCGATAAGTAGTCTTGAGGGACACACTCAAAATGGCGCCAGTTGAGATGCTGATTCTTGAAAACCTTGTCATAGCGGTCCGCAATGCGACTCAAGGCCAACGGCGGCTCACGCTGAATAAAGTTCTGCTGCTGCATCATTTCAACCGTACACATGCCAGAAATTACCAACTCGATCGTCTTGAGTGCAGCTTTGTTGTCGGCATAGCATCGCGTCAATTGCGAGGTCATGCTCTTGATTTCCTTGTCGGCCATGAGCGTATCAAAGGCACAGTCGATAATCACTCGCAAACCTGATGGCTTTTGATCTGGAGGTAGTGCAGCCCGCTGAGCCCGCGTCTTGCCATTCTTGGGCTTGAGAAGTTCCTCGGCAGCGATGCCTTTGGCGAGACCTTCACGATACGCTTCAGAACGCGCTTTACGCTTGAGCTTATCACGCTCTTTACGGTACGGTTTGAGCGCTTCATACTCGGCCGTCTTACGAAGCTTCTTGATGGCTGACTTGGAGAGCGGCTTGCCATCTTTGTCAACAGTGGGCACTTGCACATAGACCTGCGGCTTTTGTAGCTTGATAGGGCCTCCAGTAGTAGCAGCATTCTCAGCAAGAGTCTCTAAAGCGTTTTGCTCAGTCGACTCGCCAGTCGTCTGAAGCTCCATCGACAGATCCTTGTCTTCGATAGCTTCTTCCATCCCGGAGCTATAGCCTGTAGATGTACAAGTATGGGTCCTTATTCTCTGTTGACTCGCAACCACGACGACAATCACCACCACAAGAAGCAAAACAACCATCACGATACAAAAAGCAATATCGAGGCCCAATGCCCTTTCGCGATCATGACATGCTCGTCATCGAGCTCGGCTCACATACCTGTCGCGCGACTTTATCTCTAGCAGAATCCCTTGCGGCACCACAACACCGATTCCCCTCCCGCGTCGCCTTGCTCCCCTCGGGCGCGTACCTCTGCGCGGGTGACCTCGACGCGCCGCCAGAAGAGGAAGCCGATCAACCGCTCACCCCTATTTCTCCGGTTGTGGCAGGCCAAGTGGCGGATTGGCCCGCGTTGACGGCCTTGTTGAGTCACATCTTGTATACCTTGACAGACCGCGATCCAGTCAGTCAACCGATCAGTCATCCAGTACTCGTGCTCGTTCCACCCAATTGGCCTGCCGCAGACAAAGAACGTCTGACACAATTGTTTTTCCAGGTTTTTCGAGTACAGGCTTTCACAGCCGTCGAGCCCGCCCTCGCGGCCGTATTTGCGTGCGCCTCGTTGTCAGGTCTCGTCGTGGATATTGGCTATGAAAAAGCCGAGATGACGGCGGTCCTCGACTCGGCCGTGGTTCCAGCATCACGACAGACCGTTCGCGAAGTCAGCGGCCAAGCATTGACGCGCCATCTGCTGAGTCTTCTACAAACATCACCGCCGCTCGATCAAGCAACACAACAGCCCTTGCCAGCCGAACAACTCACGCTTGAACTTGCAGAAGAAATTAAATGTTCAGCCATTTGTGAAGTCTTGACTGGCAAAGCACAGCAAGCGGCTGCAGCACCTGCCCAGGGCACAGAAGATGAAGGCGTACTCGATATCGCCGCCGTCGTGGCGTCTGGCAAAACACGCGAATATCTAGCGCGTGCCGAAGCTGAAAAGCAACGCGGCGCTGCAGAGGGTGGCAAGAAACAGGCCGTCATTCCAAATGCGCAGTTGTCTCATAATACGCTCTTGCTGGCGCGTGGACAGACGATTGTCGTGGATGGTGCACGGTTCAGGGCGGCCGAGAATGTCTTGCAATCTGGCACGCTCGCGAATGCCGTGTATGCAGCGATTCATCATCCAGCCATCGAAGCGGCCCGGCGGCATGAGCTTTGGGAGAATATTGTGATTGTCGGGCTTGGTTCACGCATTGCTGGATTCAAGGAGGCATTCTTGATGCAGCTCCAGGATCGATTTGCGAGTACAGGGCAACTGAATACGCAAGCGCCGGCCATCTATGATCCTTATGGACAACCACAAGCGGTACCGCTTGGTGCCTATCCTGCCGTCATCCGTGCCATCAAGATTCCAGCACACTTCCCCGAATGGCATATTAAGGATTCCGATTTGGCCCTCAACAATGCCGCCGACAAGGGTATGCCAGAAGAAGCCATGTTTCTTGGTGCTCAAATCATTGCGCATATCGCCTTTACAGATACGTCGCATGCGTCTACTTCAAGTCGAAACTATCTCGATCGCAGCATGTACAGCGATCTAGGTCCAGCGGCGATCCATGCACTCTAGCCTCACACAAACGTTCACGTCAACGCTGTAGATCATACGTCAAGCATTAGCTATAGGGCAGCAGCTAGAACCTAAGCTCAAAGCTTGTTAATCTCATCCTTGGCAGCCTGCTTTAAGTTGGCCGACTCCTTTGTCGCTTTACCCTGAGCATACTTGACGGCACCTTCCGCCTGCTGTGCCGTTCCCTTGACTTGGGCAGCGGCCTGACCCGTCAAGTTCTTGGCAGCCTGCGCAACCGAGTCGACGGCTTCAGTGGCCTTGAGGGCGGCTTCCGAAGCAACGCCACCTTTTTCAATGGGTTGCTTGACAGTCTCAGTGATGGTCTTGGCCAAAGGGCGAGCCTAGCATGTCAGTCAACATGGACGGCAATATTATAATGTTCATGTAATGAGCTGAGAGCATACGGTAGAGAAGAGTCGGATAGTCTGACGGAACATGATGATGGATATAGTTTGTAGACTGCGTTCCTGAGTTGTACTTGTTCTTGTGTTTCCGGGGTAGAGACTCGGGTAGCAGCCATATGACATCACACTCACACAAAGTAGGACAAGTAAAAGAACCGAGACAAGACCAGGAACCCAGTCTACAGACTTGTACAAAGTCTAAATACTAAAGCTCAGTCGACTGAGACTTGCTCTCACGCAAGGCATTCATCCGCTCAATCACCTTCTTCAACTCAACCGTCTCCGTCCTTGCCTGTTGTGCCGCTTCACCGCGACAGTTGCGAACATTGACACTGCCCGTCGACCGCTCATCCTCGCCAACAATGAATGCAAAATTGTACTGCTGCTGTTGCGCCGCAAGCACTTTACGCTTGATCGTATTGCCAGTGAGATCCATATCCACATGGAATCCAGCAGCGTAGAGCGCATCGTGCACTTCCTTGGCATACCCATTGTAGGCTTCTGCAATCGGGATGATGGTGACTTGACGCGGCGAAAGCCAGAATGGCCATTTACCAGCAAAGTGTTCTGTCAAGATGGCCGTCATGCGTTCCACAGAACCGAGAATGGCGCGATGAATCATGACAGGCTGGGCAAAGCCCGTTTCGCTGGCGGCAGCACCAGTGGCGGCGTCACCCGTTTGGCCAGGTGCGCCCGTCACGTACTCGAGCTCGAATTGCTTTGGGAGCTGGAAGTCGAGCTGGATCGTGGCACATTGGAATTGACGACGCAGGGCGTCCGAGATGGTAATGTCAATCTTGGGGCCATAGAAGGCACCATCGGCCGGGTTGAGCGCCCAGTTGCCAGGTCCAGCAAATTCATTGAGAGCCTCTTCGAGCTGCTTCTCGGCCGTATCCCACGTAGCAATCTCACCCAAGTACTTTTCGGGACGCGTCGAGAGCTCCATCTTGAAGTCAAAGCCAAAGACGGTGTAGACGTGCTTCAAAAAGTCAAAGACACCTTTGATTTCGTTCTTGACTTGGTCTGGTGTGCAAAAGATGTGCGCATCATCCTGCTGGAATCGCCTGACACGGGTCAATCCGCTCAACGCGCCTGAAAACTCGTTTCGGTGGAGGACACCAAAGTCTGCGAGCCTGAGCGGCAACTCCTTGTATGTCCTGTTGCGAAGCTTGAACAAGAGACAATGACCCGGGCAATTCATCGGCTTGAGTGCAAACTTTTCCTTTTCGACATCAAAGCTAAACATGTTTTCGCTGTAGTTCTGCCAGTGACCGGACGTCTGCCACAACTTTGAATTGTACATGTTTGGCGTGATGACTTCTTCATAGCCACGCTCGCGATATTCGCCCTTCATAAAGTTGAGTAGCGTATTGTAGATGCGCGTACCATGAGGTAACCAAAAGGCCGAGCCGGGAGACAGGTCATGGAAGAAGAAGAGTTCCTGCTCTCGACCCAGTTTGCGATGATCACGCTTGGCGGCTTCAGCCAAGAAGAGCTTGTGCTCCGTCATTTGCTTCTTGTCTGGGAAGGAGACACCGTAGATGCGCTGAAGCGAGTCGTTCTTGGCATCACCGAGGAAATAGGAAGACGAGTTCTTCATGACGGCAAACGCCTTGACTTTACCCGTGTGTGGCACATGAGGGCCGACACACAAGTCGATCAGCGGACCGCATCGATACACGGTCGTGCTCGTACCATCGGCAATCTTGCTGCCGATGATATGCTGCTTGTACTTGTTATGCTTGAACATCTCGAGCAAGTCGGCCTTGCTGACCACAAGCCGCTCAAACGGCTGCTTCTCCTTGACGATGCTGCCAACAATTTGCTCAAGCGGGGCATAATCTGCAGCTTCCACCGTACGTGCATCCGGCATGGCCATTTCGTAGAAGAAGCCATCATCCGTAGGAGGGCCAATGCACAAATGGCAGCCATAGTGACGCTCAGTGGCTTCACCAAGGATATGCGCGCTCGAGTGCCAAAAGACACGCTTGCCCTCGGGCGTGTTGAAGTCAAAGAGCTCCAATGTGGCACTTTCCTCGAATGGCCGCGTCATGTCCCAGAGCTGTCCATTTACCTTGGCAATCACCGTGCGGTCAGCGAGACCTTGTGAGATGGCACTCGCAATATCGAGCGGAGTCGTCTGCCAGGCTGTACCCTCACGTGTAGCGCCATCAGGCAGCGTCACGACAATTGGCATTCGCTCCTTGGCGGCTGCAGCGGCATCCTGCTCCGCCTTGAGCTTGTCAAACAGCGCAAGACGGTGCGCAACATACTCTGGTTTCGGGTTAATCTCAAGCGGTGCACCTGAACCGCCGCCGCCGCCAGCAGCAGCAGCCTTCTTGTCCTTTTTGTTTTGCTTCGTCTGCTTTGTCTGCGTTTGTTGCACTTGTTCCTTGACGGCCGACGTCGCCTCTGCAGCCTTGTCTTGAGCCGTGACGGCAATTTGCTTGACGCCTTCGACGACCTGATTGACCTGGTCGACCAAATTACTCATGGTGCGTGGTTGGCTTGTCTGTATGCGTGCCGTGCGTGTTGCAAAGGTGCCTGTAACTCTGAACAGCCGTCTGGCAATGAGCATGCACTAGGGCTTTGAGGTGGGTCGTTCTTTCTTGCAGATGATTTTTGATTGTCGCAGCCAACCACACTCGATGGCCTCTTCGTAGAGCATTGAGCACCGTGGTAACTACTTGTTCAGCTACATTATAGAGATATGTCAAGATAGCCAGTGTATGGACAAATGTCCCTCCTGGCAGCCTCGCTCAAGGGCACAAGCTATCTCATCACCCTTCAGCTTCTGTCGCGGTTGCTGACCTTCAGCTTAAACACGTTGATCCTGCGCTACACCACACCCTCTGTCTTTGGCTTTGCTACGATCCAGCTTGAGCTTCTACTGAGCACGATTCTCTTTCTATGTCGCGAAGGCTTTCGGATAACAGTCCAAAGGCTTCCCCGTGAAGGGGCCGATAAGGCTCGGGAGCGGATGCGGCGGGAGATTGTCAACTTGTCGTATATGCCCATCTTCCTGGGCGTGCTCTTGTCGAGCAGTGCAACGGGTCTTTTTCTTACCTTTGCGTCTGAAGAAAGTCTAAGCATCCCATTCTTCAAGCAGACAGTGCTCCTCTATGGCCTATCCACATTGTTGGAACTCCTCGCTGAGCCAGCCTACAATCTCTCGATGCACAACCTCGCCTTCAAAACCCGTGCTCTATGCGAAGGGCTTGGAGTGTTTATGCGCTGCGTGACGATCTTTGTTGCAGCCTATTTCAGTCGTGACAGGACGGCAGGGGCGTTGCCATTTGCCTTTGGACAGCTGGCGTATGTCATGACCTGGGTTTTGGCGCATTACGCGAGTGCCGATGGCTCGTTGCTGCCTCAAAGTGATGGCAAGGGCTCTTGGTTTGATGCAAAATCGCTGAAGCATGCATTGATGACGACAGCTCAGGGTCTCCTTAAACACTTTTTGACAGAAGGCGACAAGATTCTCATTTCGGGATTCAGTACGAATGCCGAGCAGGGGACGTATGGTCTTGCAGCCAACTATGGCGGTCTCGTTGCTAGAATCATCCTTCAACCGATTGAGGAAGCCTCGAGAACCTTCTTCAGCCAGACCGCTACAGCTTCGGCAGAATCTGACAAGAAACAAACTCAGAAGCAGACAGCGACTAGTAAGAATGCTCTTGTTGCACTCTTGTCGATTTACGCTACGGTATCCATCCTGGCCCTAGCACTTCTGCCAGCGTTCCTAAAAGAATTTCTACCAGTCTTGCTCGGGGGTCAATCTCGATGGTCGGCCATCACGCCAGTCCTGGCCGCCTATGTCTACTACCTTCCCCTTCTCGCAGCCAATGGTGTCCTCGAAGCATTTCTGACAGCCACTGCCGATGTCTCTACTCTGAGACGTCAGTCTGTCGCTTGGCTCGGTTTCTCGGTCGCTTTTGGACTCACAGGCTATCTCTTGTCTGGTTCAGGCGCAGTCGGTCTCGTCGGCGCAAACGCCATCAACCTGACCTTACGTATCGTCTACGCCTGGCAGTATGCTACAACTTACTTTGCCAAACATGATGACCCATTGACGGTCACGGATGTGCTTCCATCGGGTCTGACAGCTTGCGCCGGGGTCGCTGCCGTGTCTGTAATCCAGACCTGGCATCTGGCGCCTGACGCCGGCCATCGCGCCATTCTTGTCTATCTCGGCAAAGTAGCTGGACTAAGCCTCTTGCTGCTAGCGATCACTGCAATAGCTGAGCGACAGCGCTTTACAAGGCTGTATCGAGCACTCAAGACGTAGCCGTGTTTAACGATTTCATACCAACAACATCACGTTACGCAAAATACAAATAGACCAAGATTAGACGGTGTCACTTGGACTCGGATCCGCTCAGCTTGACCCAATCATCATCGGATCCACCTTGTGAGGATTTGCGACTCAGATTCGCAGTCCGGTGTCTCACCGATGATGTCGCAGGCTTGTCTGCCGCCGCCGTCTCAAGCGCTGTATCCAACTTCTCCAAGCCAGCCTTGACCAAATTTCGACGTCCCTGTGTCCAAACCACTTCCGAAGCGGCATACGCGCGTAACGCCTCTGCATCACCGGCAGGCGTGGGTGGCGGCGTCGTAAGCTTGCTCACCAAGAATGCAGCGCTGGCGCTGGCAAGTCCATACACGAGTACGCCGACAAAGGGCACGCGTAGGGCCAGCACGAAGGGCAATGCAAAGCCAAAGACGACACCTTCACGCTCGCGAAACCATTTGGCCTTCTGATAACTGGTGAATCCAGTGCCGACGCGTGCAAAGTAAGGTTGCAAGAGTTGTCGTGTGAGTGAGCGGGTCGAAAAGTAAGTTTGAAGAAAGACGACAAACGCATGGCGTGGTAGAATCAAGGTGGCGAGGGCAAAGAGCGCGCCTGCAGGCACGAGTCCGATTGCTTGATGAAGAGAGTAAAAGGACACCGCTGGCAGGACAAGCGGGCCAATCTTGGGAAGAAAGGATAGGGCATAGATGCCGAGACCCAAACCAGTCCGCTTCAGAGTCCGGTTGACAAAGGTAGACTTGTAGGCTGGCTTGTAGGCCTTCAATGAAGTCTCATAGAATGGCCGCAAGTCCTCCTTCTTCTCTCCTTGATGCCTTTTAGCATACTCCTGATCCACCCAAGCCATGCTTGACATGAACAAGTCGTCAAACGGCTGCGGCTCGACACTGCGCATATAGTTGACAAGCAAAGTAGGTACAGAGATGACCCAATGCTGAACAAAATGCAAAACGGCAAAGAGGCCCTGCTCCCAACTCGCGCGGCGCACATCCACCACGGCGCTGACGACATGGATAGAACCCCTTAGCAAAAAGATGGGTAGCCATGTCAGGATCTGCAAGGCAACACCGACGAGCACGGCAAAGAGGAGCTGTTTGTAGTGTTGGCTCGTATAGAGCTCTTTATTCTCGAGCGCACGCAAAAGACCGAGCCAGGCGAGTTGGGTGCCACGGACGACATGAATTGGGGATAGCGCCTTGAGCTGGGCGGGCGACGCGAGCATTTTATTCAAGAGCTGTAGCTTGTGCCTATAAAGCAGGAGTTGTCGTTCCCATTTGGCACTGATCCTGACTAAGCCCTGTCGTTACTTTGCTCCATTTCGTGGCGTGGGAAGCTGCAGCAGAAAAATAATAATGAGAGAAACAGCAACGACCAGGTTCGAGCTACTGCATTCGAGTCGCAATAGATCAAGATGGCAGAATCAGACCTCGCGGCTCGGCTAGCAGCTCATGAACATGCCTTTGAAGGTCTTCTCGACCTCATCCCGGCCAAGTTTTATAATCCCGACGATGCGGCCAATCAGTGGAACAAGCGCAAGCAGACAAAAGCGGAACAGGTGCAGGCGAAACGCGCCAAGCTGGACCCAGAGCAAAACACGAGGCAGGGGAAACGGCCGGTCGAGGTTGCTGAGGAAGAAGCGACCGAGGCGAAAGTGAATGGCAAGTCGCAGCCAAAGGCAAAGCAACAAAAGGCGAAAAAGGTGAAGGAGGCGAAACCGGCTGCAGTGAATGCCAAGGCGCAGACAAACGGCAAAGCTAGCAGACTCTCGGGAGCGGAGGCAAAGAAAGCTGCTGTTCCGCTAGACTTGGCAGTACCGTCCATGAAGGCCCAACAGGCCGACGACAGTCTCGTGATTGAATCCACAAGCACAGAAGCCGAAGCTGGCGTAGATTCGCCGGGCAAGCCAGACCCTTCACGCAATATCATCGAGCTCCGTGCGAAACTCGCCGCCAAGATTGAAGCGCTCCGAACAAGACGAAAAGCGCCCGGCACGGAAGTTGAAGGTGCGCCGCGCTCAAGAGATGCGATTCTCGAAGTGCGCAGAAAAAAAGAAGCGGCACGGGCTGTCAAAAAGAAGTTGGATAAGCAGGCGCGCAAAGATGCCGCGCTGGAAGGCGCCGCTGCCGACACTGTCAAGAGTGAGAGTGAGAGCGCGTCTGAGAGTGGCAGTGATGACGATGCGGATGAGCGGATAGGTGCAGGCTCTGCCGTTTCCTATGGTAAATTGACGCTTGCCGATGGTGAAGCGCTGACCTCGACGTTTGACGCACAGGCATCTCGCAAGCGCAAGCATCAGGATCCGAAGTCGGCTCTCGAAGCGGCGCTCAACAAGAAGAAACGCCTCTCGAGTCTAGACGACGGCAAGAAGCAAGCTATTCATGAGTCGGATGCCTGGCACAAGGCATTGCTACAAGCAGACGGCGAGAAGCTACGGGACGATGTTGGCTTGCTGAAAAAAGCAGTCAAGCGGCAAGAAGCGACGAAGCGCAAGTCTGAGAAGGAATGGAAGGCTCGGTTGAGTAGTATCGCCCTTGCCAAAAAGAACAAGCAAAAGACACGCGAGAAGAACCTGAAGGAGCGACGTGAGGCAAAAGGTCAAAAGGGCGGCCATAAGAAGACCAAGCCGGTTGGGCATAAGGGCAAAGGAAAAGGAGCGCCTGGCAAGAAGAAAGGCTTTTAAGAAGAAAAGTTGCATCAATTATTCATTAATAACGTCGTGGCGATAGGCGCTTCGTGTTCATGATCTCGTCTCCCGTCACTCATCGCCGTAATCATCATGCTTCTCCTGTTGCTGCTGCTTGCTTTGCTCCGCTAGTCCGCGTACAAGCGCCTGCAACGCCGCCTCATACGCGACCGGTGAATGATCCGAAAGCATCGTCTTGGCAAACACCATCTCGCCAAATCGTGACTGGACATCCGCCACTTCACGCACTACGACACGCGTCTCGTTCATAGCTGACTGCGGCTGTCCATGCAAAGGCGTCGCTGTGCCAGACGACATGCTTCGACGGCGTGTTGTCTGTAGCGTCAGTAATTGACCTGGTGGCACAAGCTTGTCATGATCCATTTGACAACGCAGCGTCTTGAGCACGGCAAAGAGATAATCATCCTCTTCCGAAGTCCATCCACCCGAGGCACTACTGCCAATACCTGTGGCGCCTGTTACAAGGCGCTTGCCAATCCGTTGAAGGACACCCGACTCGTCTTGATTCAAGACTTGACTGATACTCTTGAAATCATGCACAAGCCCAAAGCTCAAGCTCGGTACGACGTCAAAGCCATTGACGCACGTGACGACGAGGCCTGCGGTGGCGCCACACAGAGAAGGTGAGAGACAAGCGGGCGTGCCGTAGCCAAACGACGAGATGGGCACGACAGGGAAGTTTGGCAAATTGGCGTAGTGTGCATAACCTGGCATAGAACAAGAGCCTGGACATTGCTCAGCAGGCAGACTCCATTCAAGAGCCAAGAGTGCCGCCACCGAGCCGCCGAGAGAATGACCCGTCAGGACAAGGCCATAGCTAGGTCGTTGCTGGAATGCTGAACGTAGACAGTTGAGTAGCGGCGCATGGCGTGCAAGTCGTTGAGCGGCTTCCAAGACACCCTTGTGTACGAAATGTTCATTCGGCAAGCCATGCTCGCCAGGTCGGCTATAAGGCTGATACTCGGCCGTCAGATCGGTCAACAGATCGCTGAAGCCCAAGGTTCCGCGCAAAGCAACCACGATCGACTGCGACTGCTTGTCGACGGTGACGAAAAAGACGATTGAGGGCGAGGCATGGGCCGTGTTGCCGGGCGCATAGCTGCTCAAGAGGATGTCCTCGCTGTTGCAACCGACATGCGCTGCAAAGGCGGCGTGATTCTCATGGTCGTTCAGATCTTTCACAAAGTGGTTTGATGCCCAATGACACGGGTCAGAGAATCCGAGAAGCTGTAAAAAGACTTGACCATAAGCTGCTGTAGAGAAGCGATGGAAGCGGTAGAGTAAGCGCTCAAGCAGCACCGGTGGCCATGTCTGCAGCTGTGTGCGCTCTTTCGGAAGACTCTCCCATGGATGCGATGAAATGGTGACAATACTACTGGTCGATCGATTGGCCGATCTCGAGTAGGGCCGTCGTGTGGCAACAACGCTGCGCGGCGATGCCAAGGACGGCATGACTTTGTTCTCCCTGCGTGGCGAGACGGGAACTGTGCGCTGTGCGACACAATCAGGCTCGCCGAGCCGATATTTGAGGGCGATGAATGTGTCGGGTCGTTCGCGTGTAGTAGAAGGGCTCAGCACGGGTGGCCCACCAAACGCAGCTTGGCGCTGCTTGATGAACTTTGAGGTTTTAAGCTTCTTGCGGACAGTCTCAAAAGAGAAGCGTGACTTATCGACTGGCATCGCAGCGCCGGCGCTGTCTTCAATCTTGACGTATGTCTTGGTGGTGATTGTCTTTTCGCTTGCCACGCTATAGCTCGCGTTGACGGGAATCTGCCTCAAAATATCGGCTGGGACGCCCGAATCGGACTGGGTAGACTTGACTTGGCAAAAGGTAGCATGTGCCGGAAGAGACCCATGTTCAGAGCTCATGACGTCCCAACAGATACGATCTTGCCTCTCTTGCACGGTCCGGCCATATGTGAGATTCTGCAGCATTGCAAACGTGGACAGCGCTTTCGTCAAGCCGTACAAGAGACCATGATAGTTGCCCTCCGACTCGAGCTCCTTGCGCATGAAGCAGATAATACTCGCTAGCATCTGTGATGTCTCATTCGAGCCAAAGAGCGCATCAATCGTTCGGACACTTTCAATCGCCGAGTAGAAGCCACCGGATGAGGACGCTTGCAGGATGCTGAACGAAGCCTGTGCAAATAGTTCGACGAGAGAAAGGCTGCAGTAGAGCAGATGCGTGCCTGTTGCCGACCAAGACTCGAGGTGCTTGCGATACGCTTCATCTTCACATCCATTTGCACGGTGTGCATACAAGAGCGCCTCGCCCGCCCGACGCGTTGCTTCCAATGAGAGTTGCGTGCCTTGCCTGCCAGCTTCGATCAAGTTGTACACGAGCATCGATGAGACGTGAAGCGACAGGGAAGAGACGCTAGCCAGGCGCGAGACGGCGATAGCTAGGTTTGGCGGTAGCAAGGTTGTCAACGCGTCGCAAGCGGCTTGCTCTTTATAGCACTGAATCGTGCGGTCACCTAAGGCATCTGGCAAGGGTTCCGGCATACTCCGTCGCGCGAGACGAGGGAAAGAGAAGAGCATGAGGCGCTAGCCGGTGTCGTGTGCCTTGCGTGTCTGCGAAGGAAGTGAGCACTTGTCCGGTGCTCTAGGAGTATCGCTGACTGGCGCTATATGTACCCCGCTCGGACGTTACCACAGCTACCTGTGTGAGGTGCGCTTTGATAATGAATAGGTTTTGTTGCTTGGGCCTTGCTTGAGCTTGAGCTTGTCTTCTTGCCTCTCCTGCTGTCATTTTTTGTTTTCCGCTTCAGTGTGGAGTCGGCGCTTGGGGAAACTTTTGAAATTTGTCAGATTTGCGCGATTCGATTCGATTCATGAAATCCGGGGAAGGAAGCATCCACGAGTCCATCAGACCAGCTGCTGCAGGGGCCAGGGCAATGCTACTGAGCATGCTGCAGTCGCTGGTCCTCAACGCTGAACGCCATGCCAATCTCACGTAGGTGACCCGTGCTGGAACCACGCTCATACAGCGCATCCGTGTAGATATCTAGACGTCAGCCTCGCACTCCATAGGTGTCAGATGAATAGCTTACTCGTCTCTTCATGTGGATGGAAAAGCCCCGATTGTCTGCATCTCTTGACTGCCTGCATACCCGGTGGATCAGTCAGACGAAAGGCACCCCAATCAGGTGTTTGGGATGGACTCAGCACGATCGCTACTGCTTCCGGCAGCATGACCTGGTAAGACATTTGGGTGTGCACATCGACGCTGCTCAGAAAGCAGGTCTGTGTCGGGTGAGTATGGATCCAGCCGAGCGTGAAGAGATCATGCGCATCCTGAAAGGTGAAGAGCAAGGTCTCGTCTGTTGTATGACAGGTATCGCTCGTGCTTTCCTGTGTCGGGATGATGAGGTGCGTGACAAAGTACGCATTGGCCTTGAGCTTGCCAGAGAGGATACCGCATGTCTCCAGATTACGCTGTGTGTTGTCGGCTGCCATGCGCAAAAAGGTCTCGCGCAACGTAGCAGGCACAAAGATGGTTCGTAGCTGGGTGCCATTCTCAAGGGTTGCCGCCGTTGCAAACTTGTACTGAGACACAGCCGCCCCATCAGGCTTCTTGTCTTGGGTTGGTGCTTGAGCAGGCTGTGCTGCAGAAGTCTTGATCTGCAAAGTATCGCTCGACATTGACCGCGGTGCGGCAAGCGTTTCTGCAGAGGATATCGCAATCGCAGATGCTGGGCCACCAAGCTGATGAACCTCTCTGAGGGCACTCAATCGGCGCATCAGGTCATTCCTGCCATCTTTTGGCGTTTCTGCAGGTCTTGCCCTGCGACCTTTGTCGGGCACCGTTTGGGCCTTCTTTCGAGCCGCCGCCATTTTTATCTGCTGGTCCCGCGTGGCCTTCTCTTCACTTAAACGTGCTTGTTCAGCAGTATAGAGCGTATCAACCTGCCCTTTTAGCCCCGTCAATGTCCGTATTATCCCTTCAACGACGCCATTCAGCGCAATCAGATGCCGCCGATGCACAGGATCTCTTGCTTCAGGATGCGTCGGCATATACGTCACCACCAACTCCACGCAGCGCAAGTACAGCATATACGCCTGACACACATCGCCTTCTGCTTGTACTGTCTCTGCCTCCCTTCGAATACGCTCAAACGCCCTGAACCAGAGTTGTAAGCGAGCACCGGTATTCCATGATGCTTGAAGACCGCTAATGGCGCGCTCTTGGAGCAATTTGCGAGATGCGATGGTGGGTCTAGATCGCTGAGTAGAGCTCGATTGACTCATAGGGTTAGCATGGCTCGATTCGCTTTGCAGATTGTGCGGCGCTTGGTGATGCGACTTATCAAACAGGTGTCAAGGGTGCTCACATGCTTGCGCGCGCAATCTATGGTGGGTACTTTTCAGATGACACTTATTTATCTGAGGCATCCTTCAAGACAACAGGTAGGTAGGTACAAGTAAGGATGTAGACTGCAGCAGCCATCATCGTTCATACAGCACACAAACTTGATGGAAGGACATTGCACTATCATCTGTGGCCAACCCATATGCTAGATCAACGCAACAAGAGCACCCGCAACGCCAAATCCTGAGACACCTCGAATCCGCCGCACACTCAACAAGACCGCATCCCCAGCAGCGCCAACGCCTCATGACAACGTGCGCCTGAATGAGACCGACCTTGCCCATGCCGACGACGCCCGAACAGCGCCCAAGTTAAAATCACGCCAGACACCCCCGTCAACCCGACCAACATAGTAGAAGACCCCATACTGCACAACACCCCTCCACCAATGGCTACTCCCATCTTCCCCAAATCCATGCAACGTTGAGAGGTAAAAGCAGCCAAGTTTTTGTCGCTGGGCTTGAAATCAACGCCTGGTAAGCGTAACAGCGACGTTTGCGACCACCAACATAAAGGCTGTCGGCGGCCGACTGATCAAGCTCGCGCTTCGCACAAGCTTGCATTTTGCCGCATACTACTGTAATCCATAGTATGCGAGAACCACCCGGATGCAAGCTTTTGCAGTACATCCAAGTGGAGGATTGCACAGCATTCCCTCTTGCAATCAACGCGCCATGACAGCATGACACCTATTTAAAGGACGGTTGACTTAGCCAACCCACCTGTACACAGACAACCTTATGAGAGGAGGGCCATGGACCCGGCAAATGTACGTGACTCCAGCCGAATGGAGATCAAAAAATTTGGCCAGCAAGGTCTTCTTGTAAATAGTTGGGGCCAGGTGGGGTGATTTCACGTGCACAAAAATGTCGCATGTCTAAAGCTTCAGCTGTAGCTAGAGGCCTTGATGCACCAGCAATGAGCCAATGGTCCAGCATCAGCGCTAGCTGCAGCTCGTAGCTTGATAGCGAGCAGATCTTGACGGAGAAGTATTTAACTATCAACTGAAACTATAGCTTTTACCAGGCCAACGCTCGGTCGATGTCTGACGAGAGCAGCGTGTCGCCTCAACCCGGCCGTAAGATAATGTCCATAGCGCCATCCTGTCAAATACCTGCATCCACCAAAGGCATCAAAACTCAGCGAATCCAAGCGTATAGAGGCCAAAGCGACAGCAACACATCATGAAGCTGAAGGGACATGACAAGTTGCCATAGAAGAAAAAGGGAAGTGAAGCAGCGCGGCGCACTGCACTGAGAACGAAAACCATTCGTGCCAAAGCGAGATCCCTTGATCTGCTCCAAAACGGCCGCGCCCTATGCGCGACCAACCAGCATCGCAACCTTGCACGGTGTACCGAGCCGAACTCCTTGTCGACCCCTCCAAAAACTGGGCTATGCTTCCTGCATTCCCACGCCACAACAATGTGTGACAACAAGCTAGATCCATTGACCTGCTTTCCAAAACTGGCGCGTCAAGCGCAACCAACCACCGTCGCTATCTTCGCGCGGTGTACCGAGCCGAACTCCTTGTCGACCCTCCAAGAACTGGGCTATGCTTCCTGCATTCCCACGCCACAACACACTGTGTGACAACAAGCTAGATCCATGGACCTGCTTAACATCAGCGCCACATAACATAGACGCCGATAAATCGTATCAGTTGCAAACCTTGCGATGAGCCTACTCCACAACCTTCCCTCAGGCGATCTTTGTTGACGCAAGCAGCTGTCCACGCGTACTTACGGACCGCAGCCCTGGTTCGATCAAGATCGGTGTGGCAAGACTGGGTGAGGAACAAAAGTTGGGAGTTGACGTGTTCTTATAATTTGCGAATCCAGCCCCACCCGCCATTGCGCAGTCACAATGATTGTGAGGATCTCACTTGCAGTCATCAGCATCTCCTGTCGCTCGTTGTGCTGATTGAGTCATCGATCAGCGTGCTTGACAGCCTGCACCTAATCATTGTACCTCAAAGGGGTTGAACACGTGCCGTAGAATAATAGCCAAGGCGAGCAAGCGCAAGCTAGCCCTAAACAATCGTGGGAAAACAAAGTAGCAGAGAGGCATCATACTATCAACTGAAACTATAGCATACCCAGGCCAACGCTCGGCGGATCTCTGACCTCCCAAAGGAGCAGCGCATCGCCTCATCCCGGCCGTGAAAGCATCATCACATAGCTCCATCCTGTACAACACCCACCTCCACCAATGGCAAACGCCAAGCACTCATAGAACCAATGAATGTCTCCAAGAGCCTGACGCTGGCACATGCTTAAACTTTTTTGATCGCGGTCAAAGCCAGAAGACCGGGTTAACAGTTTCAACCAACCTTCTTGAACGTATGTCCAGCATGCTCTTTTTAATGTCTTGAGTGACAGCGGATTGCGGATGTTTTCATGTCTTGTCTGACAGAGATGTTTTACTGTCTTGTCTGACGGAAGATGTTTTTATGTCTTGTCTGACAGAGATGTTTTATTGTCTTGTCTGACGGAAACGCGTACGGAGACGCGGCGATTTGTCGTGTCTTGTCTGACGGAAATGCGTGCGGAGACGCGACGATTTGTCATGTCTTTACTGACGGAGATGCGTGCGGAGACGCGGAGAATTGCGATGGAACGCAAAGAGAAGTGACGTGGCCACTTTGGACTTAGTCGTGCCTCACAGATGTATGAGTGCAGCAGACGGGGTGTGCCCGCCCCTCCGATGAAGATACTACGTGCAAGACCCCCTGGAGGACCGGTTGATCGGGTGTTGATTAGCCTTGCACGCGGTCCCGGCCCTGTGTATGGCTCGAAGGGCAACACAGCGTGGCATCTTGGGCATGACTGTGTCGGCCGGGCGAGGGACAAAGAAAGCGGACAGGCTTGAATTTAAAGTCGCGCTGCAAAATTGAAAAATTGCAATCATAGTTGAAACGCAGTCACAGTACATGTTCAAGGCCATCTCTCATAGCACGCTTGCTGCAGTGCTGGCCTCTTTCACCTGGTACAGTCTGCTGCCTGTCGAGATCTGTCGAAATCAGTCCAGTTCACTCGACTGGCTTTCTTGTCAACCTACTAGTGCAGTCTCGAGCTCGGTAGTCGGAGCTTTAGTGTGTGACACGTGTGAGATTGTTGCGTGGCGACCATGACAAATGCTTGCAATTGACTGGCGAAATTGACGCAATCATCTACAAAAGACATTCAAGTGCCTTTTGATCAGTCAACATAGGTTCAGCGTTCTCTTCTCACTCGACCAGGTATGTCGCTCCTATCTCTGCTACGACGCAAGCTCATTGCAGCCCCGAACAAATGGCCGCCGTCAAGCAAATCGTAGACAAAGGTATCTCTCTTTCTTGCAAGCGATGATGCTTGGCAACGACGTTTGCAGGCAGGTACTGACTGGATAGCTATCGCCGACAACGCCGTCGCCGTCTTCTCCAAGTCATGGTGCCCGCACTGCAAGGCCGCCAAGGAGACTCTCTCGGCCTTTGTCAAGGACTTTTACGTCATTGAGCTCGACCAGGAATGTAAGCGACTTCAAGGGGCTCTCTCGAGCTCAACTCCGAGCTACTGTCAATGGGATGATACTAATGATGCAGCCAACGGCTCCGACATTCAGAACTACCTAGGTGAAAAGACGCAGCAGCGCACTGTGCCCAGCATCTTCATTAAGGGCAAGCACATTGGCGGCAACTCTGACTTGTCTTCGCTCAAGTCGAGCGGCAAGCTCAAGACGATGCTTGAGGCTTAGATGTGATAGCTTATAGTTCACTTGATCGTTGTTGGTCAATAGAATATGACTGTTCTTTAGCATTCTCTGACAGACTGCTATGTCGCAATCCACGTGCAATGTCGCCATCTTTATTTCATGCCCCAGGTCCCACCAACAACGAACACCATCAAGGACCATCAGAATGACTCGATCAATCGCATCATTCGCCATCCCTCCAAGGCAGCACACCACCTGTCCCGTCACTGCAAAGGTCATCGCGTCATCTGCATCAACGAAGAGATACCCAAGGTGACAGGCACCATGCTGGCCAAGTTACCCCTCGAACTACAGCTCTTGACCCTGTCACACGTGCACCGCCTCGACGATCTCGTGCATCTCTACGATGCGCTTCAATTGCCCTGTCCAACAGATTCTCTGGCGCAACTCGATGTCCTCCATGCTAGTCTCGTCGAGCGCGTGTTGATGCTCATGCAACACGAGCGCATCACCCAACATGCCGTTCTAGAACGTTGCATCACGGCGACCGAGGAGCTACGCGATACCTTGTCGCTGCCGGTGCTGGAGGCATCTTTTGCTGGCATCTTGTCGCAACTCGGCCGAGATCAAGCGAATCTGCGGGCTTCTTCTGGACCCGCGCGGCTACAATTTCGCAATTTTACAGCGACCCAGGCAGAGGCGGCGCGTTCACAGCAGAGGGCGGCCGACTTGCTACGTGCCCAGGGCAAGCAGTCGACTTTACGGTGCTGGGAGGAAGCTCAGAGCCGAAGTGCCCTCTCCGTGTCTGCACCACCATCGACAAAAGATGTATTGCCATCTGAATGTGTCTCGACCACAGATCGGCCTGCTTCCAATACGGCTTTGTACTGCTTGACGGATGCAGCCCAGCTCAAGGCGTCGCGCTACAAGTATTCAAGGTTTATGGATCGCTTGTATCGCACACAGCAGTCTGTGCAGGCACTCTAACGTCGTTCTCACGACAACTTGTTCTTCAAGCGACTGGCGACTGTTTCTAGTGTCTGACTTTCTATGCAAAAAGCGATAGTAATGCTTTCTATATAATCTACTGCATCACGCGGCATTGCACAGTGACTTTCGACTCGATGTCCACTTGAATCATGACTTGCACTTTCTTGCCTTGCTCAGTAATGTTGACCTCGGCGAGTTTCGCAGCAGCTTCCATGACACGCGACTCTTGCGTCCGCGGCGCCCGTTCTTCCTCATCCTCATCTTCCGAGTCTTCATCTTCTGATTCTTCGATGGTGACCGTCTTGATGGCGGCACGACCCTCACAGACTTCAATCACTTTTGCAAACGGCACCTCAACCGTCCGCCTCGATGGCAAGGACGTGTATTGTGCCAGCACCGTGATAAAGGCACCCTCAGCCGTCTTGACACCAATAGCAGCAGCAAGATGCGGCACAGTCGTGATGACAGGGTGTGTGTTTTCTTGTACATCTTCCTGCTCATAGTCTGCAATCAGTGATGCTTGCACCGCTGCACCAAGACAGGCCAACTCGGCCGGGTCAAGCGAGATGGTGCTGGTAGCTGGTGAACGGACATCTGTCGTCTCTGGGAAGAGGAGAGCCAGGTTCTGTGCCAACTTAGGCGTCGCACTCATGCCACCCGCCAAAATCACCTCTTCGATATCAAACGGTGCGAGACCAGCCTTCTTGATGGCTGAGAGCACCAACGCATCCACTTGCGCCAAGACGGGTCGGATGAGCGATTCGTAACGGATTCGGTTGACGGAAGCGTGGAAGTCCAAACCATCAGCCAACGACTCGACCGAGCAGGTTGCTGGGTTTGAAGCGGACAAGGTCTTCTTGGTCGTTTCGCATTGCTGCCTCAACTTAGCCAAAGCGCGCGTGTTGCCCGCGATATCGACTTTGTGCTTCTTGAGAAACTCCTTGCGGAAATGCTCGACGAGGACATCATCAAGGAGCCGACCACCGAGTTGGTTGTCATGCGCTGTAGCGAGCAAAGTGTAGAGTCCACCACGGCAAGCAATGACGGAAACATCTGAGCGCGTCGCACCCACATCAGCCACCACAATCAAGCGATCCTGCGATTCCTTGCCAGACGCCAAGTCCAAAGCGGCATACGCCTGGACAGCACTGACCGGCTCATGAATCAACTGCAAAATCGGCAAGCCAGCCTCTTTACCAATCTCTTGCAACGCCGATCGTTGGTCTGCCGTGAAATCCGTGGGGACAGTGACAACAGCGCCTGCGATACGCTTACCGAGGAAATCAGCCGCCGAGTCGCGCAACTTGATGAGATGCCGCGCCGAGACTTGTGAGACGGTCAAGACCTCTTCACGCGCCGCTTTGTCGTCTTCAACGTGGGACACCTTGAAGGCTGCTGCGCCGTCCTTTTCAATAGGATGCGCACTAGCGTGACAAGCTGTTGGGTCCACCTTGTCGAATGGCAGCCCAATGAAATCCCTAAAGGCCAAGATTGTGTTTTGAGGGTTACGCACGAGCTGAGCATACGCTTGATCGCCGTGATACTCGTGTCCGGCGAGGTAGGAGAGGGCTGAGGGGATTGAGCGATTGCCTTCTTCATTTGCAATACATTCAGCTTTGCCTTCGCGGTTTGTATAAGCAATAGCACTCGTTGTGTTGCCGAAGCTGATGCCGATGACGGCTGTTTCTTCGTCGCTCATCTCTAAGCTTTATTTAAGCGTCTATAGCTGTTAGATCAAGACTCCTTCAAGATCTATCACCCAATGCCGCTGCTGTTCTTTCTGACATTTTCTGATTGTTGCAGCTCTGGTACCGTGAGATAATTACATAATCAAATGTGTCCGAATATCAGAGTTAGGGTTCACTGAATGTGCTCGATACGACTGCGAATTTTCTTGTCCTCCTCTCCCTCGCCCGCCCGCCGCGTTCCACGACGAGGATATCGACGACAGCACCCTCACAAGAAAGAACTCTCATCAACACATCATGGGAAAAGTTCACGGATCGCTCGCGCGAGCAGGAAAGGTCAGAGGCCAAACACCCAAGGTTGCCAAGCAGGAGAAGCCCAAGACACCCAAGGGACGCGCGCTTAAGCGTATCAAGTACAATCGTCGATTCGTCACCGCCGCGACATTGGTGGGTGGCAAGCGCCGCATGAACCCCAACCCGTGAGTCTTTGTTACTTTGCGCATTTTGTTATGCGCAGGTATCCCGGAATGTGAAGCTGACTTGTACAGGACCTCATAAGCATCGACCCAGCGACATTTCTCATTGCAATGACCTAAGCACGATGCCGAGCGACGGATGCTTTGACTGTGCTGTTCTCGACACGCAAGTCTGCATGAACACCCAGCATCACCTCGTTTCAGTACGCGACGCTTTGCTGGATAGGGTTCACACACAACAACCATTTACAAACTTTTTCAATGACTCTTTTCCTCGTGCTTTCTTTGTTGCCTGATGAATGCAATATTGCCTTGAATGCTATGGATGCTCAAAGATCGTTCCGCTGTACCGCTGTACAAAAAACCCAATACCAGAAGAATGAATGCCCAAATAAAATAGCTGCACAGCAGTGATCCTTGCGTGCGCGCTCACATCAATGAACGCGTCTTTGTATTGATGTCATCCTCATCGCCATGGACAGTACCATGATCCTCGTGGTCTTCCTGGTCCTGGTCCTGGTCCTGGTCATCCGCCATGTGTGCCGCACCAGGCGGCTGCAACATCACCTCATGCCCTTGCCCCTCCTCATCCTCGTGATCTCCTTGCGCGTGTGCATGCTCCTGCTCATGCGCAAACGCAAAACTTGACGCGCCACCCTCCTGACCCATCTGTGATCGCCAACCCCAAGCCGTTTCATGCCAACGACTCTTGATCTCCGCCTGCTTTACCTGTGCATCACGTTCCTTCATGCGATCAATCTCGTCCGCCGTCAACTTGGACAAGTGTCGTGAATAATGCACTTGAATTGCACTCGCGCGTTTGCCAGGGAAGAAGCGTTGGATTTGACTCCAGGAGTAGCTGCGACCTTGCTTAAGCTCGATGATGAGGAGATCATCTTGAAGGGTCCAACCTTTAAGGGATTGACGATGCGCTTGGACAGTACTATTGCTGACTGTCGCAGCAGCAGCAGCAGCAGCAGCAGCAGCAGCAGAGGTGGATGGAGCAGCAGGCGCAGATGCGGCGTAGGGAGCATACGTGTCAGCTGTCGAGAAAGGAAGAGGACTCGTGCCACGCGCATGGGAAGACAGACCACTGGCTGTGGTGCGCATAGGTCCACCGGACATCGACGAAGCATGCAAGCGTGGCGAGGTCGTCAAGAAAGGATTACCGGCTGCGTTGCCAAACGGTAAAGCCGGACGTGCATGCGTTCCAGGCAAAGAGCCACGACGCGACCCTGGCAATGTGTGAAAACGAGAGGCTGCGCCAGCCTGTGCGGACGTACGTGTCAATGTTGGCGTCTGTAAAAGCGTCGGCAAAAAGGTCTGTGGATCCGTCGTAGGTCCCTGTGACGGCGTGCCAATGCCATGCGTCATTGCCCAGTCTGGAAACGTATGACCCGGTTGAGGAAACGAATGAGACTGCGGTCCATAGCCAAATTCCGCCGAGGACGATGCCGTCGTTGCCGAGTGAGGCGTAGTTGCCCAACGCGGTGGCGTGTGCTCGGTGTAAGGAAAGAAGGAGGCGTGCTCATGACCAGGCTGGGCGCCGTCATAGCTCTTGCTGCGCGAACGTGTCAGACTCGGTGCCATCAAGGAAGGGTGTACAGGCGCACGCTCCAATGAACCAGGCCAGTGACGCATGGCACCATTGCTGTGGTAGTCGCCATGGCTGCCGCCGTGGCTTGCATGCTGTAGTGCGAGGTTGGCAGTGACGCTGGCAGGACTGAGCTCATGATCCTCAAACCCATGGAAAAACACGAGTGGCAAGCCATCGTGCGCATAGGCTGGCTGAGACGCAGGTGTTGAGGTATAAGCGGCGCCAGGCACAGGGGTTGGAAACCAAAGAGGCCAGGTGCGTGTCTCGGTGTCGAGAAAGGAAGGAAAGAGAAGGGGTGGCGTGTCAAAGGGGCGCGAGACACCCGTGTCGGTCGTGGTGGAATTCCGCGTGCCGTGGTCAAGGGGTGTCTCTGGAGGAGGAGACGAAGCATGGTGCAGTGCACGGTGATTGGAAGCATCGCCTAGACAGTCGCCGTCCTGCATGCCAAGTGACATGGCGATCCTGTCAGGGGGCAGCGCGTGACGACGCCACCGAAGAAAGCTAAAGTTCAAAAGAGTCAGGAAAGAAGCTGAAGCGCAAGGAGAGCGTGGAAGCGTAGATAGGGAGAAAGCTTGGAAGAGAGGAGAAGGAAGAGGGATAGACCTGCTGCGGATGGTGTTCCGCTTTTAATGAGCCGGACCTCGCTTTTTTTGCTTCGGTTTTGCCTCTGCGACCATGAACGGCTTCTTGTCGGGCATAACCGCTAGGTCGTATCAGACATGAGTGTCACAGACCTTTGCTTGAGTCGATCGGTTACCCTCCTGAGCGATGATTCCTCCTAGATACCGACCATTGCATCATCTCTTGGCGATCATGCGCTTCTGGACCCACACAGTCTTGCACAGTCCTTGGCCAGGGACTTGGCAATACTGAGGCAGGGGTGCTAATCAGTTTGCTGCTCAATGTTGCATAGGTCGTATCTGTTCGAACACATGCCTTTGGGTGTCTGTGCTGCGCCTTGTACACCCTGAGGTTTCTCCGCAACAGAACGCCCGCGTATGTGGAATAAGTGCGACAGCGTCGTCACTTTCTAAGCTTGGCTTTTGCTTGTTGCTTCTTGCGCTTGCTCTTGTTGGTCTTCTTTGGTGGTGTGGCCAGCGGCGACGGCGGTGGTGTCTCGTGATCGTCGTCCGTGTCGCGCTCCGACAGCGTCAATGCACCTACATCGAGTTCACTTGCGACATCGACAGGGGGACCCTTCTGCTGATCAGCCTGGGGTTCTTGCGATGCAACAGCAACCGGAACAGCTTGGGTATCGCCTGCGTCTTCCCCACACGTCCGGTATGCCTCTTCATCGGCATCAGAGTCCGACTCGAGATCCGAGTCAAGACCAAGTTGTATTGCCTCCTTCTTCATCTCCCATTTGAGCCGCTTGACTGTTTGTAGATGCTTTTTACTGCGTGCATGCCCAGCATACTGTTTCTCCGACTTGAACGTCTTGCTGCAAGCAACACACTCGATTTCCAACGCAAACTCTTCAAATTGCTGCATCTCTTCTTCCATTGCCTGTTGACCTTGCACTTTTTGCCAGTCTTGCTCTTGATACTCTGCGCGATCCGCCTGCTTCTTAACGCGCGCCTGCTCTTGTTGTTCCTTGCGCAAGGCCGCCGCAGCCGCTTGACGTTGCGCAGCACCGACGCTGCTATCCGGCAACCGAAAATCACGCTTCCGAACGGCACTCAAGACTTGTCCCACGGCATCGTTATACGCCCGACGCGCCGCCACTCTTAGTTTAGCATTTTCCTTGTCGACCAATCGACGGAAACGTCGGTCATGACTGCGTTCAAAGCGGTAGCGTTCAGCCCAGTCAAACTTTTTGGATGACGAGAAGCCGGACCAGGCTTTGTAGAAGGAAATGACTCGGGCGTCGTCTGTTTGGGTACCGCCAAAGGAGGGCACAGGTGGACAGTCAGTGCCCTCGGCCGCACAGGCGGCAATCTCATCGCGATGCAGCTGTTCAAAAAGCGTATGAGCCAGTGAGAAGAAGCCGCCGGGCGTATCGTCGAGCTTGCAGGATGCTAGCTTTGGGACGTGGGCAAGAATCTCTTCTGGCGTCAGGCCAATTTCATCCGCTGTGTAGGCACCTGTGCTAACATCGTCGAACTGGGTGCCGCGCAAGATGGAGTCTCGATTCTTGTCATACCAAGCGCGTTCATTCGGTTCACTTAAGACTTCATATGCTGATTGCACTTCTGCAAACTTATCGGTGACTTCTTCAACGTTGCCAAAGTTGCGATCTGGATGAAGTTTAAGTGCTAGCTTGCGATAGGAGCGGCGAATCTCGTCATCTGTAGCGTCTTGAGAGACTTCAAGCACTTCATAGTAGTCTCGCATGCGAAGGAGCTATTGAGCTGAGCAGAAGCAGGAGTATCGTGAGGTCCACGGGTGTTAGTTGTGGTAGTGGCATCTGCAAATTTAGCACTCGCCTACAGTACACTCACATACGATCGCGACCTACGCATCACTGGAAGTCATGAGCTGATAATAAGCTACAATCTACACAATGCCCTCAATCTCCTCATCCAGTGCATCATCTGGATCCCGCATGTTTCTATCATTAGTCTCGCACTTTTATACAGATAGGAGCACGTACTGCGGCCGTTCAATCTGTGGGCTGAATTCCATGCCGATATAGACGATTCCCAAAAGAATAAGCAACGAGGCTGCAATGATGGACAAGACGCTTTGATTCAGCGTCAAGCCGCCGACAAAGATGTAAAACAAGCCCCGTCCCAGGAACGAAAAGAGGAAGCTGCAGTACTTGACAACGATTGGATGTGTTGTGAATTCAAGTGCTGCAGTAATGACGGCAAAGGCCATGATATAGCCACTAATGATGAAGAGCTTGAAGCCGCCTGAGAAGAATTGAGAGAGGCCGCCAAGCAGCATAATGCCGCTGGCGCTCAAGTTGGCGCCTTTGAAGATGAGCTCGAGATCCATACCCAGTTAAGTACTAGTTACAGTAGCTTGCTCAGCGTTCAATTGACGAGTGATGTCAAGGGCGGTGGTCGCAGTCTGTCTGCAAGCTCAAGTGAAGTCAGGAGCTTTGTTTATCAGATAAACAGTAGCAAATGTTCGCAAAGACTACAAGCAGTGCGTGTTCTACTACGCCGTGTAGTGCAGACTGTGCAGTTGCGTTGACGTCTGCCAAGAACTGTCCCAGTTGCGGGATGCCAAAATCTAATTGCGGAGACGGCGCGCGCGCGTGCACGTAAGCACAAGGCTCGGTTGCTTCAGGGTCATCGCGAGGTGACATTGCGACATGCCCGGTGACTAGACGTGGATATTCTACCATGAGAAAGAACGTCACAATCAGGCCTAGGGGGCGTCTACGTCGAGTTACGAGCGGTCAATAGCAAGGGTGGGGTCCTATATTTAGGGAGCAATCACGATTCACGACAGACATGGCCATGGCTCAGAGGCAGAGCTTAGTCCATGATCATGACCATTCTGATGCTATGCATACAAATAGAGGTCTTCTTAGCTATGAACCTGTCTATAGATCTATAACCCTGGATGTAGTCGTCATCCTCCTAGTCTTATAGCTAGTCGGCCTAGTCCTAGCCTCCTAGGCCTCGCGATCGATCCGTGCATCGGGTTTCGGACAGCCGATAGATTTCTCAAAAATGCCCGCGCCAAAGTCTCGTACCGCCTGCGGCCGCTGCAGCCGGAGATTGAAGGGGGGAAGGGGAAGAATTTTTTCTTTTCCCTTGCAGGAATGAGCCACTGCGCAGTGCTTGGCATCCGCGCGCTACCGCTGATCTGACTGAGGCTTAAGCCGGACTTCTGCGGTTGACAGGACCGGCCGGTATCGATGTTCACGCGTACGTTGACATTCGCCGGCAAGATTAGCAGGAGCGTTACTAGAGTATCTACGTAGACTCGTAGGGATGAGCAGAACTAGGCCCCTCTCTAGATATGTTTGATCTTGGATTTGGCGGGCTATGCAGGGTGATTGCTAGTGTGATTACCCAGGTATTCTAGATTTTCTCCTTTGCTGCAGCTGCTCGTGCTTCTTGCAATTGCTCTCTCTCTCTCTCTCTCTTTCTCCCCCTCCTTCGCAATCAACGAGAAGGGGGACCTAGAAACGAGTAGGAACTAGGAAGGCAGCAGCAGCAACACCACGCCCAAAATCCAACACATACACACACATACATACACTCGCTTCAATCAAAGGGAAAAAAACAGCCCGTGTCTCTCTCTCTCTCTTCCTATAGCGATCCCTGCCTATCAACACAAGCGCAACAGTCTCTAGACACTATCCAGCAACAGTGCCCTTTTATCGACACCCGACAATACCGTGCAGCACGATCTAGAAGCGACTCAACAACATACCACCAATCCGACTCTCGAGAACCCTCAGACCAAAGGGCCCCTCTACGGAACACGCTCACAAGAAGCTTCACTATCGACGCGCGCTCGAAAGACCATACAATAAACCACCAAGAACGAGAAAAGATGCGTCCATTCAGTATCTCCCTCCTGACCGCCCTTTTCACCCTGACTCCCCTCACAACCGCCCAAACAAGTCAAGGCTGCTATGCCCTCGGCAATACCCTCGCTGACCAAGGCGCCTACCAATATCAATCTTCAGGCTACTGTCTCGGCCAGTGCCGGTCACTTGGACAAGCCGTGTATGCCACAGGCGATGGCAATCGATGTTATTGTGGCAATACGTTACCGAGCGGCGGCAGTGTCGATGCATCGAACTGTAACACGCCGTGTGTCGGCTACCCAGACGAGACATGTATGCCCCTCTCTCTTCAGCACTCAAAAGATTCAAAATAACTAACAAACTCCAGGCGGTAGTGCCAACTATCTGTCGGTGTTTCTAACGGGTGTCGGTACACTTCAAGGATCGAGCGGGAATAGCGGCTCAAGCGCCGCTGCCGGTGGCAACACAGCCGGCGGCCGCACCACGGCGCAAACAGCAAAGACATCACCCACCCCAATTCAACAAGTCATCACCACCGCTATTGTGCAACAAGGCGTGACCGTCATCCAAACGGTCACGGCACGTGCCTCTGCTTCTGCTTCCGGATCCGCTGGTCGGTCTGGTCAAGAATCTGGCAGCAACGGCGGCGGCGGTGGTATTGGTGGGGGTGCCATTGCTGGTATTGTCATTGGCGTGCTTGCCTTACTCGCCATGATTGGCGCCGGTGTCTTTCTTTGGAAACGCAAGCAACAACGCGATGCGAGTTCGTTGTTTTCAGGTCAAGAATACAAGCGCCAGATTGAGCCCGTCAGTGGTGGTGCCGCCGGTGCCGCTGGTGCAGGCATGTTGGCAAGACAAGGCAACGGTGGAGGCAGTTTTGCGGATACACGGTTGGATACCTCGTTGGCGATGCGGCGGAATTCCTCAGAGAGTTTTGCCGACAATCAGGATTACTCGCGCAAGATTCTACGAGTCGTCAATTGAGAGACCGTCTCTCTTTACAAACAACGGTCTTGTCGGGTTTTTACTACATTCACTTTTTTAGTCATGTTTTAGTCCCATGTCTCTGCGCTTGTTTCTCGCTGCATGCAGTATTGCTTTACCTGATTCCAAGCAAGCTGAACACTGCTCCATGGACAGCCAAACGTGGTCTCGCATACTTTTCAACACAACACATAGAGACTGGCCTGCCTACAACTTTGGAATCTTGAGCGATTTGCTCGCCATGGCACAGCCAAGCAAGGTGAACAGCAACGTCGCACCGTGTAGTTCCATGCCCAACACATTAAAGACACCCAACGGCAATGCTTCACGCACCCATCCCTTGGCCGTCCAAAAAGCCATAAGTTGAACGAGCAACAAAGACGTTGGAATCGGCGTGCCCTCGAAATTGGCAATCTTGCCCGTGGCGTCCTTCTTCATACTGCCAACGGTGACATTAAACCGTGCCAATCGGGTCAAGCCACAGAGGACAAAGACAGCGAGCAGGATCTGATCCAAAGCGGTCTGCAAACCCATACTGAAACCCACCACGGCCGGCGCGACACCAAATGAAACAAGATCAGCCAACGAATCGAGTTCTTGGCCCACGAGCGAGGATTTGCCACGCATACGGGCAATCTTGCCATCAAAGACATCAGCAAAGGTGCCCAAGGCAATCCAAGCCATGGCGGCGTACAAGTAGCCCGAGCTATAGCGTGTACTGTCGAGCGTGCTGTTGAGCGTGAGTGCCGGCAATGAAGTGAGCGGCGAGGTACAGTAGCGTAACGAGCTGAAGATGGACATGACACCTGAAAACCCATTCACGAGAGTGACGAAATCAGCCATGTGCAAATTGCGTACTAGAGCAAGTTAGTCTTTGGTTTTGTTTTGGCTTGGCTGGCGGTCCATACGCATGGAAAAGTGATGGGTATCGTTGACATAGTCGAGTAGTTTTGTCTCGGCCTGTTCTTTCATGGTTAGCTTGATGGTCTACGAGAGAGGCCCGTCTTACTGGCAACTTTCGAAGGTGCCATGACAATGTATGGATGGTTGCATCCAAGGTGGATGGTGCCCGAAGTGCGAAGAGTGACGTTGGGCAGCGTTCAGATGGACAAAGAAAGCAACCGTCGAAAGAAAAAGGTTCTAAATCTATCTGCTCGCTGAATGGACGCGCTACAGGGGAGGTCATGAAAAGAGCGTAGATAGCAGACACCTCTAGAATTGGAATGAAAAGTGTTGCCCACCACCGCCGCGACCAAATGGATTGCCGCCTTGCTGAAAGAAGAATTGCTGGCCAAACGGGTTGCCACCGCCATGGTGGGCAAACGGATTATGACCTTGATCAGGCGGTGCATTCGGATCATCGCCGTTATCAAACCGTTGACGCAAGCCGTCGTCTGTCAACACTTCATACGCCTCATTGATGGCCTCAATCTTGCGTGTTTGTTCTTCCTTGGACAATTCACCGTGGTACTTGTCTGGGTGCCAAATCTTGCTCAACTTGCGATAGGCCTTTTTGATTTCCTTCTTGGTGGCATCGCGTGGTACACCAAGGACCTTGTAATAGTCTTTTTGCTTGCTCTGGCGAAGCAGGTTTTGCGCTTTTTGCATCGTCTGTTGAATCTTGCCATCCTGACTACCGCCATGCTCATTCGCACTTTCAAGCACCTTGATGGCACCGTCAAAGTCCTCTGCCCGTAACAGCCATTCGGCTTTGCATCGAATCGCCGTCAACGAGGCAGGGTTTTCCTTCAAGACCGTCTCACAGTGTGCTCGGCCTCCTTCCTCCTTCGTCTCATAAAACACCTCGCATGCTTTCTCTTCAAGCGAAAGGGACAAGTCAAACTTGAGCGATCGGCTCAGCGTGCCTTCTTCAACCAGTTTTGTCAGCGCCGTGTCGACACCTGACAAGAGACCAGGCGTTTCGGCGGTTCCCTTGATGAGCTTCTTGGCTGTGATCCAGCTCGCCTTTTCCATCGCCTTGTCCAACGCGCCGATTTGCTTTTGCAACTTTTTGACGAGCCTGAAGGAAGTCTTGCAGGCCTTGTCATCGGGATCATAATGCAGACACGCCTTGAGTTGCTGTACGGCCCTCGGCGCATCATTCAAAGCAAACAAAAACAAGGCGGCCGAAAGACGTTGAACAGCGGCATCGGAAGGATTCACCTTGCCAGCAAACACCAAGTCAGCAATCGCCTCTTCCGTCGCACCAGCAAGGACATTACACTGCGCCCGCAACAAACGCAAAGCCGACGAAGCAGTGGCGACGTCAATAGCACGCCCAACCGTCTCAATACAACCAGGCGCATCGCCCTTGTCTCGTTGAGCGACTGCCAAATCAGCCGCCTTGTGCGCCTCTTGCAATCTCGTCAGCATGCCACGTGCCTGCTCACCTTCTACTTTTGTATAAGCTTCGGCAGCGGCATCCCATTGTCCCAACGAAGACTTGACTTTGGCCACCTGAGTCAAAGCAGATTTGAAACCCGGCTTGATGGCCAGGACCTTGTTGTAATCACCTAAAGCAGCCGAATGCCGATTCATGGCCAAAAACGCCGTGGCGCGTTTAAAATAGGTTAAATAGTTTTGTGGGTCTTTGGTGATGGCGAGTGAAAAAGCTGTCAGCGCATCAGCTGTTTTACCACGCGCAAGCAACGCATCAGCCTTGTCGAGGGTCGCCTGGACGGGTTCCTGGGCGGCAGTGGTGGATGCGCTGACGGGCTGTTGCGCGTCTTGTTGCGCGTTGGCGAGCGGTAAGAGGGCCTGGCTTGCGAGAGCTAGTACCAGCGCACACAGGCCTGGGAGATGCATGATGGGTGTCCTATGCAGGTGTCCCAAGCCGCTTGACTGGTCTTACAGCTGTCAGTAGAAGTGGTCAATAGGCTCCAAGGCTGTCTAAAGGATGCCAGCGTGTTCAGAAACAATTAGGGTCACGTGACTCAACAAGCGACGACAAACAAGCGGCAAAGAAGGAAACATCGATGGTATATAGCTATTGACGAGCTAGAAATAGTACACAAGAAGGCCGGCACAAGATGACAAAGCGCAAACGACCGGAGCAGACAGAGCAGGATCCAGCCCTCAAGCTCCAATTCGATCAATGTGAGCAACTGCTCGATTTGCTGCCACAGGGCACACAACTCCTGGATCATGCAGAGGAGAAGCGGTCGAGTCTCCGGACACGGCTGCAACAGGGCGCTTTTGCCAGTCTAGGCGCCTTATCGACGGCCCTTACAGAGACTGCTTCTTCTATAGCGTTGTCATCGAATGACGCGTCGGCACCTCTCAAGGCGACTGTGAAGCGTGTTCGCGACGTTTTGCATACAGAGCAAGCACGCGCCCAGGCAAGACGTGTCGCCGAGACCGAGTCGGTCGAAGCGGAAGCAGCTACTCTAGAGGGCGCAACAGACGAAAAGGCCACCGAAAAAGAAGACACAGAGAAGTCCCTCGCACCGCGCCCACAAAGCGATAAGCAAAGTCTCATGGTCCTTACCACCGCCGGCCCTCTCTTTTCCTCCGCCACAGCAGACATGGACTCTTCCCTGGCTCAAGTTGATTTGCCAACCGGTGTCCACTTGACACGCGTGCTGCCCTTGCCACCCGCAGAAACGGGTCTCCTCTTGGATTGTCAACCACGTCGTCGACCGGCGATACCCAAGACGCGCTTTGTGGAGGCGGCGCGGACGCCCTTGCCGGCGCCGAAACGCGTACGGATGCGTGACGCCGGGGCAGATGTTGGTTTGCAGGAGGATAGTACGGGATCTGTCTTGACGGCTAGAGATGTCTTGCCGTTGCGGATCAAGCGGCATGAGGCGCACAAGACCGTCAAGCAGGTGCAAGCGCAAGACCAGGATACGACCATGGCGGAAGCATCGGTAAAGACAGCAACAGCTGCGTTGGATGCAATCTTGATTGAAGCGTATGATCCGGATCAAGACGTTTCTTTTCTACTTGCCCAACTCGCGGCATTGCAAAACAAACGCCTTGCTCAAGACGCATTTACGCCGCCCTCTGCTGAAGAACACACTCTTGCTCAGAAGCTTCATACGCAATTGAGTAAAAAAATCATTGCTGCGGGTCTTTCACCAGCCTCGCTCATGCCAAGCAAAGAAACACGCAGCGGCATGGTCCTGACAAAATATGCACCGAGTTATCCAGGTTCACTACCCACAACGATGGATGGCGCCGTTTGGGCCACCAAAGACCAGCGCTTTGTGCATCCGGAAGTGCCGCCGATGGCACGGGATATCTTTGCACGCGCTGAGACGGGTCTGCGGCCTTCATTGCAGTAGCTATCAGGTCTTGTCTTTATACTCCGGCCCTGTAGATAGATATCCGGTCTACCCAAGTAAAGTACCTACCTCGCTAGCCCCTGCTCCTGTTTCGTGCGACTTCTCTGCCTTTGAACAAAAACTAGAAACTTCAACACCACAAGAAAAAATAGACAGAGTCGCAGTCAAGGGCCTCTCTCTCTATCGATAAATCCGTCATCAAACAGTTAGACATGTCTTTCCGTGGTGGTGGACGCGGTGGTTTCTCTCGCGGCGGCGGACGAGGTGGTGCGCGCGGTGGATTCGGCGGCGGCGGTGGCTTTGCTGGTACGTTCTTTCTCTCCATCTTTCATTCTCGACAAGCAGCAGCTAACCCTTGTCAACAGATCGCAATGCCATCCCCGATCAAGTCCTTGAATTGGGCACATTTATGCATCCTTCTGAAGGCGACCTTGTCTTTTCCTCTACAAACACAAAGATTCCTTACTTCAATGCGCCCATCTTTCTCGCCAACAAGTCACCCATCGGCAAAATCGATGAAATTCTCGGCCCGATGAATCAAGTCTATTTCACCGTCAAGCCGCAAGAAGGGATTCAAGCAACCTCCTTCAAGGAAGGCGACAAGTGTTTTATCGGCGGTGATAAACTCCTCCCAATCGAACGTTTCCTGCCACAACCCAAAGTCGCCGGTGTCAAAAAAGCAAGTGGTGCACGCGGTGGTGGTCGCGGCGGCGCACGCGGCGGTGGTATGCGTGGCGGCGGACGTGGTGCGCCCAGAGGCGGCTCTTCGTTCGGTGGACGCGGCGGCGGTAGAGGTGGATTCAGCAGTGGTGGCGGACGTGGTGGATTCAGTAGTGGCGGCGGTCGTGGTGGCTTCACGCCGCGTGGACGGGGCGCGCCGCGCGGTGGTCGTGGTGGATTTACACCGAGAGGGCGTGGTGGCTACTAAAAAGACTTTGTTCATATAGAATGCCTCGAAAGCTGAAGCTGGAGCTACTGGATGTCATACAGATGTGTCTTTTGAAAGAAAGTTTAAAAGTGCAGGCGTGGCTTCTTGGCAACCTGTCCTTGTGCAGAACCAGGCCGATAGCCTTTTCCTCTGCTCTGTGCATTGCCATGGCCGTTGCCATGGCCACTGCCCGAAACGGCAGGCTTGGCACCATAGTAAGCACCGACATCCGGTTGTGATTTGCCGCCAAACGGCGACGATGGCCAGACAGCTTGTGTGCCTGTGCCTGTCCCTGACACCGATGACCAAGGCCTGTCCAGACCCTCCTCCACTTCGTCAGCATCATGACCGATCAAAATCTCACCAGGGGCCGTCAAGACACTCTTCGACAATAACGCCGCCGGTGCATTCTCCCCTAGATCATCGAGAGGACTGCCATGACCATAGGCGCACAGCTCTGGCAGGGCAATACCGGCGCTGATGGCTTCCAAGTAGGACAAGACCTGTTGCTTGAAATCGGGATAATTCTTCTCCCTCAAAATCTCAAGCATGCGCAATTTGACCAAGTTCGTCTCGTCAGGATGCGCCTCAATCGTCTCTTGTGTTGGCGAGATGACCAACGTGGCAAGGCGCAAGGCCCGCGCGCGTTCAAATACTTCAAAGACGGGTGCATACCGCGGCCGTGACTTGAAGAGCCAATCAATAGATAAGGTGCCCGTCTCGGGTTCTGCTTGTTCACCCCATGCAAACGCAGCATTCAACGTCGGCAGACCTCGGCCATCGACGAGGTACGCCTCAAGACAGGCGAACAGCATAAAGTCACACGCCATGTCGATCCACATCTCGGAAGGAGTGCTGATGGTTTCTTGCCATGTTTCGGCAGACACAACGATGAATCCCTCGAGTGCGTCCAGCAAGGTCGGTCGACGCGTCGTTCGGTTTTTACGCAACCCGGCGTTGCCTTCGGTCGTCTTGGACACAGTCGCAGCGCCAATTTCCGTGTCAACCTCGAATAAAGCGACCGCCTCTTCCTTGACAGAAGGCGCGACGACGGAAGCCTCTGCCGAAAATTGCGCAAGTTGTGCAGCTGTGACAAGGCCATCCAGACAACTATGCACACGATGCGCCCTAAGATAAGAGCGGGTTCGATTGCGCGTTGCGGTGTGACGACGATCCATGGCTTCACCTGTGCCGCGCATGAGACGTTGTGGATCGCGATAGACATAGAGAATGGCGAGCGCTGAGAGGTTTAAGCGACGCGAGAGATTGACACTTGGTAATTTTGCCTGTTGCGATTGTTCAAAAGCAAGGATGAGGCCATCCACTAGACCCACGAGACGGCGGCCTTTGGACATAGGGTGCGCTTGACGCGTCAGGTGGCCTTGCGCTTCCTGGAGGACAGTCTTGGCAGAGAGCCAGAGGAGATAGTCTAAAATGAGGGTGTTGGTGGTCTTGCTGAGATGGGCGGCGGCCTCGTTCTGTTGTGCTGCATCGAGCTTGATGACTGGTTTCGCATCGGTCATGCTTGATTGAAGGAAGGCCCTTGCTCTAGGTCAAGCAAAGAGGCAGGTTGAGCACATTTCTAGTCCTTTTTGACTATCTCACTCGCTCTCCCTTGTGTTTGTCCTTGTGTTTTGGGTTTCGCGCATCGGTCCGCGTGTCCGATCTGAATGACGAACACCTGGGCAGGCCTGGATAGGGAGATAACAAATGACACCCACGCGATTATCAGGAACGAAGCCGCCGCACCTGGGCACTGGGTACCCTGGAGGGCCGATAAGCCGATTTGCTATCTAGATCAAGAGATATCAAGAAAAGTTCTTGGGCCCCACACTGACAGTCCGGCTGGCAGCCGCAGACTCGCCAGTGTTACTTGTACTCCTTAGGCATGGTCGTCTCAAGAGGCACAGGCAAACAACTCTGACGCCATCCAGTCATACCTTTAGCGCAGCACTAGTACGGCGAATTGACAATCGACGATCGCGACCTCAGCTGCCGCACAGGCGTACTCAACGACTCCCTCGTCGGATTCTTGAGCGACTTGCGACTCACCATGCTGACATCATTCGGCAGCGCCACAATCACATTCTTGTCACTGCCAAACTTGAAATTGTCCGCCTTGACCTCTTCCGCATACTTGCGAATCCGATACTTGTGTGTCTGTCCCTTCGTCACCACCTGATTGAGTGTCCATGAAATAACAAACGGTCCAGTCGACGTGACAATCGACGTTTCCTTGGTATCGGCACCAGCATTGAACTTGGCAGGTGTAAAAGAAAGCTTGCCCTGCATCATGGCGACATGCTCCGGCTCGAGCTGTAAGATGCGAGGCCGCGGCTTGCTGTCCTTGCCAAATGACTTGGTGAAACCTGAACTGCCGGCGTTTTTACCCTCTTGAATCGTCGTATCAATCAGCAAGATGTACGTCTTGGTGGTTGCCAGCACCCAGCGACCGTCCGCCGATACATCCAAACCAATGATGGGCGCCGACATGGGTGGCAACGCCGTCTTGGCATTGATTCCTAAGCGGTCATAGAGACGGATATCGCCCTTGGCGGAAGCGACGGCGATATGCCCAGCTTCTGTCGTGGCGGCGGCTGAAAAGTCGTTGGAAGATTTGTACTGCTTGAATTCAGCATCGACGAGTTTTGTGCCGGCGAGACGCGGGTCGATACGGTAGAGGCCTGTTTTGGAAAGACCAACAAGGGTTTGTTCGCTCGTCATGCCTGCGTACTTGGACGAGGCGGTGAATGTATGCAGCGGTACATCGTCATGTACTTTCCACTCTTCCACCACTTTGCCGTATTCCAGATCCATTTTGTAGAGGTGCTGGGAATCATTCGGGTCTTGCAAAATCATATTGGTGTCTTCATTGTGCAGCATGACCTTGCTCGTGTTGAACTTGGCGCCTTTGAGCTTTTGGACCTTGTTGATGCTCGTGGCGAACTCGAGCTTGTTGTCGTCTGTATGCCTAAAGACGCCGATCTTGTCGCCACGGACGACAAAGGACCGGTCATGCTTGTAGCCGACAGCAAGCTGTGAGTTTTCACCGGCACCTTGCATCTCAGGCACCTCATCCTCGTCCTCATCTTCGTCATAGCGTGCAGGTACCGGCACATCTTTTTCATCTTCAGTCTCGACTTCCTCCTCTTCTTCAGGCACGGGCTCCATCTCTTCGTCCTCTTCCTGCATCGACATGAGATACGCACGCTCATCATCCTTTTGTTTTGCCCATCGCAATTGATTCAGATGCTCCCAAAGTGCACGCATGACACCCTCTTGAAAGGTCTCGAGCTCCTTAGCATCGCTAAACTTGAGCAGCCACGAAAAGGCATTCGACTCTTCATCGTAGTAGTTCCAAATAAAGCACAACTGCTCATAGTTGAAGACTGGATTCATCTCTGCCTCCATTGGTTGACCCAACCAGAGCTTACCTTGTTCTTCAGTGGCATCGCTGATACTGAGCCAGTACTCCCATCCGCCAAGTTCAGACACGGTGGCCGTTACTTGTTCGCGCTGTAGGACAAAGACCGTCGCAGAGGCGTCAAACAAATGCAACTCCGCTTGCACACTCACCAATTCATCCACAACTGTTGCTGGTGCTCCTTGTGAGGCAGGTGCCGCAATAGCGGAAGAAGCCTTGCCTTTGCTTGGCGTCGACTCAAGCGTCCGGAACGTCTGTTTTGTTTCACCTGGCGTCGCTGGCAAGGACGTGACGGGACTCGCGACCGAATTTGGCCGTAACGCCTCAAGCTGTGTGTCGGTGGCTTCTTCATAAGACTTGCGATACTTGCGCTCAAAGAGACACTGCACCGCCGTAAGCTCAAAGGTCGTCGTTTCTTCGGGCTTGGTTGCCGGGTCGCAGACAAAGCTAAAGGTATCGCCAACATCGCCTTCCACGTCGCGCCATTGAAAGATGGTGCAGCCGTCGCGTTCGCTGGTGCAGAAGCGAATGCTTTCGTCTAGGAGGAATGATTTGAGGTCGCGATCGTCATCGCCGAGACCGTCTTCGTCAAGCTCCTCTTCGCCTTCTTCGAACGCACGCTCAATTACAAGCTGGTAGTGCCATGGTGTGTTGCTGCATGTTAGTAGAGGACGCGCGCGCATCGAGACCTACGTTTTGCGAATGGTGGCTTGCGCGTCTTTAAAGATGCATTCTGTAAAGCCCTTGATGCCGCCGGGGCGCACGAGGTAGAGTTGGCCAGCTGTGATGGAACAAATCTCTAGTTTTGTATCTGTGCCGAATAGCTTCTTGCCCAGGCTCTTGAGCGCATTCATGGCGCCGTCTTGTGATTGTACTAGTGACTATAGCAAGATGGATGTCGATGTCGTGGCGTCTTGTTGTCGCGACAGGAAAACAAGATATGGGCAGTCACAACAGTCAGTATCTGGTCTACCTGAAGGCTAGAGAGGACTACATCTTGGCCTTGAGTTCCTCTGCATACGCTTTGAGCTCATCCATGTTTGCTGTAGCATTAGCACATCTCTTGCATACACCGACCTGAATAGATCTGGAATGATGATTGCATACCCTTTTGCGCGGGCCAGCCAATCACGAGACCTTCAGAGTCATCCTTGATGCTCTTCTTGGGAATGACGTGAAAGTGAACGTGTCCAACTTCCTGGTGTGCTTCGGCACCTGGCTGCGTTAGTCAAGATCTTTGCCTCGTGTGATGGCAGAAGCGGGCACGAGTCGTATCGGTGAAGCACACGAAGCAGACTTATGCAATTCATAGCTGCCATCCACTTTCAGTAAGCATACCGTTGTTCTGCAACAGGTTGTAGTTGTCAGCCCCAAGAGCCTTTGCCACCTTCTTGGCCACCGGGAGCAAGTCTGCGAGACTTTCGTCACTCAATTCATGCATCTTGGCAGCATGCTCCTTTGGAATCACCAGAGTATGGCCCTTGTTGAGCGGACCCAAGTCGAGGAAAGCAATGGACTTGGCCGTCTCGATCAGCCTAGCAGGGTCAGCTTCAGTCCGCATGGCAAGACGGTAACCTCGATGGTCAAGGGGTAGCAACATACTTGAATGAGGGAATTTCTCCCTTGACGATTCGACAGAAGATGCAGCTCATGACTTCAGAACTGGGTCGGTAATGGTTGCTTGGACCACCTTGGTAGTCTTTGGAGAGTGTGGGGTGAGTGGTGACTTCATGTGAGCTCCTCCCTCCAAACTTTCGATATTTGTCAAAAAATTGGGTTGTAACCAGGGTCCGATTGTTCGAACATGTTCGTCCAGTTCGGTTTGTTCGGAAACCCGAACTGATCGACCTCAGTTCGTGTTCGTGTTCGGTTCGGTCCTCAGCGCCAACCGCCACAGCTGCAGCTACTAAAGGACCCCCATGCAGAGAGCTCTTTCGCCAGCCGGCAGACTTGAAACGGCTTCCGTCCCAAAGGTTTGTGGACGGATCTCTCCATGATGCATATGACTGCTGCGTCCCGAGGTCAATTGGTTCACTACAAACTGTACAAGTACTGTGCTTGTTGGGAACAATGATCCAGTACTGTCACTAAGTCTGCAACCGCTCAAGCTCTTTAATTAAATCCATCTCCTTGACCTCCACCTCTCGCCTCGATTGCGCCTCTTCCTCATCGTCTTTGGTCGGCGTCGTCGGTATACTCGTCGCCGGTGTCCGTCTTCGCTCAGGCACAGCAGGCTTCGCCTTGGTTTCCACCTGATACGGTTTTACAGCCGGTACCGGCGGTGGCGGTGCCCGCCTCCCTCGACCTTCCGCCACAACCTCTGCCGCCGCTGCAGCCGCCTCAGCCGTCGATGTTGCTTGCGTATCTAGAATGGGCTTGCCCTCAACAAGCGGTGTCATGCCTTTACGCTTTGGCGGCGGCGGCTTGACTTTTGCAACCGATGTGACTGAGTCAAATGAACGAACAGAGGCCGAAGACGACAAGACTTGCTCGTGTTCTGGTTCTGCTGTTGAGCCGAGATTGAAGCCAAGGAGGCTATTGACAAGCGATCGTTTACGCTCCGGGAAGGAAGGCGGTTTCGGTAGACGAAGGCGACGTTTGCGTGGTGGCAAGAGCCAAGGGACTGTCAGACATCGAGCCAGCAGACGAACTGTCGTGGCGCCAACAGGGCCGAAATGGCTACACTCGACATTGAGTGATGTCAGCAGCTTGACGAGCTCGGAAGGTTTATAGTGTGGCGGTTCATTCAGCTGGGAATGTGTGAGCAGCGGATGCAACACACGCAAATACGTATGCCGTAGCGCCTCTGCCTCGAGCGGCAGATCGTAGAGCTCTCTGATAAACACATCTACCAGGACGTGTAAATCATTTGTGAAAAAGTACTCATAGGTCGCTTCGTTTGTGAAGAGTAGGAAGAGCACCTTGAGAATGAGCAGTTGCACAGCCGGATCGCGTTCTCGATTCAAGAGTCGAATGAGATTCTCGCCAAAGCTTTTGAAGCGCGGCCCATGGGCCGACAAGACCCGAATGATGCAATTCTCCTGAGGTTCCATGGATGTGCTATCAGCCAGCGCCAGCGACGTACTAGAAGGCGATCTCGGAAAGGGCTGCTGTGTTTGAGGCAAGGATGCCACCATGTATTGCTCATTCAGCGCAACAAGGAGCTTGATGCACTTGTATGACGAAGGATCGTCATCATCGCGCGCCAGCTCAATATATCGCAGTAAAAACCAGACGGCCTCTTGGTCAAAAGCGGCCAAGTCACTGCGCGAGAGCTTTTGCACACGACAGACTTCATAAAGAATACTGATGGCCAGTCTCGTGAAGCGGACACTCTCGGCAGCGAGCACGCGGGTCGCGTTGATGAGGGTGGGAATATTGCCTGTCCGCTTGAATAGCTTATAGATACGCGCATGATCCTGACCATGAAGTAGGATTAGATAGAGCATAATGTAGGCTTCGGCAGGCCGCTCACAGTCAATCGACTGCGACACGAGCGCCTCGCAAAGCTCACCTTCGAAAGCAGCAAACGTCTTGCTGTCGAGGATCCGCTCGCAGCATGCAGTCACGTCCTTGTCGTTGGCTAGATACTCAGCCCCATGCGTAGCAAGTATTTGAGTCGTCTCATGTAGCCAAGTAATGGCCTCTGTCGAGTCAGCTGCAGGGGCCGTCTTGAGCAATGCATGGAGCGTGTCGTAAAACTGCTGCTCGGTGTCGATGGAACTCGCACGGTCGCCGTCCATCGACGGCTCAGGAAGAAAGAGCTGAAGGAGCCGATCGTCTATAGCAGTAGCGACAGTCGTTTATAGCGCGAGGCCCATTGCTAGAGCCTGTCGGGTTGTTGATCAAGTATGTCTCGTGATGTGCTTGTTTGGCGATTCAAGCTAAACTCAACGACGACCATTCAAAAGATACTTGTCGCGCTCCTTTCTCTTGACGATACCTACAAGTGCAAGCTTATCTTTGGACTGCTCACGACGGACAAAGAAGGCTCTACATATCGACCGCCACAGCAGCTCTGATCAAAGACAACATGGAGACACGGCGGCGAACGAATAAACGCCAGATTGACTTTAGCTCGTCAGAAGACAACGAGGAAGAAGAGGCCCCGCAGCCTGTGACCTATAAAGTCAAGCGAGTCATTCTGAAGCAACCTGGCGCGTCTGCTGCTGTACATGCGCCAGTTCCAGCGGCAAGATCAATGCCTATACCAGACCCTACTGAGGATGCGGATGGCAACGAGACGTCTGATCTCTCTGAAGTTGAGTCACTCGAGGAGGAAGAGGCGGAACTAGATGAAGACATGCTCATGGAGGATGAGCCAGATTTGCAAGGCGCGTCAGACTATGATGACCCCGATGAGGATGAAGAGGCGATTCTGCGGACAATGATGAAGCCGATGATTGACAAGTCTAAAAAGACCAAACGTCAAAAAGCACGCGATGCGGCGCTGGATGGTGCTACGTCCACTGAACTATGGTCACTGCCAACAGAGCGTCAATCACTCAAGCCTGTGCTGACTGCAGAAGAGGCTGCGCTGCGCAAGGTTGAGAATAAACGCAAACGCAAGAACCAGACCGAAAAGAAGCTCGAAGAGGAGAAGCGCGAGACGATCAATCGGTTGCTCAACAAGCAAGCGAGTAAAGCGCGTGGAGCGGCGTCGAAAAACACAGTCAGCGAAGCGTTGGACGAGGAAGACGAGACGGCACCGACGGTCAGAGCTACACGGCCCTTGCCACGCGGCATGATTCGGTACATCAGCAACAAGGACGGTGCGACAGTGTCGTTGCCGACTGAAGTGGTGGGCCATCCGATGACGGCGACCTTATTCGGCTCGACAGGCATGTCTGTTGTTGGTCAAGCGTCTGTATAGCTGCTGCCATTCTTTCAGTCTATTCCAAGCGTATGTACTCTGTACTCTATTCCATGATCATCTCTAGCATCCTGGTCGAGCTGTGTCGCCCTTGCTGCAAGTAGTCAGAGTTGCTCCACCACAAACATCCCCCACTTCATCAAGCTTGAAAGCCGCCACAGGAGCGCAAACGCCATTGCTGCTCCGAGAGTGCGCCTGGTATCTCGATCAGGGCTTGCGCATAGACTTGTATGGACTCACTGCATCGCGCACTCAATCGCGGCATTCAGCGCTATCTCTACGACCCAGAACCCACCAACACACACCCCGACGAGCCAATCGCCTGTCTTGGCCAGCTCTATACATGTACACCAGCATTACCTTCGTCTTCTAATGAGAGTGGACGCACAGAGCGCCCGCAAGCAAGCGCATGGCCGCGTGGATTCTTGTCAGACATGGAAGCGCGATTTTGGTTCACCTATCGAACAGGCTTCCCAAAGATCCCCAGAGATGTTGGCCAATCACGGCAGGTGGAGCAAGGCACAAGTCTATTTGCGCGCAAGAGATCTGCAACGCCGACTTCAGACACAGGCTTCACCTCCGACACAGGTTTTGGCTGCATGATTCGATCAGCGCAGACTTTACTCGCGAATGCACTCATGATGGTGCACCTGACGCGCAGCTGGCGTCATGGCGACGATGCCGAGGCCGAGTCACGTCTCTTGCGTCTCTTTGCAGACGATCCACGTGCGCCGTTTTCCATTCACCGATTCATGGCGCATGGTGCCGCTGCGTGTGATAAGCCTGCTGGTCAGTGGTTTGGACCTCAAGCGGCAAGTCAGTGCATCAAGGCGCTCAATCAAGGCTATAGCGCGTCTGGTATCGCCGTCTACCTGGCAGACGAACAAGGCGGCACCATCTATGCTGACGAAGTGCTCAAGTTGGCCTATGCACCTGCCCCTGTCGCTGATCAAGACGGCGATTTTGACCTCGTCCCCGAACCAGATCCGCCATTTACCCCTGTCCTTATTCTCATTCCTTCACGTCTCGGTCACGATCAGATTAATGCTCGCTATCATTCGACTTTACTCGATCTCTTTGCCCTCGACTTTTTCGCAGGCATCGCAGGCGGTCGTCCTGCCTCGGCGCATTTCTTTTTCGCCAAACAGGGTGATGCCCTCTTCTTTCTAGATCCGCATTTTCCAAGACCTGCGCTGCCGTTTCTGGAGGATGAGAAGAGAGCTTATACAGCTGAAGAGCTTGCGAGTGCGCATACACGTCGCGTCCGTCGGATGGCCTTGACAGAGGTCGATCCCAGCATGCTCATTGGGTTCCTGATTCGCGATCTCGCGGGTTGGCAGCGCTTTCGACGCTATCTAGAGGAAGCCACGCTCAAAGGCAAGCTGACGCGCGCGCTGCAAGTCTGCTGCATCTTGGAGTCGCGACCGAGACGATCGCCTTCTGCGGCAGAGGCACGGTCGCCACTCAGTCCACTGCCGCAATTAAGGCGCAAGAGTACATGCACCGGTCAACGGCGTGCCTCGCATAGCAATGGCCAGGGTCATGCCAGCTTGCAACATTTCCCATCGCTCGATAGCAATACGTCTTCAGACTTGTTTGACAGTCCACAACTGAGCGGTAGGACAGGCGGTGTGGCGGATCACGGCACGCCCGGCACGAGTATGGATAGTGGCGAGATGATTGGCTTGCCTGGCGAACAAGATGAAGACAATTTTGGTGTGCTGAGTGATGAAGAGGCGCCACTGGAGACGAGTGATGATGAGGCGGTGGATTTGGTCAATACTGGCGCTGAGCATGATGACCTGCTCAGCGAAGAGGAAGGTCCTCAATGAGTTTTTTTTTAATAATGGGCGAGTATCTACCTATGTAGGTAGGTGAGCGATGGCGGACATACAAAGCACTAGCGATTCATTCCATTTTGTTTCTGTCTATGATACTGAAGAAATGATCTACTTGACCTGCTTGACGGCATCAGCAACACCCTGTGCAAAGTGGTCCAGGTTCTTGGTGTTGAGACCGGCCATTGAGATACGTCCGTCCATCGTCATGTAGATGGAGTGGTGCTTGGCGAGGTACTCACACTGCGGCTTCGTCAACCCTGTAAACGAAAACATGCCAATCTGCTTGACAATCGACGACCAATCACGGTCGGTACCCAAACCTTCAAGCTTTGTCTTGAGTGCCTGCCGCATGTCAATAATACGGTCAGCCATACCCTTCACCTCACCCAACCATTGCTTGTTGAGTGCAGCATCGCCCAACACCTCCGATACGATACGCGCACCGTGAATCGGCGGGTTCGAGATCATAGGCCGCACAACAATCTTGAGCTGTGATTCGACCCGCTTCTGCTCTTCGGCATCGGCACACAAGATGCTAAAGGCACCAATACGCTCACCGTAGAGACCCATGTTCTTGGCAAACGATTGAGCGAGGCAGAGCTGGTGGCCTTGCTCGACAAAGTAGCGCAAAGCGTAGGCGTCCTTGACGGTATCACCTGAGGCGAAACCTTGGTAGGCCATGTCGAAGAAGGCGAAATGGCCCTTCTCCTTGACGACATCCGAGATTTGGTGCCATTGTTCCTTGGTGGGGTCAACACCCTATCGTTAGCCTGATTCTCTAGAGAAATTGATGAGAGCATACCGTAGGGTTGTGGGCACAGGCGTGCAAGAGCACAATCGAGCCAGACGGCATATTTTTGATATCCTCAAGCATGGCGTTAATGTCCAACGAGATGGTCTCCTTGTCATAGTAGCGGTACTGCTTCACCTCAAGACCCGAGTCCTTGAAGATGGGCGTGTGGTTGCCCCATGACGGCGTCGGCAAGTAAATGGTCTTTTGCGGGAACCACCGTGCCAAGAATTGTCCACCGAAACGCAAAGCGCCCGTACCCGAGATGGACTGCGTGATGGCAACACGACCATCCTTAATGGCAGCCGAGTCGGCACCATAGGCAAGAACAGCGGCGTGCTTCGTAAAGGCAGGGACACCTGTAATGCCGGCGTACTCCTTGTCGAGTTGCTGTTCCATAATCTTGCGCTCTGCCTTGAGAACCGAGGGAAGCACATAGGGTTTGCCTTGGTCGTCACGGTATGCACCGACACCCAAGTTGATCTTCTTGGGGTTCGTGTCTGCCTTGAAGGCCTCTGAGACACCTTGATTGATTAGCTTACGAGTCTACTTGTTGCATCAAGAGCATTGAGCCATACCGAGAATGGGGTCTGGAGGTCCCATCTTGACGTGTGCCCACGTGGAGGCACATCGCAGACGAAGCGAGCCAGCTGCAGTTCTGTTCTGAAGAGTCCTCAACATGGTTTATAGAGTAGTAGCTCTCCTTCTCCGGGTTTCGTTCGGCTCGGCGAGTTTTAGAGTCGTGACGTCTGGCACGTGATGAAACATTTTGGAGTGCACCGGGAAACCTTGGGAACGCTCACCTACTTACCTAGGTCCACGGGTATAATCAGGTACCCAACCCAACACGCGAATTCTTGACCGTCGCCATGATTGGGACAGAGATACCAACGTTGCCAGCCACACCGAGTCCCGTGCCTCTGCTCCAGCCAAGCTTCTCAAGCATCGCACGACCACGGTTCGACAAGGCAATCTCAGGCGCATGCTCACCCACAATCTCACCATCCCGTAACTTGCCGGCACCACCCCCTGCAGCCTTGCCAATACCGCCACCGCCGCCAGTTGCACCTTTACCTTTGCCCTTGACTTTGCCACCGGGTTGCAACGCACTGCGATGCTTGATGCTGCTTGTATAGCCAACCGTCTTTTGCGCCTGTGCCATAACCTCTTCCATAAAGAGCGCATCCGGCAGTCGTTCGGCCGTACACGTATGTTGCGTCTTGTAGAGTACTGGATAGCGCCGCTTGCCACTGCCTTGACTCGTCGTCTGCAGCTGATAGCCATGCTGCGCAATGATATGGACGGCACGCCGTACAGATCGATCCATCGCTGGCAACGGCAACTGAGCCACACCGACATAATCAGCATGTGACACAAAGCGCTTAATAATGCTGTGGTACTCGCCGAGCGTCTCGCCGCCATTTTGGGCATGCGCTGCACGTGCGCGTTTAGCGCGTTTGCCAAGGAGACCCTCCGCATGCTGTTGCTGGCGTTCACGTTTACGTGATTTCTTGGAAGCCTTGTCGGCTTTCCATTGTGCAATCAGCTCAAGCTCGAGTTCTTCATCAGACAGGTCGAGATCTTGCACGAATTGGTTGAGGTCACGACGACGGGCACCCGAAGCTGGTAGATCTGGTAGAGACTCGAGGTCATCTTCGCCGGCAGAGTTGTAGTCGTAGACGTTGAAATCATCATGGAAGAGTGCATCGGCCGAATAGTCGTTGTACGCCCTGCGCGAAGCTTTGCGTCCTGAACGGCCAAAGTCGACCAATTGGCTTTCAGCGTCGAGGAACGCTTCGAGTGCGTCGTCATCCATCGAATCGTCCTCTTCTTCTGCGTCTTCGTCATCGAGCTCGGAATCATGCATGGGCTCCGTGTTGCCAAACGTATTAGCAGGACCTAGTCCAGCAAGCATCCGTGCCAACAACGGCTTATCCCCGTCGTCATCCTCATCCTCAATCTCTTGCGCATCATCCGAGTCACCGGCATCACGCCAACGTGAATGCTCCATGTAATCAAGATGAATCGCATACGCCTCATCCATACGCAACTGCTCCTGTACCATTTCCTGACGTTCGCGTTTCCGTCGCCCGCCACGCTTGCCGCGTCCGCCAGACTGTTCAAAGACATTGACGAGCGAGGCTTTCTCGCTAGTCGTGGGCATGGCGTGTTCTGTGGCGACTGGATCGTCAATCGTGCGCGCCCAAGGTGTAGAGTCACCACTCGCGGCGACACGTGCAGGTGTTGAGGCGGCTGTCAGTGTCAAAGGACGTGCGCTCGTGGATTGAATGTCGAGAGAGGCAAACGTCGTGTCGCCTTCCGTGTCCACGTAAAAGGAGATTTCCTCCTCTTCCAGAATCTCTTCAGATGAGCCAGAGAGATTGCTGTCTTCGTCCATGTCCGATTCGTCACTGTCATCTTCGTCTTCTTCGCTTTCAGCTGTTGATGCTGCCATGGCCTCACTAGCCACTTGCGACTGGACTTGTTGCTCAAGTTCAGTGTCCACGACACCTATCGACTCGAGCAGCGCGTCCAGATCAACCGGTGCAGAGGACGAGAGTCTTGGCCGATCGCTGTCTGCTTGTGCTTCTGGCGCGTCAGAAAGACGTGGCGTCTTGACATGCTCCTCGATAGCAGCTGGAGACTTTACCGCAGCGACTGCATCAGTCGGGGTGGTCTCTGTCGGCTGCGCTTGGCGAGCTTGCCTTTCGACTCTTTCGATAGGAGTAGACGTCTCGGCAGGAACATCGCCATGCAGCGTAGACAAGAGCTCTTGCTCAAGTTCCGAATGCTCATCCTTTGGCAATACGTCATCCAGAACAGACACCTCTGTAGCATCCGTCGTAACGTCCTCTGCATTCACTTTGGGCTCAGCAAGCACAGTTGCCGCAATCTGGTCACGCAGTACCTTGCTCGGATCATAAGCTTCCGCCGCTCTGATAAAAACAATAGGCAGATGCCTCAGCTTGCTTGTTGCAGCGGCACCTTTCCAAAGTCGTTTCGACCCCAGACGCGTCGAGCCAAGCGCTTCATCAACCAACGTGAAGGCTTTGCTTGCATGTCCACCCTGATGTTTTTGTCCAGTTGGGCGCCTTGTTTCTGCAGTATCATGTCAGCGGTCGAGCTATCTCTCTCGGTGGCGATGATCCATCGCAGGTGCAAAACCGACATACCTTGCTGCGCGCCATATTGTGGCCTTCCTTTAGGCCCTGACGCGGCCTTATTCTTGCCTTTGCGCGCCCCAGGCGGCGGCTTCCTTTCCTTCTTCTTCTTACCGGGCATTGCTGCTCTTGATGTGGTGGATGGGTAGGTTGCTCATGTAAGTGGCGCGTCTCGATATGAATGAATTTGATTGCATCATGTCAGAGAGACGCGACCATCGCTGCCAGGGGAATTCGACTTGTCATCTATAGATTCAGTCAAGTAAGCTGTCTACGTATCCTTGACGAGCGGATTCTCACTGTAGCTCTCACCACCAGAACCCTTTTGTTCCTTGACCGGCAAGGCGACATCCTCCGAGTCTGCCAAAAACTTTTCACACTCAAGCGCCGCCATACAGCCGCTGCCGGCACTCGTAATGGCCTGTCTGTATTTCTTATCTTGCACATCGCCTGCCGCAAACACACCGGCGATCGATGTCTCGGTCGTACCAGGAGTCGTCTTGATGTAGAGCTCTGAATCGACTTCGAGTTGTTCCTTGAAGAGCTGCGTGGCGGGATCATGACCAATAGCGTAAAAGAGACCGTTGACATCGAGTTTGGATTGTTCACCCGTCTTGACATTCTTGATGGCTACCTGTGTCAAGAGACCCTTGTCGTTACCGAGACACTCTTCAGCAACCGTATTCCAAAGCATTTTGATCTTGGGGTGTGCTTGCAGCCGCTTACTCATCACCGCTGATGCTCTCAAGACATCGCGTCGCACAAGCACATACACTTCTGAGCCATACTTGGTCAAAAACAAGGCTTCCTCAGCCGCTGAATCGCCACCGCCAATGACAGCCAGGGGCTTGTTGCGGAAGATGGGCACAGCACCGTCACACACGGCACAGGCACTAATGCCATTTTGCCAGTAAGTTTCCTCACCTGGCAAGTTCATGCGACGCGCACTCGCACCTGTAGCAATAATCAGGGCGTCACACGTATCAGTTGGTTCCGCTTGACTTTCCTCGCCTTCGCGCCAGAGCTTAAACGGTCGGCTAGCGAGATCGACTTTGGCAATTGTCTCTGTCAAGATGGTTGTGCCGAAACGTTCACTCTGGGCACGCATCTCTTCCATGAGTTCCTGGCCGCCAATTCCTTTACTGAATCCAGGGAAGTTTTCCACATCGGTCGTCGTAGTAAGCTGTCCACCTGCAGCAATACCGTTTGCAAGCATGCCTTCAAAGAGCACCGGCTTGAGCTCTGCACGGGAAAGGTAGATGGCGGCCGTGTGACCTGCAGGTCCGGATCCAATGATGATGATTTTGTTGTGCTGCGGCATCTTGGCTGAAATGGTCGAAAGGCTCTGTTGGGCGGAGAGAACAGAGGTGAGGGCGGCGAGTCTGCGTGTCGATGTCCTAAGCATGCAGCGACTTGCAGTTGTACAAGTGCTTCTTTCTTCTGGAAGATTCACGGAAGTAATTTGAATTGCGGTGGTCGCTGTCGAAAATCTGACAAATCGCGAGCAATCACGGGCAAGCACGAGCACGAGCAAGACACGAGAAAGACCTCGGGTGGCAGCTGCAGAGGGCGCATTAATAAAGCCTGCAATCGTGCTAGGTAGGTAGATAGTGTACATCCGGGCCAAGGGTTCCATCCTAATGATGCCTTCATCCATTGCAAGCCCATCTATGCAGAGTCAAACTGACCCAAAAGTGTCTTCTTACCAAGCTCCGTCAAGCTCGGCCGTCCATCCTCACGCACCTGGAAGAATTTTGGCACAAACGGCGCTTCTTGCGTCTGCCGATCCTTGGCCAGCTGCCGTTGAACATCTTCAATCTCAGTCTTGTTGCGTGTGGCTTGGACGTAATCACGCGCCAAAATCGCCTTGGTCACAGGCTCCCAGACCACGCGTGATTCATTGGCATCCTGCTGCTGCATCGGCGGCACCGTCTTGGTCACCGGCAGCAAATCCGTCACATCCAACAAGACATGGCGATCCGAGGAGCCAGGGCTGTAGATGTAGTACTTGCCCTTCCAGCTGCCCTCAATCTTGGCCACAACGGCTTCATCCGGCACTTCTCTCAGCGTCATCATCTCGTCTTCGTCGTCGGGATTGTATCGGAAAATGGCACCCTCAACGGCAAATTTGGGCTTGCCGATCCAAGGCTCATCCTTGTACACCAAGATGGTCCGCAAGCCAGTCTGCTTGCACGTGATGATGGCCTGATCCTGAATGGTGGTATACAAAGTACCGCGCAAGAACCCGCAAATTGTAGCCGTTGGATGGGTGCATCGATACTCTTCATTGCGCTTCTTCAAATTGACAAAGATGCCCTCATTCAACTCGCCAGGCTCAACCTTGATGGTCGTTCCTGTAAACTTGGCTGCAATTTGATCCATGCCAATCGCTTCAATCTGCTTCTCAGGACAAGCATAAATATACGCCGACACGGGGGGATGGTGCGATGTCTGTTCGCACAAAAAGGCGGTCTGAATTGGATTGGCAAGCTGCGTGGTGCTATCCCGCGCCACACTCGACCCACTCGATTTGGTTGACCCCGTCGGCGAAGCTGAACGCGTTGGGGGTGCCGAAATGCTGGAGACGTTGGCAGCGCTTGTACCACGGCGGCCAAAGGACGGTTTGAAGCGCGAGGTTTTGCTGACGGGGGCTTCAAGAGGAGGGCCCTGAAGCAGCTTGGTTGTGATAGGATTGATGGGCGCGTTGGTGCTCGTCCATCGGCAGCGAAAGTATTCGCCCAGGACGGAGTTGTATGGCTTGCAAATCTTGCCGTGCTAAAAAGCATGTCAGCTGGTGAAGAGTGCATGGCATAGGCATACCACAAGCTTGAGATCCTTTGTCAAGTACCATCGCAAGACGGCCAACATGCGCTCAAGCGGGTCTTCGGATTCATCCATGCTTCGATTAGCCTGTGACATCAAGACGGTCATTGGCAGTCCACGTACGCGATAAAGTAGTCTGGCCGGTCGAGATAATTCCAATACTCGAGGTTGGGTATCGGCTCAATCAGCTGTGCCGGAAGACTGAACCGGACATTGGCCATATCCTTCACGCCTGTATCCTTGTCAGCATTGCTTGTTTGTGTATCCCTTGTGGAAGGGTCTTCGCACCGATGAATCTAATGTTAATCCATTGAGTCTTTGAAAGAGATCGCATACTGTCTCAAAATTGACAAGATGAGCTTGAATTTGCCTGTATCGCCCTGGGCCATGGCCTCATCGGCGGCTTTTTCATTCGGCGCAGCCACGGCAGATTCGGTCGACATATTTTTGCGCACTGAGCTAGGCCTGTGTTGCTAGATTATGATGCGACAAGCTTGAAGAAACTTGTCGTCCTTTTGATGATGTCCACGAGCTGTGCTAGTCTAAGGAACACTTGTGTCTTACTGTTTCAGCCGGCCCAGGTCGAGTTCCAGTTGTTGCGGCTGCGAAGAATGACGACTACGACGAGCCAATCCAACCAACCACGTGACATGCATGACCCATACTACAACGATCAGCTGAGGCAAACAAACTGGAATCATTCCATCTTGACTGCATCGTCTGAATGGTCGTATGAAACGTAAGAGTGATGCTCAACAGCTCTCGGCCTTTGCTGCTCGAAAACTAGCCCTCGAACAGGCCAATGCTGCCATCTCTGCTACTGCTGATGTGACTGCAAATGAAAGAGATCCGCTTGCCGGCGAGGATGGCTTCTCAGATGACTCTGGCAACGCTCTGAGTACAGTCGAAACCAGTCAGGATGCTTCAGAAGAGCTAGAAGACTATGGGTCGCGTGACAGAAACACATATGCGTCACTTGCTCGAGGTGCAGGCGAATTGACTGTGCATCCATCCCGCTCGGCGGCCATTGTTGCAGCTGAGGAGCCTTCTATCCCAGTTGACACAAGCGCCGAAGGAGAGTCACTCATTGTGCGTCTCGAGCCATCCGAGGTAAGCTCTTCTATCAGAGGAACGGCATGCTCATTTTGTTAGTGCCTTTCTATTCGTGGTCGATTTCTGCTAGAGTGGATCTCGGGATCAATCGAGCTTGAAGGGAGACAACTAGATTACAGCGTTGGAAGCCCAATTCTAGTGGAAGTGCCAGAGTGGGCGACGTGTCATCTGTCGGGAACAGATTTGCCACGCGTTCGAATCAGTCCTTGTCAAGATGGATTCCAAAGTGACCTTCAACAGTACCCACTTGGACGCACTCTGTATTCAAGGTCTAGCATGGACTTGTCCCAAGCACTTTGTGGATACACCAAACCGCCACCAGCTCAGCCCTTCGAGCAGACAATCTCACATCTTTTGGCTTCCTTGCAATTCGACATTGTCTTCCTGCTGGGCCCGAAAGACAGCGGCAAGTCGACCATGGCACGACGCATGATGAATAGCAGGCTGAATCATCAGACATTCCTCAATATTGACCTAGACCCAGGCCAGCCCGAACTCTCGCCACCAGGCATGATTTCAGCCTACACGCTCGACGGACCCAGGACGACAATTCTCTCAGGCGGCTTCTGTTCAAGTCCACCAGAACTTTTGCGAGCGCACTGGATTGGTGAGACGAGTGCAAAAGAAGACCCAGCGCATTATATTGCTTGTGCAATTGACCTGCTTTGTCTCGCTAAGCGCGATGCTCCTGAGCTGTCTTTTGACATGGTTCTCGTCAACACCCCTGGCTGGATCAAAGGATCCGGTCTTGATATTCTGCTGGCCATCCTTCATGCAGCACAGCAAGTCAAGCCGGAAGGCAGTCTTCGCGTCATTCACCTCGGCAACTCTGAGTTCCCACAACGTTGCCCGCCAGGTTGTCTCATCACGCTCGTACCTTCCATTGTCTTTGACACGGAAGCACCCGCTCATAGCGCCGCCGACCGACGCAATCTACAGCTCTCGCTCTATTTTCATCGCTCAGGTGATGCCTGGCAATCTCGACCACTCGGACAAATCCCAACCTGGATCACGCATTTTGGACCCAACTCGATCGAAGCAGGCATTGCCGGAATCTTCATTCTGCGTGCTGAACTTCAAGTAGCAGACGTTCTCGCTGCGATTAATGGCACCATCATGGCCCTCGTCGCTGTTGACAACGCCACGCTCGATGCCATGCCCTGTCAAGAAACCCCACATGGGTTGCGCTACTATACAAATGGCGGCGTGCCTGTTGACCCGACACGTAGTCATTGTGTCGCGCTTGTTCTCGTCAAGGGAATCGATCTAGCGCGTCGTCAGCTCCATCTTCTCTCCCCCGTCACAGCGACCACACTTGACGCTTACTGTAGACCCGAGTCCAATCATCGACTCGTCTTGGTCTCTGGCGGGCTTGAAGTCCCGCTGCAGATGATGACGGCAGCAGGCTATGGCACGGCAGGTAAAGTGAGTGAGCGGCCGTATTTAACAAACAGACCAGGTGAAGGGGTCGGATGGCAGGCGTGGCACGTCAGACGTAATATCGGTAGACGCATGCGGACGCGTTGAGCAAGCTTGGAAAACATAACACGAGCTATGGAGAAAGCTAGCCGAGCTTCACTCCGTCTACTCGCTGTCGACAGGCGATTGCATACCGTCCTTGTACTGGTCCAACACCTTCATCAAGGCTCTTCCACGAGCCTGTTGGTCCTCCAGCGTGGCCTCTTTCGTCGCCTGTAATGGCTGCATCGACTGCATCGGGTCTCGGGCTAAAAGCAAATCGCTTGGCTGACGCCCATGTCTTCCTGGGGATCGCGAACGCAGAGGCATCTTACATGGCGCAAGGGAACGCACCGGTCGCCGCACGGCTACGTCCGTCGTCGTGCTCGTTTCACTAGTGTCTGCGGACGCTGTGTCCTCGTTGCTCCTGATCATTAACGAGGGTAATGTGCGCTCGACACTTCTTGAGGTTTTGAACGCGATTGGGCTTGGCTTGCAAGGCATGGCGACTGTCTGCTTGGAAAATGCATGTTGTTGCTGGTCCTGTCGGATTGCTTGCTGATGCGCTTTCACACTCAGTGACTTCTCACGTCCGACCGCTTGCTGATGCGTCTTTTCACTGGAACATGTCCCAGCAGTACCGTCTGTTGAGCTCATTGATGTCGTCTGCCGCTATGGAGAAGCAATGTCTCTAAACTGGGCTCGCCAAATATGGCGTTGTGCTTGGCGAATAGGCAGACCCCTGAGCAAACATTGCTCGTCACGGTGTCCAACGACCAGCGTCTTTCTACCTATCACTACGATCCTGCTTCTGCTTGTAGGTATTCCTTACTATCTTCATTCATTCAATTTCATTCACGTGACGTGTGACAAAAATCAGTCATCTCGGCGACCGTGGCCACAGACTGCTTCAAATTGTTGCCGTTGTTCCTCAGCGAGCGCACGGTGATACGCCACCCATCGCGTGACCACCTCCATATCGTACTCGAGCGCCTCTGTCTCTCCAGAAGCATCTTGTTGGGCGTCACTGTGTGATGGATCATGCGCCTGGCGTCGATCGACCAAAGCAGGCCGCGTCTCATGAAACGGTACCGGCACCCGTCCAGCCTTTTCTCGATCTGTCTCTGCTATTGCCACCTCCTCTGTCGCAGTACATCCACCAAGAATAGCATAATCGCGACGATGTACGCCATCTTCTTCATCAGAAACTTCATCAACCGCTTCAAGCGGCCGCCAAGCGAGCAAGTCTTCATCGACGTGGACAGTCATCAGGTACATTTGCCGCGCGAGGGCATCGCCTGGCAATGCACCATGGTCATGACCTGAGTCATGCATAGAATGCGGATGCTCTGTATCAAGACCGCCGTTGGGTGATGACGAAGCGCTTGAATCAAGACTATTGCCACCTGCGCGACCGGCTTTCGCACTTGGGTCACGGTAGTTGTAATTGTATCGTTGGCTTGATGAAGCCGCTGATACAGTGCGCAAACTTGTCCGATGCCGAGGGAGGTAGGCTGTTTGTTTATAGGCTTGGGGCGCAAAGTAATCAACCAGATGAGCTGGATGGCCTTGATTGGTTTGCGGTCGTGTTTGATTGAGGGCCGCGTCGAGGGAGTAGGATGCTTTCGCTAGGCTGTCCATGGTAGCGTTTGTATTGAATAGTGATAGAGTGTGAATGTGTGGTCAATGGAGTTGAAACTGGGCGACGCGTCCTGTTCTGTTCGGGGCCATGTTATCTTGTATTCTTAGCGCTGGTCATCCACCAATTCATCACATGTCGCAACTCGCAACCTCGCATCTTTGCCGGTGCAAGTGTCCCTGAATTTGGGTCTGCCAATCTCGAGGTTTCATCAGATTGAATTTCTCCGGCCCGAGTGCCCACTGCCCACTGTCTAGGTTCGGCAGCCCGCCCGTGCCATGAACAAAGTAAAAGGTTTGATAATTGTCATCCCACGCTGGATCCTTGCCTTGCTTAGGTAAGCTACCAAGCTCGCTTGTCCAATTTGCGCCGAGATGAGGCCGCGGCACGTACATGGGAGAAGCGGCAAGGGACTCATCTGAGCCACAGAGAGTCGCTGTGAGAGGCTGAGAATAGTCTGCTGCCAAAGACGTCCACGGCGCACATGTACAGAGCACGGGTCATCCTGCCTGAGCTTGGACTTGGACACACAAGGTGAAACATGGACAAGGGTACTGTACACCACGAGAGTCGACGGATCCAAAGATGAGAAAAGCAATTGCATCGCGGACGCTACAGAACAGATAGAGAATAGGCGGCACGGTCGCGGTCCGCTAGTACTTGTGTGAAGTTGTGTTTGAGGCCTCGGACGTCGACCCGAAGCTTGGCACACTTGTTCTTGTTGCATCAAAAGTCAAACATCAAGTCGTCTTCATCCAAATGAATCTCATGCGCCTCGACGCGCTGGCCATGACCTAACCCACTGCCATAGTCTTCTTCAAGCCCAGCACGTTCCTGTCCATAGCGCGACAAGAACACATCCCTGTTCCACGCAAACCCCGTCGCTTTACTCGTCACAATGACTGGCGACGGCGGCACCACGCTGCGTCCACCTGCAAAGCCATAGCCATAGCTACTATTATATCCCATAGCCATGTCAAACGTCTCGGACTGGTAAGAACTGCGCATCGTGGGTGACAAAAAAGCCGCCGGCGATCCATAGCGCGGATAACTCGCGCGAGATGGCGATGTTGTCTCGGAGTCTGAGCGCGACGCAGGCGATGAGGTTGATGTTGTGGAGCTACTACGTGAGCTATTATCGTCGCGAGCGAGGCGTGATGAAGGTGTCTTCATGGCGAGTGGCTGGGTGCGCGCCGATGCTGGCACTGATGTCATGGCTGATTCGGTTGTAGAGCGTGCGCCAAGCGCGCTAGATGACGCACGACTGTTTGCAGTCGAGCCCGAGTTGATTGAACTATGAGCGACCCTCTCGAGAGGTGCTTGAGGTGTTTTTGAGCGATGGGAAGACATGGCTTGGTTGAATAGATTGAGTGTTGGGCGCGCCTTGATTGTTGTGGGGGGATCGCAGCGGAGAGGGTCGGGCAAATTCGATTCTTGAGATGGATAACAGCGAGTCATGCATGAGTCATGGGCCATGGCCATCCATGGATCTCTGTACCCGTACTGTACAATCTGTTACCAAGGTATATACAGCTATGTTACAAATCCAAGAAGACGTTCTCTACATAAGCACACAGCCAGACGACTTGTCTGGATCCATACCCGCACGCAACATCTCCGCCCGCAGCTGTTCACGTTCGTTCTCCTTTTGCTTCTCCTTGGCCTCGACAGGAAAATACTGCTTCAAAAAGTTGAGCAGCGCATAGTCGATGTTGCTCGAATCCGCCTTGAGGACATTGGCTTTACGACAAATAGGACAATGCTTCTCGCGTGAGAGTTGCAGCGTGATGAGACAACGCACGCAAAAGATGTGACCACAATCAAGCCGGACAGGTTTCACCGTGATACTGGTGCAAATGGGACAGCTGTAATCATCCAGCTGCGGCACAACCGACATAATATTACTTGCGACAGCGGCATACATGGCCTGTGCCAGTCCTTTACTGAAAAAGGGATCAGACGACATGAAATTCGGAAAGGCGACGCGGGCCGTCAACGCCGTCCGCTTATCAAACTTTTTCAGAATTTTCGACATGGCCTCTTGATTCATACTGTGAAACTTGATTTGGCGCAGGATAGCCAAGTTGAGGGCGTTAAAAGTGGCATAGAGCGCTTGGCTGCGCGCATTGCCGCGCTTCTCTGTCGAAACGAGGATACCTGACCGCTCGACCTCATTCGCAAACCATGTGAGTTGCCTCGCCGCCTTTTCAGGTGTATGCGTGCGTCGTTGAATCTCAGAGGCCGGCTTGAAAATACCGGCATCCTCATAGAGGCGCAAGAGCTGTTGCCACGCTGCGAGATCGGGATTGCGCTTGCCTTTATTCTTGGGCCGCACGAGATCGGATACGTCGCGACCGAGCGTGTCGATATGCTGCGCGACAGCCCGCTTCTCGCGTTCTTCAAGCGAGTCAAGCGTCTCGACCTCTTGACTCAACATCTCAAAGAAGACCAAGTCTGAATCGAGTTTGATTTGGATCGTTTGCATGGCACGTTCTTGTTCGCACTGACAAACTGTGCTGCACGCGCCCGTGCAAGGAACAATAGGAATCGGTGGCCCTTTCAACTTGAGTTGTTGTCGATGCAACCTGAGCCGTTCGACCTCTTCTTCCAGATGCTCCCCCTGAACTGGATCATAGAGCGCCTCTGACGATGAAGACGAACCCGCCGTCGCAGTCCGATAGAACTCTGTGCTACCACGCGCTGGAGCGTTCGCGGCTGCTTTCTGTAGCAAGTCTCGAAGCGCCGTACGCGTCTTTTGAGACAACTCGGCCATGGGCGCACCAGCGGTCGCCACCGTGAAGCGAATCTTGGGCTGGATTGATCGTGCCGTGCCATCGAATTTGTACTCGATCGAGCTAACGCATGAAGTCGTACTATTGTCCTTCCCTTCACTGGGTGAACACGCTTCAGATGTGGCCGAGGCATCGAGTAGATCTTTGATGGTGGCTGCATCAAGACCAAGTGATTCGAGCTCTTGCACGACGCGCGCGATGCATTTCTAGTCACACTGTTAGCTATTACTCGTTACCGCAATAGCAGGACGATCTACCTTGAGAGACTTGTACTTGATGGCCGCCGCGCGCCATTCGGCTGGGATGTCCTCGTCCTCGAGCTGCTTTTCAAAACTCTTGCCAAACTTCATACTGCATACAATGGAAATTGAGACTGAGAAAAGAGGGAGACAGTATGGCCGCTAGAATCTGCAGGTAAAGAGCGTGTCTCCAGATCTGCAGGCCTTGTCGCTGTTCAGTTCAGAGAGGTCGCTAGCTGTAGCTATAGCTCTAAAGTGCAAAGGTTGCTTCTTGGCAGGTCGGCGTCGGCGTGGCACAAGCGCAAATTATGATTGGACAAGGCAGGAAGCAATTCAGATGACAAAAGTTGTCTTGCTCGAGACTCCGGGAGCGAAGAGAAGAGAGGAACGACGTTTGGATCAAATCTCGCTATGAATCTGAGTTGCAGAACATCCAAATGAGTCTTGCTGCATAGAACAGGCCGTGGCTGATAGCTTGAGGCAAGCCATAAAGCGAAACGCCATCAACAATTAGTCGGCAAGGAGCTCCACCAAAATGCCGCGCCTTCAGCGGCGACAGGCTGTGTCAACTGCCAGATGGGCAAGTCAAGCCAAAACACGCCGTCATCAGCGCGATCGCGTTGTAAAAGGCGATGACATGTCACTCAGACGCACGACACGGTAAAGATTGCACAGGACTCTAGCGAGGAGCTTAAGTACCCAAGCATCTTGAGTCAGTGATGGCCCGAGCATTCTTGTCAAGTCGGAGCCATCTAGCGCACATGTCGACAGGGATGCGCGCATTGAGAGAGAAACCCTCTCTTGAGGCCCTCTGCGCTGAATATTGCGCAGACCGCTAAAGTCATGCGAATGATGGGCTGGCAATGAATTCCCCCCCTTGAAGGCGAATGCCAGCACAGCCTTCTGCAAGACGAAGTATTGACGGTCTGTAACCAGGGCCGATGGACAAATACCACGATCGTAGCGCATCTGCTTCCTGCCGCGAACCAAGAACTGACGGTCTCGATATTTTGAGACATCTTCAACGAGTGCATCGACCCTGATGAGCTCGACCCCATGCCCTGATACTGAGCGAAGGCGTGGCACTCGAGAAGCAAGAATCATTGAGAGTACCACAAAGTGATATTGCGCGCGAGCAAAGGTAAAGAAACAACAGACCTACTTGGCAGATGTTGCTGCATGATCATCGCCCGAAACATCTTCAAGTCCAATCTGCTCTTCCTCTGGCAGTGGTAGAGCTGTTGCCAAGCCAGCATACTTGGCCTGTCGTTTGCGCTCAAGCATGCGAGTGTGATACCACGAGTTGAGACTAGCATTAGTCATTGAGATTGAGACAGGCGCTCGGATACATACCTGATTGCCAGAACAGAGCCAACCACATTGGCGACGATATCGCTTGGATCAAAGTTCCTGGTTGTGACATAGCCCTGCAAGAACTCAGACCCCACGCTTGCCGTAATCATGGCAACAAGCGTCATCTGCGTCGCCTTGCGCTTTCCGACATCCAGAACCCAGTAGAGCGAGAGCGCCATGAGGAAGAAGAGAGTGAAGTGTTGCGCTTTGTCGTGGACGGGGATGGTGCCGCTGTTGATGTAGAGACCCGCCCAGCCACTGAAGAGAACCAAGGCTCCAAAGAGAAGGGCCGGAATTGACCTGATCTTGAGGCCCATCAGCTGAACCTCCTGCATGTTTCCCGGGGTCTCTTGATCTGTTCTTGAGTACGTGTCAAACAGCTTCCCAGGTGGTCCTCTTCCTTGTACCTATCGGTCGCGGTTCATGTCACGTGATTGAATTCAGCGCAACCACCACAAACACAACCAGCAGCCAGAAGGCGTGTCTTGCAGAGAGCGAGAGCTGCAGGGCGTGTTCGAGGCGCCTAGAGATCTTCAATCAGCTGAATCGACTGCGGTCGCCATGTGCTAGTGCTTGACTGCTTCAACTTTTGCAGGAATCGACCTTTCCATGACGGAATCGAATCCTGCGCGTCGGCGCTGGATCAACGGCGACCCGGGCTTTCTCAAAGCCATTGCACATGAGCTGACGGAGGATACGGTCAAGGCGCGACTGAGTGTTGAAGATCGGAGTTTGCTCGCTTCGGTGGCGGAGCGCGGCGATGCATGGTCGGCTGATATCACGAACATCACGACAGGGCACGCGAGTCGGGTTCAGGATCTCGTCGCCATGAGTCGCTCTGCATCTCAAGGCTTGACGCAGTCAAGACCAGGTACGCCAGGTCCTGCATCGTCGAACCAAAACGGGCAGACAGAATCAGGCGTTGAGGCTGATCTTGATGAAATGACGAAACTGTTTCGCTCACGTCGGCTTCTCTACGAGACAAGCATTGCCTCTGATCTATTTCAGCGGCCGATTGATGATACGACTGCGCTTGTCTCTCCGTTTGTGGTGGACCGGGCTGCTTTGACGCTCGATACGGCAGAGGCAACGCGAATCAAAGAAGCTCAGACAGTGCAACGCGGAGGTGACGATGACTACGATGAAGAGAGCGACGAGGAGAAAGAACGCCCGCTCTCTGCTATTCCACGTCGTTCCGACACTGCTGGAACTGCGATATCCAATGGCACCTCTCTACCTCAGACTGTGCAAAATGCTGCCGAGAATCGCTTGCATGAAGAGACCATCCTGCGCTTTGAACTCAATACGCTCTATCACACACTCGAGAATGACCGACATGCCATGCTGGAACAGCACAAGCTCGACGCTTCAGATCGGCAGGTGGAAGAAGACTCGACCGCCGGCGAACGCGAGAAGCTGTCGGCCGTCAATTTCGGCGCTGCAAATCTCTCACTCAAGCATCTCATTGCCAAGATTGACAAGTCGCGCGAGCAACTTGCCATGACGGACAATGAGTTGCGGACACTGCTGTCTGATGTGCGCAAAAATCGCAGCAAATGGGCGAATGAGGAGAAAGTAGGTCAAGAAGAGCTGTATGAGGCTGCTGAGCGTGTTGTGCTCGAACTACGCGGCTACACTGAGCACTCGACTGCGTTCCTCAACAAGGTCACGAAGCGCGATGTGCCAGACTATTACAACATCATCAAGCAGCCTATGGATCTCGGTACGCTCATGAAGAACCTCAAAAACTTGCAATACAAGAGCAAGAAGGAGTTTCAGGACGACGTCTTTTTGATTTGGCAAAATTGCTTGACTTACAATGCGGATCCGAATCATCCGCTCCGCAAACATGCTTTTGCCATGCGACGCAAATCCGAACAATTACTCGGCATGGTACCCAATGTCACCATTCGCGATCGCGTCGATGTCGAAGCTGAAGAGCTTGGTCTTGGCGAAGAAGCTGAGAATGAATCGGAGGATGACAAGCTGCAACCACCGCCACCAGCGACCAAATCAACGCGCGGCACGTTTGGTTCCAAGTCTGCCAAGGCAAAGACGGCGCAACAACCCAATGGCCATGTAACGACAAAGCTTGAGGCAGAGGATCAGGATATTGAAATGGCGGATGTGGCTGAAATCGCTGAGCAGGTGCTACCCTCCGAGGGACAAAAGACACTGCCAAACGGCCACTCGCAGGAAGATCAAGAGGGCGGTCCACAAGCGGGCGCCGATGATGCAAGCGACGCTGGCGATGCCGACGAAACAGATGTTCCCTTCCAGATCTGGCGCACACGAACAAAGAAGCTGCGTGCTGGCTACTCGGCTGCACGCCATCGACGTTTCCGACAAGACACCTTGAGGGCTGACGATGCGACGTGTAAGCCGACACCGCACAGTCTCGTGGCTGTTCCAGCGGACCAACTTGCGAGCGGCTGCTTTACGCGCGATCTGCGTCCAGCGTCTGGCACCAGCAACGTTAGTCTTCGTTCTGAAGCTGGACGCGATGCGCGCGAGGAAGAATTGCATTTGACGGAATACGGGCTATGCAGTTTACCGCCGCTGAACTTGGAACTCGATTACGCCGAGCAGGAACAAGCATCGGTTGTGCCAGATCCTGTACCGTTTCAACCGCCCTCTGATGGACTGTACGATCGCCTCAAAGCCTCGACCCTTGAGATGAAGGCGATTCGACAGCTGTGCATCAAGTTGAGTAGTCTCAAACTGATGCAAGACCCGGCCATGGCTGCCTTTCCAGCAAGCTACTTTCGACAACTGATGGAGGCCGAATCCAAGCTGAGCTTTGAGGTACCGCCCTTGGAGCAGGAAAGTCATGATCCTCAGCCGTGTGGCGAAGATCTCGCTCGGTCTTTGCTCGAACGGCAGTGTGGCCATTTGCTCTATCAGGCGGGGTTTGAAGATTTTCAACTGGACGCGCTCAACTGCGTTACAGAAATTGCTGGCGACTACCTGACTATGCTTGGCAAGACACTCAATGAGTATGCCGAGTCGCAACTGGCCAGAAAGATACCGGAAAAGATTCTTCGGCATGCGCTTTATGAAGCGGGTATTGATGATATGATGACACTCGAATCTTACATCAACGATGATGTCAAGAGCCGCGCAGAAAAGGTAACGAGCTTTCATCAGCGGCTTCAGGCCTTTCTCAATGACTTTATCCATGGCACGCTGGACGGCGCCGGTGGCTTGCGTCAAGATGGCAGCAACATGTTTAGCGAAAACAATGGCGATGCGTTCGTCACAGGCACCTTTGGCGATGAGACGGGCGAGGACTTTTTCGGTTTCAAGGAGCTCGGTCTCGACAAGGAATTCGGACTCTCGTCCCTCTCTGTGCCCCTGAGGCTCTTGCAAGGCCGATTCAGGACAGCATTGGACGGTGCTGCCGATGCTGATGATGACGAGACTGCCAATGCAGGTGCCCAACGCTTTGATCGCAAGTTTCCGCCATTGACAAGTGCCTATGCCGCCCAGCAGATTGGACTAGTGCGGCCCTTTTTGCAGTTGAGGCTTGAAGCACTCGAGGCGACCGATGCCGGTAAAGTGTGCGAGGATGAAGATTTGCCACTACGGCAACGCAAACCCAAGCCGAGACTCGGGCCAACGGGCAAAATCAGTATGCATTCCCGTCATCGGTGTTTTAAACTAACCTTGCAGCCAGTGCCCAAAAGCGTCCTCTCAAGGAGCCGACGCAAGCTTCGCCACACAAGAAGCGCAAGGGACCTGTGGCGACTATTCAGGATGCAGCGTATTCCGCAAGCCCTGCACCCACGGGCGCATCGCTATCCCCTCAGGCGGTCTAAGCAGCAAGTACATAGAATATCTTTACGAGTCTGTAAAAGCACACTTGGCATTCTATCTGATACTCTCAAATCTAGAGAGCTCCCTAGAAGTGAATGGCCTTGCCGCCTGTCGCCATGGCAGCCTCCCTGAACGCCTCTGAAAGGGTGGGATGCGCGTGAATGACGGCCGTAATGTCATCTGCAGACGCGCCGTACTCCAGCGCGAGACCAGCCTCGCCAATCATCTCACCGGCATTCGGGCCCATAATGTGAACGCCGAGCAAACGACCCGTCTCCTTGTCGGCAATCATCTTGACCATGCCGTCGGCATCGCTGTTGGTCTTGGCACGTGAGTTGGCGCTGAAGGGGAAAGTACCGACATCGTAAGGCTTGCCAGATTCTTTGACCTGGGCTTCTGTTTGACCGACCCAAGCGACCTCGGGGTGCGTGTACATGACACTCGGGCAGTTGCCGTAGTTGACGTGACCGTGGCCGCCGTTGATGAACTCTGCAGCTGCGATACCTTCGTCTTCGGCCTTGTGTGCAAGCATAGGGCCAAAGGTGACATCACCAATGACACGAATGTGTGGTACGTTGGTCCTGAATTGGTCGTCGATAATGATACGTCCACGGTCATCCTTTTCAATGCCGACATTCTCGAGACCGAGGCCTTCGGTGTAGGGACGACGGCCAATAGCAACAAGGCAGACGTCACCTGTCAGCGTCTCCTGCTTGCCGCCCTTTGCCGATTCAACCTCGACAACCACCTTGTCGCCCTCGACCTTGCCGCTGATGACCTTGGTATTCGCCTTGAGCTCGAGACCTTGCCTCTTCATGAGTTTTGTAAAGGCCTTGGACATGTCGGCATCCATGCCGGCGCCAATGGCCGGAAGATATTCAATCACTTGGACCTTGCTGCCGAGACGCGCCCAGACAGAGCCGAGCTCGAGGCCAATAATACCACCGCCAATGACGATGAGCTTCTCTGGCACCTCGGGGAGGTCGAGGGCGCCTGTGGAAGAGACAATGCGGCGTTCGTCAAATTCGATGCCCGGGAACGGTGTCGCTTCAGATCCAGTGGCAATAATAATATTCTTGGCGCGCACAACAGTATCCTTCTCACCCTCGACAGCCTTGATGTCGACGGTGTGCTCGTCCACAAACTTGCCGCTTCCCTTGAAGTACTGTACGCCATTCTTCTTGAATAGATACTCGACACCCTTGGTCAAACCAGACACAGCGTCATTTTTCGCCTTGAGCATTTTGGGCAGGTTGAGCTGCACATCCTTGACATCAATACCACGGTTCTTTGTGTCGTGCAAGATCGTGTGGTAGAGATGTGAGTTGTTGAGCAGGGCCTTTGAAGGGATGCAGCCGACGTTGAGGCAAGTGCCACCAAGAGCGCCGCGCTTTTCCACACAGCCCGTTTTGAGACCGAGCTGAGCAGCCTTGATGGCCGCGACATAGCCGCCGGGTCCACCGCCGATAACAAGGACATCTAGTTGTCAGAGGGACTTTCTGTTGCGTAAGCATTGAACATACCTAATTCCTCTGCTTCGGATGCATAGAATCGTTTCGACAGGGGCCTCAGCGAGCTGGGCACCTAGAATATGGTCAGCAGATCTCTAGATGTACTAGAGAAGCTTACGAGACGTGTTGATGAGCGTGCAGACAGGCGCAACATGATTGCCGCTGTGATGTTGTGTGTAGGATAGGGCCCTCTTGGATTTGATTTGATTTGATTTGTGTGTGGTTGAACTTTCGGGAAGTTGCAGCAGCTGATGAGAGTTGAGTCGGGCGAAAAGGTGGGATGGGATGGACACCCGACAGATTGGACAGCGAAAGCGCGCAGTGCGGCAAACAAAAGAGACAAGACAGTGCTAAGCAAAAAAACGAAGAAAAGGGCTGAGACTAGATATGAGATGATAGAGAACACGCAGGTGGTCTTTACTTTGTCCAAGACCAGGGATGCCAGAGTACTGCAAACGCGAAACAGGAGCATTTGAACGAATTTCGCAGCAAATACAAAAACACACACGCAAAAAAGGTACAGTTGTTTGAATGTCCTTGATTGTGAAAGGGAAGCGTCCGAGTCTAGTGACGCTTCGAGGCCTTCTTCTTGGAACCTTGCACCTTGACAGAGGCATTCCAGCCATCCGTCTCCGTGACCGGTGCAGTCGTGCCGTCCTTTTGACGCTTGACGACATCATTCCATCCACCAGCCGAAGCACCCGTGGCGCTCGCCGGTGTGCCAGCAACCGATGCAACACCCATCGTCCGGCTCAGTTCCTGAACCGAAGCCTTGCCATCGACCGACCGCAATTCTTGACGACGTCGCTTGCAAAACTCCTCGGCGAATCGACGACCATCCAAAGTAGCCGAGTGCGCATAGATGCTGTCGCTGATGATTTCCTGCGTCGTCTTGCCTGTATCGGTGCCGAAGGAAAGCAATAGTTGCAAAAGCTCCTCAAATTGAACACCAGGGTTGAGACCTCGCAAGAGCGCCGTCTGGGCCCACTTGTAGAATTCAGGTGAAATGGCATTGGGGTCAGCAGGCTGATTGGCATGTTGCTTCTTGCCTTCCTCAGCACGCGTCGTCATGTGGCTTGGCACAAGTGTTGCGCCCGGTGCCGCGACAGGTGCTGTCTGGATCCTCTGCTCAGGCGCACGGATCACGGGCGGCGTCGGCTTGCCACTCGCACCCACCGTCGACCAAGCCGGTCCGACAGACGTACCAGCAGTGGTTGCCTGTGCATGCGGCGCAGCTTGCTTGCTCGCTGTTTCAGCATAGCGAGCACCCAGCTTGACTGAACCCATGCCAGCGGCGGCAAGTTGTTGTTGCTGCTGTTGCTGCAAAGCCACCTGTCGCTGACGTGCCGCCTCTTCTTCCTGTTGGATCTGAGCGAGTGTCTTTTTGCCAGAGGACGACGAAGCCTTCCAAGGCAAGCCACCTTGCATCGTTGGCTGCACAGTCGCTTGTTCAGCCCAATTGAGGTTGAGCGGTGCCGTAGCACTCGCATGCTGGACCTGAGCCTGGAGCAAAGCCTGAGCTTGTGCTTCCATGCCGAGCTTGCGTTCCTGCTTGAGACGCACGGCAGCCCGTTTAGCCTCGCGATCTTGAATCTCTTTGAGGGAGAGCGACTTGGCTTGCTCGCGTGGTGCTTGAGCCCACGGTGCCGGCGCTGGGGAGTAAGCCGCGGGAGTCACCGGCAAGACTTCTTCTTCTTCTTCAGGCTGAACGGGCGCTTCTGGCTCTTCGGCGGCGGCGACATTGGTCGTTGCTTCAGTAGCTTCTTCGTCAGCGAATTGCGGCTGCTGTTGTGCGCGTTCAGCGGCATACAAGCTGTGTCGCTGCTCTGCTTGACGTTGGTAGACATTCACCGGCTCTTCCTGGAGAGGCTGCTGCTGCTCCATCTGTGGTGCATCATCTGCAAAGCCTTGATCTTCCAGGAGCGTACTCGACACCTGTTGCGCGCGTCCTTGTTCCCGTTCAGTCCCCTCTTGGTCCGAAACACTGCTATTGCCGTGTCCCTCTGCCATACCACCAACACCGCCAAGCCCCTGATTCACTGAATCGGCCACCTCCGATCTAGGGGTATCGAAGATGCCTACCCCAAAATCCGTAAAACCACGTTGTTGGTGTTGGGCGAGTTGTTGAGCCGGGAAACCAGCCATGGGACCGGAAGAGGGACCGGTTTGGAGGTTGCTGGAAGGCCAGATGCCTGGTGTACCGGCAGACGGGTGCGTATTGAGATGTTGAGCACCGCCGCCGCCGCCACCATTTGGATCATAGGATAACGGGACTTGTCGTTCACTGCTGCCATTGCTAAACGGCGATCCATGACGACCGATGCCCATGCCAGGGTAGGCAACACCTGCCACCCCACCGGCATTGTATCCGCCGTTGGCACCACCAGCATGCTGACCGTGCATGTAACGCTGTGCAGCCATCTGCTGAGCCAGCTGCTGTTGCTGTAAAAACTCACGCTGTCGGTGCATCAGGTATTGCTCTTCCTGCTTGCGTCGTTCAAGTGCGTTTTGCTGTTCAGCTGTCAACGTAGTACCAAAGGATGGGAAAGAGGAAGGGAAGGGCGGTTGCGTGGTGCCGGAAGCGGTACCGGCCGTCTGTTGCTGACCCAAGCCGCCTGACGTACTGCCGTTCGAGGCATGATGACCACCATTGCTGGACCAAGCATGGCCCCCTTGTCCATTCGACCACGTCTCCTTTGTACCGTCGGCCGTTCCCGGTCGCGTCTGGACGGCCGATGTAGGCACGCGTGATGGCAGCGGCACGAGAAATGGTTCACGTTGATTACCGATACGGCGGACGAGAATCGACAAGGGTTCAAAGTCTTCGTCTTCTTGACGCTTGACGAGCAAGTTTGGTTGGAAAAATCCGGCTTTGTACCAGTCATGCATTTCGAGACCTGAAAAGGGACCTTGATTCTGGCCTGTCGGGTCACGGTATTGCCATTTGAGCTTGTCTGGCATGACCATGACGCGCGTCGTCATCGGCACATCCTGTCGTATCGGTAAGCCAGGACTCGGCGTGCCCGAGGGTCCATAACGGCTTGCATCGAGTGGGTTGCCACCGGCACCGTACAAGCTTGGCGTTTGCGAGGCTGACTTGTTGCCAAAGAGGTCAGGCAGGCCGTTATTGAGCGGGTTATACAGTTGCTGTGCATAACGCGATTGCTGTTGTTGCGGTGGCTGCTGTTGCGAAGAGGCCTGCTGCTGATGCGACAAGGACGCAGGTTGCGTATCAAGAAGCGACTGCTTGGCATACAAGCTGCCGAGTCGGTCCACATCTTGACCAGCATCGCCATAGCCCATGGCCTCTTTGAGCACATCCTCATCCTTGTCATCAGCCCACTTGCTGCTCGTCTCGTTGTCTTGCTGCACCTGCGTCTTTTGCGCGGCACCCGTTTCAAAGACACCCATGGCGGCAAATTTACTCTGATGACGACCGGAGGAGACGGATGGAAAAGCCGGCTCACGCGCAGTCGACACGCTGTCTGCTTTGACACTGCCGTCTTCAGCACCTTGCAAGTCTGCAACTTTACGTGGCTCGCCTGTTGAGAACCGCCCCTGCTGACCAACGCCAAATCGGCCACCGGCCTCACCGCGACGGCCATTGGATCGTGCATCGTCCTGCGTGCGACGGGGTTTCTGCTCAGCATTGATGTTGCCAGCGAGTAAAGCAGACTCTTGAGCGTCTGGCTCTGTCAGACTGATTGGCTGGACGAGTGTATCCGCAGCAACGCCTTCCACGCGTTCATAGTCGAGCGGTAGATGATGTAAACCCGTCTTGCCAGAGCCTCCAGCAGATGCTGCAGAGCCAACCGTTCCTTCGCCTGCCAGATTTGCATAGACTTGCAACATCTCCTCTTTACCATAGTGAAATGGATTGTGTCCCTCGTCGTTGCGCGCACCTGCTGCTGTCGAGCCATGAGCGTCGAGACCGTTTTGCAGGTGATGACCGTGAGCGGCGCCAGCAATAGCACTGTAGGAGCCGCTGCCAGCCCCGTTCAAGCGCGCTGGACCGGTTGAGCCTTGCTGAGCCTGTTCGCGGGAATTTGATTTCCTCATGGAAGGAGACAAAGGTTTTGTCTTTTCGATGAACGAGTCTTGCTTGAGGTCGAGAAAGGTCGTTACTGAAGCAGAGAGAGCACCGTCACTAGAGGACTTGTTAGCAATCAGTCATACGGTGTGCTCTTCTCTCGTAAAAAAAAAATAAGAAAAAAAGAGTGTCTTGTCGCTTTGCATTGCATTGAGGGGCCAGGTCAAGCTAGAGAGAAGGCCCTCTCATGAGATGCAGCTGACTAGACTGGAAGATACATACCGAGAACTGAAATCAAGTCTAGCTGCTGTTGCTTTCTTGCTAGGACAGCTCTTCCTTGTCTTTTGAGCCCTTACAATTGAGCCTTGAGTCCTTGTTTGGTGTCTTGTGCCTTTCTTCTCCTCAAAATTTTCACGCGCGCGCCTGCAGCCTCTCTCCAGTCTCAGCACCAGTCTCTGCAGTGCTACATGGACTAGAGGTAGACGAGACGAGCAACCAGAACACACCATGAGCACCCTCCTCGTGCGTATCCCCTTCCCCAACGAGCATCTCGCCACGATCGCATACACCTCCCTCTGTCCAGACAACGAAGTCAAACCTGATCAAGTCTCCAAACAACTCTCAGTGGACGGCAGCTTCCTCCTCTGCAAGTTTCAATGCACCAATGCGCGCACGAGTCGTGTCAGCTTGAATGCCTTTTTTGACGCGCTCGAGGTGGTTGTCAGGACGATGGATGAGCTGGCAGACTTGTGAGGCAATGCTGCTACTCTTGCAGACTTTAGCAGAGAAGATGTGGTCAGCTTGTCAAGACAGACAGAAAGAGGGTGGACATACAGCTGCGTTGCCTGTTGGACACTGTCTCGGTTAGCTTCTGTTCTCTCATCCTGTCTCATCTGCCGCACTCGCAGAAGGGAAGACAAACCTCTCGATGACCGTCACCAGATTGACACGACGCTCTTCAAGCTCGAGGTGCTTTTGCTCAACTACCTCACGTTCCACCGCAATCCTATGCGCTAGGTCAGCATGACACCTACATGCGTCATTCCAAGAAAGAGCAGGAGAAAGGACGATACAGGTCGAGTCCATGCGTGCTGCTTGAGACGAGTCCCTCGCGTGCCCAGTCACTCAGTTGCTTGCACAGTCCTACACCGTCAGCATCTGTCCTCTCCTTTGTTCTGGTAGCTTGTCTTTACCATTGAAGCGATCTTTGAGTGCATTCTCTTGCATCTGCACCTCTGTCAAGATCCTCTCGAGCTCGGCATCCAGCACACTTTGGTCCAAAGGTGTCAGGGGCTGCAACACCGTCTCCTGTGACTCAATCACGCGTGCTGTTTGTGCAATGCTTGGTGTATCTGCTGTCATAGTGGGTGGAGGATGTGCTGTTGCGCTTGCCTGGTCACTCGTAGGCATAGACAGGGTGTGGGAGTCGGTGTCGTTGTCTGAGTGCATGCGTGGTAGGTTGCTTAAGGAGTAGGACGGCGAGCAAGCAAGTCACCTAGGTATACACTTCAATCAAATTACTACATTCATAATTATGCAATCGAGAGTAAGAGTCTCCTCTCAGCAACAACAGCTGATCATGAGCGCTCAAGACAAGCAGGCAGGCAAGCATGATGTAGGACAGGTGATTGCGTTTGTGTCCGAGAGATGCCTGGTGATCCCAGTCAATGAACACACTGTCCCTAGCTAGGTAGACGACATGATATGTATGATCAGACTATTACCTCTCTCTGCTCCCTCATCTGTTTGTCTGCTCACTAGATAACTAGGTAGGTATGGACCTAGATGCCTACCTAGGTACCTAGCTAGAGAAACTTCCCAAGAACGCCTACCCCATCTGAAGGCACGCACTGAGCATTGAGCGCTCTCCGCGGCTTCTTTCCCGCGATCGAGATCAGCTGAGCTTAAAACGCACAAGCCAGAGAGGTAAAGAAAGACCCTTCCAACGTTTTCCCTGATCGAGTGGCATTCGACCCCAAGCAAAAGCCAAAAGCCCTCCACAAACTTGACAAGTCTCCAGTGATCCCAGTGGGTCCAAGAGACGCGTCGCTCTCTGGTCACTCTCGCTCTCTCTGAACTTCAGTCTTGACTCAGTCACTAGAAGACTGTCTAGGCAAACAAAGCGACTGCGCAGTGCTCCCTGGCGCAACGGCCCGATCCTACACTCAGGAGCACAACCGCTTGTTTGTTTGCAACCTCGCGACGATTGCAACCTCAGAACGGAAATCCTTACAAAGCGACATCGGTTGAGGCCGGCGGCACCCTTCCTAGGTTTCCTTGTTTAACCTTCTCCCGTTTGTGCTTTAAAACGCGCAAAGCGACGCACAGACGAGTTGACATCTGTCTTGACGTCAAGTCATTTCTCAATCGCGTGAAAGGACGATTGGCATTGTAGATTGACGCACGGCAGTCCAATCACCTGTGAAAGACTGCAACAAAGAACCCCTTGTCAATCAATCAACGCAAGCTGCCGTTGATCGTTTGTGCGACACCGACGCTTCTCCTTTGCTAGCCAGAAGCATACCTCACGTCGATGCGAATGGGACAAGATTACGATGTGACGCTCTACAGTCACCAAGGCGGGCCGAATGGCGTAAGTTTATCTCATCCCTTTATGCCAGAATCCATCACTAACTGACAAGTGGAAAGTCGCAACCGTCCTGAACGAACTCGGCCTACGCTACCGCACCATCTTTATCGACTTCAAAAAAGGCGACCACCGTAAAGAAGAGTTTCTGCGACTCTGCCCCAACGCCCGCATCCCACTCTGCGTGTTTCACAAGGATGACGATTTTGCCGTTTGGGAGTCTGGTGCCATCTTGCTCTACCTCGTTCAACACTACGATCCAAATTATACACTCTGGTCGCGCGATCGCAAGGAGCAATCTCAAATCACCTCATGGATCATGTTGCAAGTCTCGGGCCATGGTGTCATTCAAGGCCAAGCATTCTGGTTCAAATTCTTTCATCACGAGGCAGTCGAGAGCGCCACACGACGCTATATTGACGAAACAAGACGCGTCTATGGTGTCCTGGAAGTCCGTCTCGCTGAAGCCCGCGAAGCTCTCTTTGATTCACCAGACGAGCGTGAAGACGTACAACCCGATGATTTACATACCCATCCAGTCTGGCTCGTTGGCGTACACATGACGATTGCCGACTTGTCCTACTTGACTTGGGCACGGACGGCGCATCGGCTCGATATTGATTTGGAGCAAGAGTTTCCAGAAGTCGGCAGATGGGTGGATCAAATGCTCGCGAGGCCGAAAGTGGCGGCGGCGCTGTTGCCACCTGCGCAAGAGGAGAGTTGAAGGGCTCATCTACATCATCGACAATGGAAAAAAAGTTGAAAAAGAGAAGAGATGGATTGATGCGAGGGGCTTTTGGATGGACATATGAAATTTGGCTTTTCTTTTTCGTTCTGTTGTTTCTTTTTTTCTTGCTAGTCTTGCAATGCTTGCTAGGGCTTTGATCCTGCAGCGCAGCTACGAGGGTCCTTTACAGATGCTTAGCATATCATAGGACCACAAAGTGTGTGCCCAATGATCCCAGCATTGACCCGATTCCACGTTGTGCAACCACCCTCGATTGACCCCAAGCGTAAGACATACTTCAAAAGCAGCACTGACAATCAAAAGGGCAATCGTCCGTATTGCCGGCATTCGGGTCAATCCTGAGCTCTTCATCATCGTAAATCTTGAAGCCTTCTTCTGTTGTTTTCCCTGTGGCAAGTCAGTAAGATGGCTCGCGATCCAAAAGAGGACGGAGCGTACGCTTCTTCTTTCCCTTCAGATCAGTAAAGAGACCATCGTCAGCAGGCGGCATGGTCGCTGTCGCAACGGCCTTCCTCGCTGGCTTGACAACTGCAGACTTGGACACTGAAGCGCCTACCGTATCTGCCGAAAGCTGGACTAGCTTTGCCTTTTTGACCTTGGTCGAGCCAGAAGGAGCAGAATGCGTTGTAGCTATCGATCCAGCATCATCCGTAGCAGCGGTAGCAGCAGCAGGTGCCGCCTTCTTGGCAAAGATATCATCAATGTCGTTTGTCTTTTTCTTGGTTTGAGACTTTCCCATAAAAGCTGATGGAAGCAACGCTAGCTATAGAGCCTTGAAGATGCTGCGTCTGTAGCAGTCTCAGCGAGCTATATCACGACGTCCGTCTTTGACTTGACACAGATTACTCGTCGCGGTTGAAGGCACAGCTTTGGTGTATCCAGCCGTTGCAGGCGCACACACAAAACTTTTGATAAGATTATTCCAATGTTTGCAGCCGGATGCGCAGCGCTAGCGCTAGCTACGACAGTACTCTAACGAAGCTATCGACCGCAGAAGAATCAAGAGACGCTAGCAGGTTGATAGATCATCCGCAGAGCTAGCGTGATTAGTGATACACATGAATGAGACCTTGCAAGTCAAACACGCGGCGCGACGAGCCGCTTAAGCTTTGACCATCCGCAGTCGCTTAGGCTACCATTCAGCCGCTCAGTAGTTGCCCCCTTCTTACTATGATGCCTAAGCCAGGAGCACAGACCTGTAGCTGGTAGCTGAGCTGTCTTGAATGCAAGGACACTTGTAGAACAGCGATTGAAGCTTAAAATCGCTAGCGCTGCTTCACTAGACTGAGCTCGAGCGTCGGCATCTAGATCTGGGCATTAATTTCGGGTTCGGGAGGCATCTGAATAAGTATCGCACTGAAACAGGCGCGCGACGTACCGGCCTAGGGCTGGCTAGGTATGTATAGGTTGATGGCCCGAGCGCTACGCTACAAACGACCTCGGTCGAGGCTAGACGAGTGTCTTCACTGTGTAAGCTAGATGTAATTATGTCGGCAGTCGGTTTGGGTGAATGTCTTGAAAGCTCCGACAATAAGCGTGGCAACTTAGGTACAGATTTGCTTCCTCCGGCTGACAATTGCAAGAATGCGAGCGAGCGCTGCCAGCGATATGCTTACGATTGTCGAAGCTCGGCAGCGGGAGACTCGTCCCGCTTAAAGCTTCCATCTATGCGAGCGCACTGACACTATACTGATTCTAGTAGACCTTCTGCTCAGTCTGCGCAGGCTCTACCACAGCAACATGAATATTCGAACGTTAGCGCCGACTTAGCGGGCAATCCCCATCTGACGTGAGCCAATCACGGCCTATCCGCGCCTACATTTTGTCTCTCTACCCAGCCTTCCTCGAGCACAAGGCCCAAGGCCGTTGCCGCCTACCGCCTAGGCCTCACCCCCCAAAATGTGGCCCGCGCGCGCGCGCCCGAAAGGTCTTTCTTTTGGTCTATTATAAAGACCGCGTCAAAGTCCAAGTGCTTGCTTAACCCCGGGCCATTGTTCAGTCTATTGTTCATCTTTGAACACCATCACAGTGTCGTGTAGCTTTCTAGCACAAGCACTTTGTACAACACACATCTATACGATCACAGACGCAGCTAGCTACAGCTGCTCATCATCACAAGTATCACAGGGTTCAGCGTTCGCTGAATAAAGTATTAAACTGAGGCACAGATGAGCTTCCTCAAATCGTGCTTCAAACCGTGTATCGGACGCGATGCATCTCCACCAGCAGATGTAGCACACAAGACGGCGCCGGTCTCGCAGCCTACGGTCCGTTCAGCAGAGACGACGCAAAAGACGACCGCGACGAAGAAGATGCCCTTTGCCGACTTTTTGGCCAAATACCGCAAGGTGCGTCTTCACTTTGAGATTGCATGCGCAAGACGCTAACGAACCTAGGGAGAGCTTTCGAACCAGTACCAGACCGAGGCACCAACCGACTTGCCCGAGGATGAAAAGTTCTTGCGCGCCCAGCTGCCGCCAAACGAGCGTGAGCGTCAAATTGCCATGTTCAAGTACAACTACCAAGACGAGCCCAACTATCACGACGGCAAGAATGACCAAGGCACTGAGCCGACGCCGCAGTCCGAGACGCTTTTCCGAATCGTCAACTTGGCACGCAACACATTCGGCGTCAAGGTTGCCTTGCTCTCGTTGCTCGATGACGAATGTCAATACTTCAAGTCCGAGGTGGGTCTTGCCGATGCCGGTCTCACCGGCATGGAGGCCGTCCCGCGTGACATCTCCTTCTGTGGCCACACGATCCTAAGCAAGGCACCGATGGTGATTCTTGACTGCAGCAAGGACTGGCGCATGAAAAACAACCCACTTGTCGCCAACCCGCCGCATGTACGTTTCTATGCCGGCGTGCCCATTATTGCACCAGAGGGCTATGCACTCGGCACGCTCTGCATCATAGACCTCGAGCCGCGCACGACGTTTGACGGCGGTCCTAAATTGATGGAATTCGCCGAACTGGCCATGGCTGAAATCAAGAGTCTCTATGAGCGCAACCAGCAGGAAAAAATGGCTCGCATGCGCTCTGCCATCGACGGTTTCCCGAGCCCCGTAGGCGGTACCAGTGCCGCCTCGACGCATGTCATGAATGCCCTCGAGTTTGAAGAGTCGCGCTTGCGCATGCAACAACAATTTACGCCTGAGCAGCAGCAGGCTGTCCTCAAAGCTGGCCGGAATCAAGGTCTCAAGGTTGTCGCCAAGACGGGTTCCCTCAAACCGGCTTCACCAACGACGGCTGCGGCACCGACAACGGCACCGTCTGATTTGGCGACCGAGCCGACGGCTGTTGGGTCGCTTGAGCAGAGTATTGCGAGTGATCCTTCGAGCTTGGCGGCCATGAATGCCTTGGCGCACGGCCAGGAGCCTGGTGGGCAGAGCATGCCGGCTGGCTTTGACCGACAGCAGGATCTCAAAGAGTACGACGTCTTTGCGGCCACGAAGCAAGGCCTCGCTCAGACACAGCGTAACGATGGCGAGGCTGTCCTTGGTCGACCGATCGAGGACAATGAGACTGCAGTTGCAGAAAAGGCCGGCGGTGCCGGCGCTGTGGTGACGACGCCAACCAAGAACCCCTATGACTTGTCGGTGCTCCTGATTGCACAGACGCTCAATTTGGATCTCGTCTACCTGCTTGCGCTTGAAGAATCAGCATCGTCGGGAACCACAACCCGTGTTGTCTCTTCACACGGTCTTGCGCCGGACCCAGTATTCGATGCTGGTCTGCACGGCCGTGCCTTGCGTTCCAAGACGGGACTTCTCTATGTCCATCCAGACCCCGACTCGGCCATCGCACGCGAGCTCGGCGCCTACATCTCTGGTATGCTTGTGCCAGTCTTGCAATTGAGCAACGGCGGCGGCTATGTGCTTGCGGCGTTTACAAAGAAGAAGTCTCAGGTGTTTGTGGCAGAGGATCTCAAGTTTTTGCGCGACTTTGGCATTTCACTCATGCGCTGGTTGCTGCAGTCGGATGCCATGGCAGCGCAGCAGCAGATTGACCAGGAGAACCAGCAGCGACTGATGCAGTAGTCTCTGGCTCTAGATTTTAGCCCTTTCCTCGTGGCTTTGTGTGCATAGCTTGTTTGTAGTAGTTATTCCTCCCACAGACAGCTTGTTTGGACTGTAAGAACCTCTCGAGTACACGGCTGCCATTCAGCTTTGTCAGCCTTGGGAAGCTACCTGCCCCGGATGGTGAGGTTGCCCAAGTGGGTCCGAATTTGCCGAACCCTGCGCTTTGAGAGTGCCACTGCGTCATTTCCAGAGACTGCAACATCCATGAACAAGTACAAAAGCCGCCAAAATCTGACAGCTACACAAGCGCACATCTATACAAATACTTGAACGTGCCAATTCCCGAGTCGCCCGATTCAGGAGTCCTGTTTGCTCGCTCTCTATTCGTGAAAACATAGGATCGCATCTGTGCGCATCCATAAAGAGTCGCAAACCCGCATACGACCAGGGCGCATTCATTCAACAAGATGGACGAAGATCACGAGGAAGATCTTGCTAGACCTCTTTTTAGAGAGCCATCGCGCAGCTATATCGAGTCTTACAGTATGCCGTCGATGCGCTGCTTGTCACGCAAATTAACGCCTAGACCAAGAAGAGATTGCCAATGAGGAAGAGCGCGAACAGCTGCGCAATGACCGATCCATGGTGCCGCGCCTCGAAGAAGACACGGGAGATCCTCCTGATGTGGTTGTGCCACAGACGGCTCAAGACTTGAACAGGCGCGAAGAGTCGATGGACACGGTAGTCTCATCTGTGCGAGCGCAGCAGACGTATACGGGCACGCATGCGCAAACACAGCTGCCAGATGATCTTAAGCAAATCAACCTCGACAGTAGTGCGGCGTCTTCTATCAATGGTGCTGAGCAGGAGGTGCTTCAGTCACTCATTCACAAGGGGTTCTCGTTGCCAGATTCTGAACGCCTCGTCTCGGCGCATCCTGCTTGGCTCCTCAAAAGCGTCATGATCCAAGGCTACCTGTTCATCATGTCCAGCTTCCTCTGCTTTTATGCCTACATGCCTCAGCATGACGACATTACCGTCAAGTCGGGCTTCCTTGTGAAAAAGTCACGTACATCGAGCAGGCAGCATCGACATTGGTTCGTCCTCAAGAATGACGTGCTCTCCTACTTTGAGCAAGCAGAAGACGCTTACTTTCCGAGTGGAAGCATCAACCTGCGTTACGCTGAGCGCATCACGCCTGATCTCGAGAATAGCGGTGATGGCTACTTTGGTCTCAAGCTAGTCACCAGTTATCGGACCTACTACCTGCGGGCTGATACAGCTTCGAGCGTTAACGAATGGGTTAAAGTCGTGCAGAAAGTCATCTTTCGACTCAAGAATCGCGGCGACTGCGTCAAAATCAAGGTACCCTTTTCTTGCATCACCGATGTCGAGGAGAGTGACATTGTCGAGTTTGCACGGACGCTGAAAGTGAAGGCTGCAGATGACAATGAGACGTACACTATGAATGAATATCTCTTTCCACTCTTTTCGGATGCTACAGGTATCTTTGAGAGGGTCAAGAAGCAATTACAGGCTCAGACACCTCGAACCGGCGCCAACGTCACCATCACTGATACGAGTCGCGACGCACCCGACTATCACAGGCTTGAAATTTTTGAGCAGCTCGCGACGCAGATGGAAGGTGGCGAGCGGCAGAATATCGAGCAATTCGCTGCCGAACTCGTGGAACAACACAAGAAGGAAGCAGGTGTCTTGCCTTCCATTCCTGTGCCTCGATTGCCTGGCAAAAAGAAGAAGGTTGAAGATGAGCATGAAGAAGAAACTCAGGAGACAAAGACACCGGCTTTCAGCATGCCTGGTATAGGAAGTCGTCTCAAGACGGTCGCCAAGACTGCCGGCAATGTCGTCACTGGCCATGTCTTTTCGAGTGCAAAGGACAAAGATATGGGCGAGGCTGACAGGGAGGCCGATGAGGCTTACCGACTCAATTTCGGACTTCAAGATGATACACGCTTGCTTCGATCGTTCCCGGCATTCTACATGAAGCTCATGCCAAGCCCCGGTGAGCTGTTTCTCGGTACCAATCACATTTGCTATGAGGCCCACACGCCAGCCTACAAGGTTCGAATCAAGCTCCCGCTCGAAGACATTGAGACGGCCAAGAAGGAAAAGGGCTTCAAGTTTGGCTTCTCTGGGCTGATTGTCAACATTCGTGCCCATGAGCCCATGTTTTTCGAATTTTCCTCAAGCTCAGAGCGCGATCGCTGTCTCGACTTTATCGAAGGTGCGCGAGAGAACTTGCCAAAGGTGATTGAGCGGCAACGACCCAAGCATGAAGAGACGGCCAAGTTGCGCAAGGAGGCGAAAGAAGAACATGATGCGATTGATAAAGCGTTCAATGCTGCTGGCTATAAGCACGACAGTGCCAATCCACCGCTTGAGAATGTCGTCGACGTCCCTGGCTTGGTCTTTGACACGCCTAATGCCTCGATGCTCGCGTTCAAGCCGGCCAAGCAGCTTCGCTTCACTTGCTTGACAATCGGTTCACGTGGCGATGTCCAGCCTTATGTTGCTCTTTGCAAAGGTCTCATTGCCGATGGTCAAAAAGCCAAGATTGCAACGCATGAAGAGTTTCGCGATTTTGTTGAAGAACATGGCATCGAGTTTGAGCCGATTGATGGCAACCCAGCAGAGCTCATGGCGATTTGCGTTGAACATGGCATGTTTACGTATGGTTTCCTCAAGGAAGCGACATCGAAATTCAGGGGATGGATCGATGAGCTGCTCAAAAGCTCTTGGAAAGCCTGCCAAAATACAGATGTGCTGATTGAGTCGCCGAGCGCCATGGGCGGCATTCACATTGCCGAGGCACTTGGTATCCCTTATTTCCGTGCCTTTACGATGCCTTGGTCCAAGACGCGCGTTTATCCACAAGCATTTGCCGTGCCCAACAATGAAAAAGGCGGTGCCTACAACAGTTTTACCTATAGCGCCTTTGACAATCTCTTCTGGAAGGGCATCTCGGGGCAAGTCAATCGATGGCGGAAAAAGACGCTGAACCTGTCGTCAACGAGCTTTGACAAGCTAGCGCAGCACAAGGTGCCGTTTCTCTATAACTTCTCGCCCTCGGTCGTGCCACCGGCGATGGACTGGCCTGAATGGATCAAAGTGACTGGGTATTGGTTCCTGGATGGTTCAGATGACAAAAAGGACAGCAAGTGGGAACCACCCAAGGAGATGGCCGAGTTCATCAAGAAGGCTAAGAAAGACGAGAAGAAGCTGGTCTACATTGGCTTCGGTTCGATTGTCGTTTCAGATCCAAAAGCATTGACCAAAGCGGTGGTGGAAGCCGTGAAAAAGGCTGGGGTGCGCTGTATCCTTTCCAAAGGCTGGTCTGATCGCGGCGGCAAAGACGACGACGATGAAGAGGACAAGCGCAGCGAGAAAGAAAAGGAAGAAGAAACGCGCAAGCAAAAAGAAGAGGAAAACAAGCAATTCGGCGATGCCATCTTTTCCGTCGATTCGATCCCACACGACTGGCTCTTCCCCCAGCTTGACTGCGCCTGTCATCACGGCGGTGCTGGCTCGCTCGGTGCAAGTCTACGCGCCGGCATACCGACGATTGTCAAGCCCTTCTTTGGTGACCAGTACTTTTTCGGTGGTCGCGTCGAGGATCTTGGCGTCGGCCAATGTCTGCGCAAGTTGACGGCCAAGTCGCTTGCTACGGCCCTTGATTTCTGCACGACCGACAAGCTCACGATTCAAAAAGCTGAAAAGATTGGTGAGCAAATCAGGAGTGAGCGCGGCGTCGACAATGCGATTGAGAATCTGTATCGCGATATGGAGTATGCCCGGTCACTCATCAAGGACCCCTCGCGTGCACAACCTGGGTCGGCCAGTAGCGAAGGCTCTTATCAGATGGTCGAGGCGGACGAGGGCGACTCGGACGAGGATGATGACGAGTTGTTTGAAAAGTCAACGGATGAGGATGGTAAAGTGGTGACGAGTTTGCGCAAGCTCAAGGATCTCAAGCTGCCGAATCCGTTGGGTGAAAAGTCTGGCAACTATGGATTAAGCAGCATCAAGGCGTTCAAGCAAAAAGCATCGCGGTTCAAGCTGACTTCGTAGAGCAGGCAGTTGTGTGGTTAGAAGGCGGCCATGGTTACATGCGCTCATGATATAGTAATAGGCGACTCATCTGTTGACATTGCACTTGCTGCAGCGCTGCCGTCTGTAACCCTGATGGTTCTACGAACAGGGCCAGTAGTAGGGCCACTGCATGGCATGCTGTGAGGATCTGAGGATGGGTGCAGCCGACAGCTCGGCAGTCAGTCGACAAGTCTATCTCGAAGCTTCAAGAACGGCCACAAGATCCGCTGTTCCCCGATAGTCATGCATGCACGTCGCACGACTGTGTCGTTTGTACCTAGGTTGTCATCTTGCAGGCGGATGCAAATTCATGTGATGTTCAGACCCTAGGTCTGCATGGACTGTCCACTCATACTTGCAATTCAGTAGTCAAGGTGACAAGGACCCAGAGTCTTGTCAAGCAAGCGCTAGCAGGGCCCACCTCGCAGCCGGGGTTGTGGCCTTTCTTAATCAACATTTCCGTGCCCTACCCGCACACGAACAGATGCCGGGAGAAGCGTTGATTGGAGCGGCGGGCATTAGGGCACGGGGGGATTTTTGACCGGCCATCTTTTCTCCCTTGCTCACGCTCGAGGTCCAGCTGCAGTGAAGAATGTTTGGATCAGCGGGATCAGCTATAGCGATGCGTAGGACGAATGACTGCTCATGCTAATAGCTATAGAGGTATAGAGTAGATGGGGATAGAGGATGGTCATGGTAAGAGATTGGACTGCTGCTTTTTGTTCTTTCGTCCACGGGTTCATGACGGTGATGCACGTGAAAAGAGACAGAGAGGGCAACGAGCAGCGCAAGCAGCATCCTTAGGGACTGAGTAGTAGTAGTACTGCACCTGCAACTCAAAAGAGAGAGACAGAGACAGATCAGAGGGCAAGCAACTTCTTCTCTCCTCCTCCTTCCCTCCTCACTATACCTAGCCTGGCCCATCCTCATCAGTAGGCCTTCAAAAAGCGACAGCATTGACGCGGCTAGCGCACTCCTGATTCTGCCATTGCACAGCTCCTGAAACGCTCCTTTCAGAAGCCCCGGTCCAAATAGACCCCCTCGAGCCTCCTGCCTTGAATCACGGCCTCTCCCCTTTTTTCCCTTTCAATCGCAACGGGCCGCGACGACCATCGCCCTTTTCTTGATATCTCAACGCAGATCTCTGACAGGCAAAGGAAGGCCTTCATCCAAAGATGACGACCGTCCCACCTAGATTGGAGACGTCTGCGTCCAACGCAACCAATTACTCGGCCCATACCGATACCTCCGACGTGAGTCAGACAGCACCAAGCCTCTCTACAGCGGCGTCAGATGCAGCGGCGCCAGATGAGTTGCTGGATCACGTCATTTTTGATCAGCTCCTTGAAATGGACGATGACGATGAGCGCGAGTTTTCAAAGTCGATTGTATGGAACTTTTTCGAGCAGGCCGAGGTTACCTTTGGCCAGATGGAGCAAGCCATGTACGTCTTTCATCCACAGGACGCTTGGCGCCATGCATGCTAACAAATTCTCTACAGTGTCGAGCGTGATTTCAACAAAGCATCTTCATTGGGGCACTTCCTGAAAGGGTCCTCGGCGGCACTTGGCATGACTAAAGTCAAGACGTCTTGTGAACGGATTCAGCATTTCGGTGCGCTGAAAGCGGCTGATGGTGTCGCACCGATTGATGAAACAGAGGCACACGAGCGATTGATAAACCAGGTGAAGCAATTGAAGGTGGAATACGCCGAGGCGGAGAAGTATCTGAAGCAGTATGTTTTTCAATCTTCAAAGAGTGAGGCAAAGACTAACATGGTAGCTTCTATGGCGAAGCTTAAAGTCAAGCAGTCAGCAACAAAAAATCAGAACCTACGATACACGCCATCAAGAGAGATCCACTTGCTCAATGCTCTTACTCACACCCCATCCAATTCCTGCTCGCTTTTGCACATATATTCTCTGTCCAGTCCAGTTTTTTGCAGAGTCCCCTCAAGACGGCAACCCATTCATGAACGACCACACCCTTTTGCGCATCTTGCCATGATCAATCAGAACGTCAGATATTAGCCTTTCCGCGGAGCCATTCGTCTATAATTGCGCTCATTGCACGCCTTCGAGTTCACTTTCTTCTTGACTATCCTTCACTTGCCGTCCTTGAAGTTGATTTGAGCCATCTACAGAAGCGCGTTGCTCGTCACGCACGTGTCTCAGGTGTCTGGATGTCAAACTTCAATTTTGCACCTTCAGACACACTGCTGTACAACTGCAGACTGAAGAGTATAGCTCTACCTCTGCACCGCCTTCTACCTGCCAGCTCCAAGTTCAGAGCTCCTGCTATAGATAGAGATGACAGAACCTGCCTGGAAGCAATTCCTCTCGCTCAAGAACCAAGCTCCAGCTGAACAAAAGCCCGAAACTGCTGTCGTCACGCCCGGCAAGCTTAAGCTTCAGCAAGCTACAAATGGCAAAACGCTCCTGAAAAGAAAACGGTCTATCCTCAAGAAACCTGCGCAAGCAACAGCGACAGCGTCAACCGAAACAGGTCAAGAAGAGCCACCCGCAAAACGTCTTGGCAAACGTCAAAGAGATTTCATAGCTTCCCAACAAGAATCAGCCAAACGCGCCTCGCAAGCGGCGCGTCAACGGACGGCGGCACAGCACGCTGCCACCGTCCGTGTCAAGCAGGATGGTGCTCAGCAAGCGGCACGACAGGCCACCTTGGCGTATCTCTCTGCTTTTGTGCAGGAGAAATGCGGTGGTCCTGCTCCTGTTGTTGAGGCAGCAGCAGCAACAGGGGACGAATGTGAGCAAGGTGGAAAAGAGGTTGAGGTGGCGGGTGAGACCATGTCGGCCAAGAAACGGCTCAAGCTTGTGAAACGCGCTCGGAAAGCAGCTGAACGGGCTGCTGAATCTCAGGACGCTTCGACGCTTCCTACGCCGACCGTAGCGTCCACCGCTGCTGCCGGTTCAGCTGGATGGAAATTCTCCAAGCAACGACAAAATCACCTCTTGCGTCAACTCTACAGCGTCGATGAGTGTGCATTGTTTGATGCTGGCGAGGATGATTCAGGCGAACGACTTTTCACAGCTTGCGCCGTGCCGTACGTCGCCGCAATCCAAGGTGCCAGTCGCATGCGGGTCTTGCAGGAAGCAGAGGCACTGGTGGCGCGCTATGAAAAGCAACCGGCTCAGGATCTAGAGGCTGAGAAGACGGAGGCCGCGAAGGAACAAAATGCAGAGACTGATGATGCCAGAAAGGAGGGAAATGCTACAGAGGTGGCTGAAGAGGACGAGGCGGTTTCAGAAACGGTTTATAAGCGTGCCCTGCAGATTGTCAAGGCACTTTCAGAAGAGGCAACAGCATAGCATAGCATAGCATAGCAAAGCAAAGCAAAGCAAAGCAAAGCAAAGCAAAGCAAAGCAAAGCAAAGCAAAGCAAAGCAAAGCATAGCAAAGCATAGCATGGCATGGCATGGATCACATTGAGTCAAACGAATGATGAATACTAAAAACCAAGACTGGCAGTGAAAGCCCCTACTCACAAGAAGACACCTCAGGCGCCTCTTCCTCTCTCAACACGAACTAGCGAAAAAGGAAAGCCTAGACAGCCTTGGCAAGACCGACGGTGTTCTTGCCCAAATCGTAGACTGAGTAATATCGGCGCAAGAATGCGTCACCGACAATCCAGACGGGCCCAAGAGGAGGAGGAATGTCCAATCCTGTAAAGGTCGAGATGCACGAACCCTGTAAGTTGAGAATGTAGTCCGAGGGCGGCAATGTAAATTTGTGGCCAGAGAACTCAAATGTCACATCTGGTAGCGAGTCGACGGCGGCACAGTCCACCGTGTATTGACCGTTCCAAGATTTCTTGGCACCAATCTCCTTGTTGAGGAGTTCGGCGACATCTGAAGGGCAGGCAATGAGTGAGGTACCGGTATCGATGGCGGCACCGGTGTTTTCAAGCTCGAGCGTCTCTTCACCAAAGGAGAAGGAGTCGAGGTTGACTTCCCAGTAACCCTTGCGACGCACCGGAATTTGCGTGATTTTGCCCGTGTACTTGTCTGGGTTCGTGGCGCCAAGTGAAAACTCACCGCCATCTTCTGTTGTGCCGTCTGAGAGAGAGAATGCAAAGAGGGGTTCATCGAGTTGGTCGAGCATGTTGTAAAAGGGAGGAACAATCTTGTTGACGGAGATGGTGTCGTAAGCAAGTCCCAAGATGCCGTCAAAGCGACCAAAAGCGAAAGCAAGACCTGGCTCCTCGGTGGCTTCAGCAAAATCCTGGTGCTTAACCGTCAAGTCGCCAAGCGTCAAGACATCCGTCGAAACGAATCCCTTCATGCTGCCGGAACCATAGCGAATCTCAAAGTCGCTGCCATTCTTCTTGTACGTGCTTGACTGCGCTGAATCATACTTCGTGTGCAAGAAGCAAGCAATCGATGAGCAAGACTTGGAGGGAACCCACAAGTTGGAACTACCGGTGTCCAAAATGACCTTGAATGTCTGCGCCGGGGTACCGAGTCCAATCTCGGCAAAGTACTGCGCATTGGCAAAGTTGGTCAAAGGCACACCATGCGACGGCGCACCTTCGCTGTCCAAGCCATGCGACTCGACACCGACCTGGGCGCCATGCTGCTGGGGTCGGATACCGAGGTAGCGCTGCTTCAAGTAGCGCATTTCCGATTCAAGATCGAAAGCGGCGAGTTTCTGGTCCAGGGTGACCTTTTTGAGGGGCGCATGGAAGGATTTGGCACTTGCGGTGGATGCGAAGAGGATAGAGGCTGTCAAGCCAGAAAGGAGGGTGAGCTGCATAATGGTGTGACCTGGTTGGATGGATACCCTGTGGATAGTCTTGGTCGGTCGGGGCTGGTTGTCTGGGGGATGGAGGCTGCGTCACCTTGCTGAATAAATAGGGTTAGGGTCTGACTTCTACTCAAGCTGCACAACCAACAACCTTGACTTTGGAACCTAGGTCATCAAGAGACAAGAGACAGACCATGACAGACTCGGTACTCCACTCAACCGTACCTCTCACATCTCCCATCAGCACCCTCGCAGACCGCTTCGAAGGTAAGCTTTAAAAAAAGAACGGGATCAAAGGATCCCCCGATGACGTAGTGCAACGGCTAACCATCTCCCTCTTCTAGCTTGGAAGGATGTCTGTTCAGAACTCGTGCGGCACTTCAAGTCCATCAGTGATGCAGAAGTGACCCATAATGACCATCTCCGCAAGATCAAAGATACCCTCGCCGATCCCCTGAGTCCCTATGAAGGTTTCGAGCGCGGCGGATCCGCTCACGGCGTGGGACAGCTCCTGTTTGAACAGCAGGCCGGTCGAGTCACGCACAGTGACCACATTGTGACGGCATTGGATATGGAGATCATTCCAGAGCTTGAGCGTGCACGCGATCTGATTGCCGACAAGATTGCTGAAATCAAAGATCTCGAGCCCTCCTTCAAGTCTTCGCTCGCAAGTGACCTCGAAACGAGTCGGCATGCTATTCTGGATCTTCAGGATGCTATTACGAGCTGGGAAGCGCAAAGTGGCTCTGTCGACTACAGGCGTGATCCATTCGTCGTCGATTTGGCTACACGCAAGCATTTGCGCCAATCTCTCGGCGAAGAAGCCTTTTTGCGTGAGTCGACCCTCAATGTCGAACAATCCTCCAAGGAGCTCGAACAGCAAGTCGTTGCAGCATTGCAAGCCACCCTTGGCAAGTACAATGCCCTCGTCTCGCGCGAGGCGGCCGAATTGGCCCTCATGTCTCAAAAGATTGAAGACAGCTTGCTTGCCGGCCACTTGCACACCGAATGGGAGCATTTCCGCAAGCAAAAAGTGCACGAAGGTGTCTTGATTGATGCTTCGTCCTCGCAACGCTCGCTCGAGAATGCCAGCTACCAAGGTAAAGACCACGTCTCGACCATGCCCATTTGTGACGGTTGGCTCGAAAAGAAGTCGACGCTGTTGGGTAAATACACCACCTCCTTCTACATCATCTCCGCCTCACGATTCCTGCACGAGTTTAGCTCCAACGACCTCCGCGTTGATACCGAGCCCACATTCTCACTCTATCTGCCAGACTGTGAACTTGGCTCCACCTCCAAGGAAGACGACAAGACGCACAAGTTCGTCTTGAGGGGTAAACAACTCGGCGGCCTGCACTCTGAGCACAACTGGACCTTCCGTGCCAAGTCACGCGGTGACATGCTCACCTGGTACACAAACCTCGGCCGCGCCGCCGATAAACTCTTCCAATTCAACGCACCCGCCAGTCAAGCATCCGATGGCGCCCTCGCCGCCGGTGCAGCCAGTGTCGCCCGTGCCAACACTATCAGCGCCCGTGCCGTGCAACCGGCGCCGCGCATCCAATTGGATGCAGACGATGCCGCCGACGCTGAACCCTTCCGTGGTCCTGAATCACTCGCACAGACGGTTATCCAGCCTCAGACGCGTCCTGCTGCCGGTCGTTTCAACTCGGCTGTTGGGTTTGCGTCGCCTTTGGCTGCTGTTGCTGCAAGCTTGCGTGCGCCGGCCGTCTCAACCCAGGAGATTCAACCGGGTGTTGTCCATGCTGAACAGACGCGCACGGCCACATCGTCTTATGGCGCGCATGAAGCAGTCGCTGTGCCGGCCACGCCAGTCCACGGCTCTGACCAAGCACAATTTGTGCGACAGGCAAGCATCCACTCGGCCGCCGCTGGGTTCATCCATTCGAAGGAGATTCTCGATGACAACGCACATTTGCCCTATGACAGCGAACACGCCACCCACTCGACCTTGCCCGGTGATGAAGATTTCAAGCCTGCTGATGCAGATGTCGCACCGACTCGTAGTCTGACCTCGGGTTCTGAGCCTGCCAAGCCGCGTCGACAGGCCAGTTTGGCATTCAGGGAAGTCGCAGGTAGTCCTGCCTCGGCTGTCGCCGTTGCCTCGCCTGCAGGCAGTATTCGCAAACAGAGACCGGCCGTCAAGACACCTTCACGCCAGGCAACCGCCTCGTACGGTGACCCATCGGCTGTGCCACCCCTCAAGGAAGTCGATGAAACCAACACGGCCTCGTTTGAAGATCTCAAACCGACACCGGCGCCGTATGTCTCGCCTTACTTCCCAGCACCGGGCGCTGGCACGACGGGTAAATTGCCCTCTGCGCAATTCGAACAGGCCCTTGCGACGGCCAAGGCACCAACCAGCTCGGGCGTCTCGGTAGTTCAGCCAACGCGTGCCGGCAGTATATCAGGCATCAGTACCGGTGCCGGTCAGACACCCTCGCGACGCATGTCCTTGAGTGACCAGATTCTCGGCCACTCAAGCGAAAACTTACCTGCTGCCAATGCCGGTAGCGGTGTGCCCACGTTGGCCGATTACGATGCAGCACCGCACATGCGCATCGGTACCCAACCGAATGATGCACGTTACAAAGTCCCCTCGCGTCGTCAATCACGCAGTGGCAGCGGCTATGCGAGTCCTGCACCGCAACAAGAAGGCGGTGGTTTTGAGCATGCTGGTCTTGATGCAGGACCTTTGGCTGCAAAATTGCAACAGGTGCCGCGACGCGGTCCGCCCTCGCGTGGCTCGTCTCTGTCTCTCGGTGGCGCTGGTGCCGCTACGCCGGGTGAGGATGCTGGTTTGTTGGGAACGATTGCAGAGTCGTTTGAAAAGGATCTGGCTGCTGCGCGTGGAAACCAAACGAATGACACGCATGTGCCGGGTGAGTATCCCAAGACGCCTGCAGAGGAGAAGGAGCGTGTGCTTCCTTCGTACTGAGATGCGTCTGAGTTCATAAAACATGTTTTACAGAGTACAATGATGGATGATTTTCAATTACTATGTTTTCAGGTGATGTACTGTACTTGTACAAGTACTACACTACAAGCCGGCCGTCATGTTGCTGACGCGGATGACTTCGTCCTCCCATGCTTCACCTTCCTCAGCAGACGGCCAGGTCCCGTCGCTCGAGAGGTCGTCCTCACTGACAACCATGCGGTCTGCGTCACTCATGGACCGCGCGCGCAGCGTTGCGCCATCCCATGATTTTTGTCGCCGTACCGAGGGTCGTAAGCTGGCACGCTCGCCACTCAATACACGCTCCATCTCGGCCTCGTCTGTCGCTTCTGAGATATCCTTCTGATCCGTCTCACCAGCTTCGGCACCGAAATGGTGCAGACATAAATGATCCACCACCGGCCAGCCATAGCTATTCGCAAACCGACGCCGAACAATGATGTTGTTGTGGGCATCCGGACGCAGTCGCACAAGGACTTTCCGCCAAGCGACATCACGATGCCAGTTGCGAGCAATGCGTTCTTCCAGCCGGACCTTTTCAAGACGAACAGCTGCTTGCTTCGTTGTGGACGCTGAGGTGAGTGCCGCTTCGCGTGCCCGATGGCCTGTATGTTTGTGGCTCGCTTGCTCCTTCTCTTCAAGAACGGCCTCAACGTCAATAGGTATCACTGACTGATCACTCGACGCCGTACTGGCAATCTTGCTCGAGCCAACGGGTTTGAGTGGCGGAATATCGCTCGGCTTGTACAATCGATCGTGCACAATCGTCTGCTTGGGCCGTTTGGCAGGATCGTAAATAAAGGCAAAGTCAGGTCCTGGCGGATTGACAATGGCTTCAAGCGACCTCAGAAAGCTTGTATGTTTAGGCTCCACAAGCGCGTCGCGCGACTTGTCCGCATCGCCAGCCTCCTCATCATGCACGCCAATCGTTTGTGATCGCTTGAATGCCTTGGATGCCTTTTTCTTCTTCTTGGCAGGCGCAGTCGGTAAAGACTGATGCGTTGTGGCGCCGCTGTGTGGTCGTAAATAGTTGCTAATGGCCTCAAGAACCGTCCCGTGCGACTGTTGCTCGACTGCCTCGGCCGCTTGATTCTTGTCGATCGTGTCGGCGCCTGGTAGCGGAGACGCCGGTGCTGAGGGACTCGTCTGTTCGTCATCCGCCTTGGTGCTGCCCATGGACACGCGCCGAATCAGCGAGCCAACGCCGCGCACGGCACCGGTCAGCGTACGCCGCGAGGGATCCTTGCCCTGCAATGCGTCAGGTCTCTCTGTAGACGAAGCAGACAACGTGGTAGGAGGTACGCCTGAAGCTGGCGGCGTCTCACGATCTGAAGAATCGCTATGGCTAACTGTGCCGACGTCGGATTGAGCGGTCGACTTGGCTGGCGTCACGAAGACAGACGCTTCCGCTTGCGCGTTTGATGCTTCAATGCCTTCCCAATCGAGAAAGAAGAGTGACGAGGTACGGAGAGGGACAATGCCGTCATTCTCGATGTTGGCATAAACGGTGCGTCGTTGAAACAGGGCAATAGCACGTCTGCAGGGCGACTGGTCTTCAGACAAGAGCCGAAGCAAAGGCCGCGTGGCACGGACTTTGGCTGGCTTCTCAGGTGGTTTGTTACCAGCTTGAGGTGCAGAATACGTTTCGTAGGAACCGAGAGGTTTCACCGTCAAGCCAAGATCTTGACCCGTCTTGCCGACGATACCAAAATCGAGCGCGAGCTTGACATAGGCTGGGTTTTCGGCCGAGATGCCGAGCCAGGGCGTGGCCAGCGTGATGAAGGATTCTGGCACAAGACCTAGGTCGGTTGGATCTAGAAAGCCGCCATAAGTGCGATCATGCAGCCAGCCGAGTGCATACGTCTGCACGAGTCCGCCGAGACTGTGGGCAATGAAGGAGATGCGCTTGTACTGGTTGGGTTTGCGGTAGATTTGGCCATCGTCTTCAAATACCCAGCCCGTCTCATTCAAGACCCATTCAGCAACGCGTTGACCCAGCCAGCGAACGCCGCGTTCGGTATTGCAGACGTTGGCCGTGAACCCTTTGCAAACGACACGACCGCCTTGCGCCTGTGCCGTCTGTTCAATCATTTGCTTGAGGTACAACATGTCTGCCGTCAAGTTGGAATGAATGCCATGCGTCAAGACTACTAAATGATCACAGAGTACGCCTTGCTTGTCCCTGCTGAGCAGTGGCGGCGGGCGCACGACACGGGCGCGGGAGACGTGATGACCGGCATAGTCGCGCTCTGGTTGTCGCATTTGCCAAAGCGCCCATGTATCCTGTCGCCGCACCTCCAAACCTGGCGTTGTGCTCTCGGTCGCTGTGCCCGCACGTGCCAGTCGACGTACATCGGCCTCGGTCCAACCGAGGGTGACTTCAAAGTAGGTGGTTGCGCTTGGCGAAAAGATGGATTGCGAGGCGATTTCGAGGTGAAAGACGCGCGTATCGCTGTTGCTTGTCTTGTGTGGCTCGAGGGGCAGATGCTGCCAACGTGAGCTGCTGGCCTTGACATTGGCGTCAAAGTGCGGGCGGTAGTCGGCTACCGCGACTGGTGTGTCGTGGCGGTAACTGGATTCATAGACGGCCGTGTAGAGCACATAAGGGCCCGCCAGATACGCTGGCCGCATCAACGCACTTGTCGTGTTCTTGACACGCAATTTAAGCTCGCGCGTGTCTTTGGCATCCTCGCCGTGTGAGCTGATGTGGTCGATGCTCCTGAGTAGGATGTCGCGCTCGACCTGAATCTCAAAGTGATAAACTTCGCCCACCTTGAGGGCGCCTTTGAAGTGGTACATGGCATTACTTTCGTATACTCATGATCGCCTTTTTGCTGTCAGGAGGTTGTCTTTGTTGCGCTTGCTTGTCTTGCTTGTCGGTCGGATGGCTTGCTGCCGATCAGAATGACGAGATGGGAAGGCAATACCTGGGTACCTACCTAGTATCCATGAACAAGGACGATCTACTTCAAGCATGTTTAAAGGGAGAGCTAAGTAGACAGATGGCTAAGCAGGAATCTCAACAACAAAGCGACCCTGCACTTGACCAGCGGCCATCTTTTCGAAACAGTCCTGCAGCTGGTCGAGCGGCTTGACCGACACGGTCGGCTTGACCTTGCCACGTGCACAGAACGCGAGCGCCTCAATGGCATCGAGCCGCGTGCCAACAGCCGAACCACGCAGACGTAGGTCCTTGTAGATGATACCCTCGACCTCGACGTCGATCGGCGTGTCGGGACCAGGAATACCCACGCAGACCACAGTGCCGCCCGTGCGCGGCAAAGACATGGCCGACTTGTACGACTGGCGTGCGGCAGAAGCCACGATAAAGGCATGCGGACCCTGTCCCTCGGTAGCAGCTTGAGCCGCAGCCGTGACATCTTCTTTGGTAAAATCAATAAAGACTTCCGCGCCGAGGTCTTTGCAGAGGCCAGCCTTGTCAGTGGCATCAATGGCAATCACGCGGAAACCCATCGACTTGGCATACTGGATACCCAAAGAGCCAAGACCACCACCGCCGCCGGCAATGGCGACCCACTGGCCGGCCTGGAGACCTGCCACTTTGAGGGCCTTGTAAATGGTCACGCCGCCACAGAGCAGGACGCACGATCGTTAGCAGCTGCTTGTTCGCAGTGAAAAAGACTCACGGCCGATTCGGGCGAGACGCCTTCAGGGATAGGCGTGACATACGATGCCGGCTGAACGGCATACTGCTGAAACGTGCCATCGACGGTGCCGCCGTTGACATTGGCTTTTGGGCAAAAGGCGTCACGGCCACCCAAGCATAGCTCGCAGGACTCGCAGCACGACGAGATCCATTTGGCACCGACAAGGTCGCCCTCTTTGACTTGTGTGACACCGGCGCCGAGTTTGACAACCTTGCCGCTGTCCGTTAGTATCAGCAGACCCGAATGAGCATGACATACACGCCCTCGTGTCCGCCAACACGCCCATCATAGATGGCTGGGGCGAACATGGGCCAGTGGTGCTGCATGAGCGAGAGGTCCGAGTGACAGACACCGGAATGGCTGTACTTGATGAGGACCTGGCCTGGGCCTGGCTCAGGCACATCGGTGTCTCGAATCTCGATGCCAATCTGGCCGGGCTTGTTATAAACGGCTGCTTTGTTTCCTCCCATGTCTGCCAAGGTTGTCTTTTGTGTGTTACCCGAGTTGATGTGCCCTTGCTCTCGTTACTTGTACCTGATGCTTCCCCACACTTTCGGCGGCCGGGTTTCTTGCCTTTCCGCCTCCGCAGTCGATCCGCGCCTGAACCTTATTAGGTCGAGGAGGCAACTCTGTGCGGCTTTTTGTTGAAACTTTTGATGATTATCAGACTTGACATGGCCCAACCCAACCTAACCCTCTTCAGGATAACCAGGCAGACAAATCTCAAAGGTTTTTGTAGCCTTCTGGCGGAACTGCACTGGCAAAACTTTTGATTTCTGTTAGACTCGGCAGTCCTAACCCTAGGCCTAACCCTTGGACCTCAACTATCCGGAGCCGGGATCGACTGCTTTCGACAAATATCAAAAGTTTCTTGATGAGCGTGAGCGTGACTAGTAGGCTACGTCCCGCGGGGAACCCATCGCAGTCTTCAAGGCCTGATGGCAGGTGATGTACAAGTATATCGATGCTATACTTGTATTTTCCAAAATAACTCGTATGGAGCCTCATGCAAGCCCTTGTTCAAGCTCGGCGGCAAAATCAAGCAGACTCTCGCTGTCTGATTCCGCCGACGTATCCGCTGCCTCTTGTCCAGCCTGCTCTTCCTCCATCTGCAAATTCTTCTCTGGAGACACCGCCCGGTCGCCTCGTTCAGGACTGCTTTGTCCCTCAGCTGGCATGATGGATCTCGCAAGACCCGATTTGCGCATCTGAGCCACTTTTTTGCGTTTACTCAGCGGCGAGCGCAGCAGCAGCTCATCAGCATTCATGTCGCTGACCTGTTCAGACCGTTGCCGCTTATGATGTTGCTGTTGCCCGCCTTGTTTAGTCGGTGTTTTGAGTCTACCACCGGCAGACGGCGCGCGTTTGCGTGGCGATGATGAAGAGGAGAAGCGTGACCCGACACTGGCGTCGGATTCATCACCCGAGGCTGTCGTGCCATCCGACAAGTCACCCAAGAAATCCGCCATCTCACCCTCGAGATCGCCCCAATCCATCTGACGAGCACGTTCGTCAATCAGGCGATCGGTGGCGCCATCATCCGTCTCGAGCGATTCTGCTTCACTCGCTTGACCGCCGCCACCACTTCCGCGCATAGCATCCAGTTCCTCTTCCGGAATCGGTACGTCTGATGCATCTGGATCCAACTGCCATTGCCTTTCGGGTAATCTTTGGAACTGCTTCGTCGACTCGACCAGCCAGCCGACATACACCACTTTGATCCATGGATACTGCTTTGGCATTTTCGCCTTTTCCGTCAGATTGCGCAGGTTGATCTGATCGCCAACAACGACGTGTGTCGGTCGTCCTTTTGATTTCGCATCGAGCACGCGTGCACCAAAGTCAAGCGCCAATTTGCCCTGCCATGCTTGCCGCGGATCGCGCTGTTCACTCATCAAACCGCTCAAGGAAATGACGACATCTTGCAAGACTTGACGCTTGAGGGCTGGCAAGATGAGTTTGACGTCTGCATGGCTAGCAGAAGACGTTGCATGTCGTTTGCGTGATTTTTGGCCTGTTTTGAGGTTGGCGAGCGTACGGTCTTTGCTGACTTCAGCCATATGTTCATTATAAAGCTGATAGAAACGTGCATGCACTTCGCGTAATGTCTTTTCAACAAACGTCAAGGTATTGTCGTTGTTGGTCAAGGTCGGCCGGGCGCGTGCAAGGACAGGATCGGCTTCTTGAAAATGAGCCAGCGGTCGCGCTTCGATTTGGGCGTCGAGCGTCGCTTGCTGGGCCTGCGCTTGGGCTTCGCGAATCGCAGGGTCTTCCACCGGTGCATTCTCAATATTGGACGGCGCCGGCATGGACGCGGTCGCTGGCGTCGTGGCTGGCACCATCACTTGTTTCTCCTCGAGCGGCGTCAGGAAGCTGCTATTAATGTCGCCCGTACCGAGGAAAAACTCAAACGGTTGCACCTTGATCAAGTTTGGGCACCATTGCCAGACATCGCCGCGGTCGTCCATGATGACCACCATGTTGGTATCGACTGGAAACAAGCGACCGACTGATTTCTGCGTATGACTGCCATTCTCGTCTCGACTCAAAATACGGCTGCCAAAGAAGATGCCCTCGGGATCGATAATGCTTGCAATCTTGAGCGCATAGGGACGGGTGCCCATGGTGTAGATGTGCATCTCATAGCGTCGCGTAATACTTTCAAAGAACGCCTTGAGACCTGGCCGCGGCTTGACGTAGTAGATTGGCGCATGCGAACCTTCTTCAGCAATGCGGAAATGCTGCACATCGGCCAAGGCTTCCTTGTTGGGATTCTCCCCATCGGCAAGCCATTCACCGACGGTTGGATCGACTGTTGTTTGGATGACACACTGATCCAGGTCGACAATCAACGATAGGCGGGATGTCTGCACGAGCCTGCGTGTCGTCTCGCGTTCGAGTCGCGCCGCTTCGCTATGCGACACCGTCAAGCCGAGATCATCATGCGACATGGCGACCGTGGCACGGCCTGTTTCATCAAGACTAAGAAAGTCGCCAGCCGTCAAGTCTTTGCCGCAGTTGGCGCACATGCCTCGGTACTGAACTTGATGAACACAGGGTTCCAGTAGGGCAAATAGCGGGTCTCTAGGGCAATATCAGCGTCAGAAGCGCAAAAGGCGAATCCTTACCGAGCTGTACGGATCGTGTCGCCTGCCTGAATATACCATTCGAGCGCGCGTCCCTCAATCGGACTATCGAAGCTCTCGACAAAGACACGCGGCACCTGCTTGTCTGTGCCATCTTCCTGTGACTCGAGGGCGGTGCCTGTATAGCGAAAGGTGAAGACGGGTTGGAATTTATGGACGGCACCACCTGCTTCGGCGTCGATGGAAAGGACTGTGAGTGGGAAGCGGAGGCTGGCTGTGCCGGTGACGACGGTTGGATCTTGTGAGCTCATTCAAGGGCGGCGCGTGCTTGCTCTTTCAACGCATGGTTGGTTGTTTATGATGGATGTGGTTGTCATGTCATGGCGATCAATCAGACAATCAAGGAAGCAAGAGTTATGAGAAGAAGTGGAAGAGATGCTATGTGGACAAATCTAAGCCTTGGCCATGTAGGTAAGACCGCTGACAACATTAGCATAACATTCATCCAGAGGAGTAGAAGAAGAACATACCACTTGCCGCAGTACTGACGGTCCTGGTGGGTAGCCATAAAGACACCGGCACCGCACGAGGGAGCAGGGCACTCACGACGAAGACGCTGGATCTTGCCCTCGCCATCGACCTTGTAGTACTTGAGCACGGCCATCTTGACCTTCTTGCGCTTGTGCTTGATCTTCTTCGGGGTCGTGTAGACCTTCTTCTTTCGCTTCTTGGCACCACCACGGAGGGTAAACACGAGGTTGATGGTCGAGGCAGACGTGACACCGTAGTCGGCGAGCGCCTGGCCATCCTCGAGCTGCTGACCAGCGAAAATCAAACGCTGGCCGTCGATGGGGCAGCCGGCGGCGATGGCGACCTGGGCCTTTGTGTCGCGGACAGAGGTGCTGCCGGCGACATCGAGCGTGAAGGTACTGTCTCCCTTGATGAAGATCTGCATTGTTGGACTGAGTTTGCTTACTATCGAACTTCACTGAGGTCGAGTCCTTGTAGGCTGCTGAAGAGAAAGGTCAAGAGAGGCGTTCGCTGCACTTGACTCGTCCCGGCCAAGTTTGCAATTTTCGAGCGTGTGACTGCGCATCTTTATTTTCTCGAGCCAGGAACAAAGAGACTACCAATTGTGAGGCTAGGTATAGCTATAGCTAGATAGCGCTATAGTTACTCACTGGCCAACGACAAAGCTATAGACATGCCATGCACAAGCTACCGCGCTTCCTATGTCCAGCACTCTCAAGAAGTCTTCGCACCAGGCGGCCAACACGCTCTCCCTTGCTGCAAAACATTGAAAAGCTAGAGAGCTACCTGAAAACGCTTGAAAAGACAGTCAAGAAGCAAGCTGTGCGTGCTCAAAAGAAGACGGAAGCAAAGCAAGTCGATGATGAAACCGCTTCTGCCATGTATGCGTCGTTGCAGGCTGCCGAGCAACAAGCTCTCGCACCAGGCATGCAGGCGAAATTGCCCGTAGCACTGCGTGAATCGATGCAGATTGCCGCTTCTGCAGATCCGCAGACGGTGGACTGGGGTCAAGCGGTCACGCAGCTTGTGACCACAGAGCAAGCAGCCAAGCTGACGACTCTCGAGCTCAACCAGATCCTCCTCAGTATGCCTGCACGGGCACGGCTCTCAGCAGGTCAACGCCTCTTGACGCACACAACCTGCAAGCGCGATACGCTGTCATTTGACTTGCTCATGGATGCACATGCATCTCACTCGCAAGTACAGCAAGCGCTCGCTACCTTTGACGAACTCCGTCAAGCAGGCCTAACACCGACGCAGTACTCGTACGCACATCTCATGAAGGCCTTTGCCAAGACGAGCGACGTGCATCGCGCCGCTGCACTGTACAAGCACATGCAAGACTCTGGCATCGAACCCAACCTCGTCACATCCACAACACTCATCAACTGTTGTATTCGCGCCGGCAACACTGACCGCGCGTTTAGCATCTTTGACGCTCTCAAATACAAAGCGACGTCCTCGGCACCGGACATTCACACCTATTCTCTCATGATCTCCGCCTGCAGTCGCGACAGACTGCAATCTGCCGAACGCGCCTCGGAACTGTTTGAAGAACTCGCCGAACGCGGCCTTCAACCGACTCGAGCTACCTTCAACGCCCTAATTCATGTCTATGCCACACGGAGAGATTATTTCGCTCAGGCGTGGCAAATGGCTGAGCGTATGAAGGCGAATGGCATCGACCTCGACAAGACGACGTGGCATGCGTTGCTTGCGGCTTGTGCACGCAATCGTGATATCGGCCGTGCCAGGACGCTTGTTCGGGAATTAGAGGCGATTGGACGGCAGAATGAGGACTGGGCACCAGATGAGCGGACCTATCAGCTCTTGTTTCGGGCATATGCCCAGGCAGCTGTCAAGAAGAGTCGCGTTGTAGCGGACGCACGGCTGATTACCTCTGGCGAAGACCAACTTGACTTTCAAGATGCCGAAATGCACTGGATCGAGCAGATGCCCTTCACGAGTAACGACGTCTTGGAGGAAAGTCAACGGCTCATGGCTTTTATTCAACGTCTTCATCCAGAGTACCTGTCCATCCAACTGATCGACACCTACATGACCATCTCTATTCCGTTCAAGGCTGATCGACGGTTCAAGCAGGATTGGGCAACCTTGTACAAAGGTCTGCAGCGAAGCAAGTATTCGTTCCAAATTGCATTGCAAGCCGCTTATGCCTTTCGCGACTCGGAGTCGCTGGACAGTACATGGTCAGAATACGAAACATGGCAAGCAAGCGCCAACGATATGCAGGATAGAGAAGTCGTGAGGCTGTTTGTGGAAGCACTGGCTCGATGTGATCGATTGCAAGAAGCGACCGACGTTCTTGCCGAGGCGCGCACGGTCCATCGTTTTGCTAAAAACGAACTACGTTGTTTTCAGACAAAAGGCGTACAACTAGAGCATGAAGAGGCGGTCACCTTGTTCAACAGTATGTTTCCAGCGACGGGTCGACAGGATGGGCGATATCAATGAATGATATATAGAATCTGCATAGCACAGCATTATTGATGAGCGTATAGCATGGACAATCTCTCCTCTCATTCATTCCTCGCGCGTGCCGACAGCCACATTCTGTTGCGCTCAACCCGTGTGCAAACGACCAGAGCGCGCTGAGCAATGGCTTGCTCGTTTCTGATGACAATCAGGGAAAAGTGTTTTTGCCATGCTTGTGTTTTGTGCGTATCAGCGATTCCTCGATTCAGTGCCTCAAGGTCTGCTTTTACGCTATGTTCTGCCAGCACAGTCTTGTTGCGTTGCTGTCTTGCCTTGATCACTTCTTGCATGGTTGCAACGAAGCCTTGTATCGACTTGAGCTCGAACGATGCCTCAATAGGCAATGGCAAGGGATTATTCAAGTAGTCCAGTCCATCACACATTGCCTGCAGCAATATTTTCACCTGCGGCCCTGTCCAATTGGCGAGCTCTGAGGCAGGTATTTGTGAGAGCATGCAAAAGAGCAACGCCATCGTCGATAAGCGCCCGTCATTGTGAATGAGAAACAAATCCTCCATGTCATCTTCTTCAGCTTCTTCCAAATCATTGACGATACTTTCAGGCCACTGGATCGCTTCACACAGCGCTTGAGCATTCGTCTCGAGCCAGTCCAAGTAAACGCCTGCATCGGCGCGTGCCGATATTTCAGGCCACAGACTCAATCGATCATGCGGATTCTCCAAGAGTGCAAAACCATAACGTGCCAGAAGTACATCATTACCGCACTCGCCGTAGGTATTGTACACCTCTGAGCCAGCCTCAATCGACCTGCAGGTGATAAAATCGCAGAGGTCATCTGAATCGTCCTCGTCCGTGTCATCTGAATGTGACGACGCTTTGTCGCTGCAGCTGTCTGCATCTTGACTTGCCGCGTCACTCGACCTTTCGTCGTCTTCAGACATGACTTCCTCGGTATGCCCACATTGACCGCTCTGGCCGCAAATCTCACAGACTTCGTATTGCGTTGTAAAGTGCACGTGTTCATCAGGCGTGTGGTCAAGCATGTCTGCAAACGGACAGAGCGAAAGCTTGTGAAAGACATCCACCTCGCCAAAGACACGCGAGCCAACAATACTCATGCCATAGCAAAAGAGATCAAACGTCAGACTTTTGCAAAAGTCGGGAATGACAGAGTGATTGGCCTTGATGAAGGGCTGAACAGACTCTTTATACATGTCTTGGAAATCGGACAGCGTTGTGCCACCAACGACTTGGACTTCTGTACCGTGCAAAAGGCGGCGTTCCGCTTTCGTCCAGAGCTTTGAGATGCCCACTAACTCTGGCATCATGGCGCAATAGGGGTGCCAAGGACTCGCCTCGCCTTGATGCCGTTCGAACAGAAATGCAAGGCAAACAGCCATCATGTTATCTAAATCAGCAGCATTCAGCAAATTCGCAATACCGCATGTTTGTGGTGATAGCAAGCATTGCTTTGGAACACGCATGACAATTTCATCTACAGCAATAGCACGACGTGTGTAGACGCCATAGCCAGGCTTATTCGCATGCCGCTTGATGTAGAGTTCTGGATGAATCCTAATGTCTTGATCAGCATGAGCGAGCCAGTCTCTAAACTTTTGCAGCCTTTTGTCTGGCATGAGAGCAGCCTTTTTGTTAAGAGACTGGATTCAGCGATTGCAACTATTTCAATTGTCGCTTTTACCAGGCGACACAACTTTTTTTGGCTGGGCGGAATCACGTGCAATGCAGGCAGGGGCATCTATTGTCCGGCACAATACCTTGCGACGATAGAGCGTCCAAGATCCAGGCATTAAACGGTCTCGTGATACAAACATACAAGTCAGTCTAGCTCTCGCAGTACTCGGCCGCCGACAAACAAAGGGGTCCAAGCAGCGACAAACACCGTCGCCGATAGATGCCAGTCACGTCGACTGCAGCTAATCTTGGTCAAGGTGCTGATCCGACTCGACCAATCGATTCATCATTCAAATGCCTTCACCAATAGACTCCATCTCCGGTATTATGGCGACCATCAAGCGGCGTCTTCTACAAGCGATTGCCCTGACTATCGCAGGGCTTCTCATCTTTGCATGGTTGCACACTGGGTTTGAGCCTGAATACGTTGCGACCTTGATGTTTAAGGCGCATGATGGGCCTACAGCGTAACCGCGACTGAGCCATCATGCGAAAGAGACTGCAATGTGTTTTGCAGTCGCGCTGCGAATTTCTCAGCATCTTGGACGATGCGATCCGATCTCACGCAGTGGGCCTCGGCGACGCAAATCTGCTAGAGTTGATGGCTTCGATGGAGCGGTACAAGTCATGAGATGGGCAAGCGTGACAGCTGTATACGCCGTAGAATCCTCGCGGTTTGACGCAGGAGGTCTGGCGTATCTTTGAATGGGGTTGACGGAGTGGTCAAAGCAAGCCATGGCAAGCACTGCCAAGTCCTCTACATGTCAGAGAGTAGCCGCGAGTCGTATCATCTTTTCATCTTTTCATCTTCACACTAGCCTTACCTCGTGTCGCTCGTGTCAGTTTATCCATCATGCAACCTTCTGCCCTCCAATCCATGACACTCGCCAGGCTGAATTGTTGGCCGCGAAAGACCAGCACAGGTCGCTGAGCTACAAATTCATCAAGCGCAACTGTGTCTTGCAAATCCGCAAAAGGCTGAAAGGTGTCGTCACCAGGTCCACGATCTTTCCAGGTGGTGTGAAAGTGGAGCTCATTGTCGATGATTTTGCAGCTCGTGATGCCGCCAATCTCAAGCTCTTCTTCCTCGCTTGATTCACTGGAGGATGAGAAACTCAGTGATCTCTCTCGTGTCGCTAAAACTCCCTTGCTCGAGGGATAGTTTGTGGCAGAGGGCTGTCCCGTGCATAGACGAGCTGGGCTCGGCATGTAGATGTCTGAGACACTGCTTTCGCGCCATGTAGCAGAGTAGTCAGGCTCAGTACTCGTATGTGATTCGCCACGCTCGGACCAGTGACTTTCGAGATTGTTCGACTCTTTTGATTGACAGTCCAAGCAGAGCATGCGATCTCCTGGTTCATTATCGTCTTCAAGCAAGTCAGGAGTCTCTGCGCGATCGACCTCAAGCTTTCCCTGACAATGTCTGCACAGTCTCACATTGAAATCTCGTGTCCGAGAGGGCACCTTTGGCGTGACAAGATCATCTTCCGAGTCCGAATTGCCAATGTCCCAAGCTGCACTGGTCGTTCTTGGTGTTAGGCTTTTCCGGCCTCGAGCCGCTACAGCCTGCCGTTTTGAAGCTGGCGCGAGGTCGATCTCAGAAGAGCGCGATGAGCTTGTCGAGGCGGATCGACTGCGTTTGACAGCTGCCTTGGCTGGCTGCACAGTCCTAGCGGATTTCGGCTTGACGCCAGGTTCTGAACCTAGTCCCAGCGAGGCAAGCAGCCGAGCATTTTGAGCAATGTTGGCAGCACGCTCGAGCTCATAGGCGCTCAAGCTTGATTTCTTGGGCATGGCAGCAAGCAAGCCTGCCAAAGCTATGAGGTAGCGGTGCTTGTCTGCAGCTTCATGGACTTGTCTTTGTGTAATCAGGCGCGTCGCGAAATTTACTACAACGCCTCACTCAAAGGCATCTGCATGAGATTCAGTCTACATGTACATGTACAAGCTATAGCTTATTGACTATGATAAAAGCAGAAACTCTATACTTTAGGCACCTTCTGCATCGCCTGTAGAGTCGCTTCTGAGGGTTTACAATGCAATTTGCGCATCTTTGAATAGATTGAACGCGCCTTGGCATAGTCGCCCGCCTCGGCATAGTACCGGATAAGACATGTCCATGTATAAGCATCAGGCTTGACATTGTCATGCTGCATATATAGCAATACCTTGATGGCCGTATCAATCGCGCCGAAACGGCAAAGACCTTCAATGACATGCGTGTAGGCAAAAACAGAAGGTCTTCTCTCGGCTTGCCGCATATATTCGAGAATCTCAATGGCGCGATCAATCTGGGACTCGTGCTTTGAAAAGGCACGCACAAAAATCGATAGGCAGTACTGATCCTGGACCAACTCCGTGCGTTGTTTGCAAATCTGCTGAAAGCCACTGTACAAGCGAACCAAGCTGTCCGCATCGGGATTGAGCTTGACCAAGGTGTGCAAAACCAGGCTGATTGTCTCATTGCTTGGTCTCAGTAGAGGCGTGTCGAGTACGGTTGCCTGCGGTGTGCGTGGCAGACTGACAAAGCCAAGCTGTTCAAGCAAGCTATTGCCAAAGTATTCAGAGTACTTTGCGAGGAGCTCAGCATGTCTATCCTGTAACTTGAGCAGGTGCAGCTCTTCTGTTGCGATGAAGAGGTTCCAGATCTTGAGCTCCTTTGCAATCGCCAGCACGCGAAAGGCTTCATCGTAGTACTGTGGGTCTTTACTGAGCGATTTCAAAACAATCGAGATGGTGACATCGTTGATGGCATGATCGCCCTCTGTCATAATCTTGAACCGTTCCAGCACGCGTTTTGTGCCATCTGCCTTGTTGGCAAGCAGCTTCAGCCGCACATTCCAGCTTCGCACGTTGAGCGGTATCTTGTTGCGTACGGCGACGTGAAAGACGCTCGAGGGATTGATGATGGCGATGCCATGCTCATCCATCTTTTGAATCATGTCATCGTACATCGCCGGCGAAATACGGTCCGCCTTGCCTGCCTGATCGAGCTTTGCCACAAACATCTTGGCCTCCGTCAAAGCCCACTTGCGCACTATCAAGTCCGACACCGGCTTCCCTCTGCCAAAACTAGGACCGCGCATATCTTTGTTGCTGAGCAGACAGCGGATGTAGTCATCAGCGATTGGTTCCACAAGGTCAAATTTGGAGATGTGACCCCGTTCCTCGGCCATGGTGATGTGCGCATAGGCTTGTGTGCTGCGCCCCGAGCGGACACTAGCTTGGATGATACTTCGGAGCGCAGCAAGGTCATTCAAGTCCACCTCTGGCGGCGGGAACCCGGCATCAAGACGTCGCGTGATGAGATGCGTCGCCTTGACTGGATGGACGAGGCGCTGTTTGGTGGCCTGCTGCAATGCATCCCAGAAAGATGGACTCGACTCGCTTGCTGTCGACAGTCCGCGCCTGAGGATCATGAAGCGTAGCTCGACATGCGTGATGCTGCTCGCAATTGAATAGAACTGTAGCTGCTCATATCGCTCAATCGACAAAGAAAAGGTTCCGGACTTTCGCAAAACTCAAAATTACAACAGATTATGAACACTTGCTGCCACACCCTCCCTGCAACAACTTGTGCCACCACCTAGAGCTTCTGCTTGTAAAGGCATGTACATCACAGTACATGGAACGAGGCTTGTAAAAGTCAATTGTCCAAAATCCTGAATGGATACATAGCTAAACCTACATCCACACACGGAATAATAATTGCACTTTTGAAAAAGAATTAGATCGCAGCAATTGTACGGCCGGCTAGGCTTTCCTCTAGAAGAGGAACTTGCGAATCTGGCTGAGACCCTTGCGGGCAAAGTTCTGGTCAAGTTGACCAGAGTTCTCGAGCTCTTTCCACATGAGCTCATCCTCATCAATCTCCTTCTTGCCCGTAAACAAGTCAACGTCGCGCAGCGCCGTCCACTTGGTGCGCTTGACGAGCTTCCACACGAGATAGATGGCCGGTGTGACGCCGACCATGAAGTAGGCAAACAAAAAGTTGGAAACATCCCACTGGCCCTTGATGAAGACTGCATAGCCCTGGAGGAAGATCATACCAGTGATCATCGTGAGAGCGTAGTAAGCAGTGTAAGGGTTGAAGCGCGAGCGGTAAGGCAGTTCCGAACGCGAGATGCCCTGAGCGGCCATAGCCTTGTAGAAACGGATGTAGGTGAAGGTCATGATGGCAAAGTTGATGAGCTGCGACGACGTGATGATGCTGACAAACCAGGTGAGCACAATGTTGGCGTTCTTGCTCACCGACAAAAAGGCGAGCAAGCCGATGCCAAGCACGGCCAAGACGGAGTTGTAAGGCACACCGCGCTTCGAGCATTTGGTAAACAAACGCGGCGCCTTGCCCTCAAGCGCGAGACCGTAGAGGGTACGCGAGGCGCAAAAGACGTACGAGTTTCCAGCTGAAAAGGCAGAGAGAAGGACAGCGGCGTTGATGATGTGCGGCAGAACAGGAATTTGCAAACGAGCGAGGGCGATGACATAGGGTGACTTGGCTGCGCCGGGTCGTCCGTCACCAATGGCTTTGAGAAGACCCTCGTCATTGTAAGGAACGAGAATACCGACAGCAAGCGAACCAAGCACAAAGAAGGCCACAAGACGTGCAAACACGACGCGGTAAGCTTCAGGCATGGTCTTGCGCGGGTTGATGGCCTCACCGGCCGCCATTGAAAGATAGTCAGGGCCGGCAATAACGAACGATGCAGTGACCAGGCACTGGAAAAAGCCGAGGAATCTGCCGAGCGAGCCCGTCTCGATGTATTCTGCAAAAGCACCAGGGTTTTTCCAGTAACGGAATCCAAAGGCGTCGCCCTGTGGGTTTCCACCCACCATCAGGATGAATGTCATGACGATCAGCGCCGTAATAAGAAGCACTTTTCCGATGGCAAACCAAAACTCAGACTCTCCGTAGTACTCCACCGTGATGAGGTTAAGCAAAGAGTACAAGGCCAGAATGACCGTAATCCAAATGGCCTTGTGGATGTTGCCTTCGACATCCCAGAATCGGACAATGACACAGCACGCCGTCACTTCAAAAGCGACTAGGGCGGCTTCGCAAATGAAAAAGTTCCAGCCGGCAGCGACCCCGAGAGCTTCGTCGACGAAACGACCAGCGAGACGGATGAAGCCGGAGTTGAGGGGCAACCAGGTGATCATTTCAGACATGGCGTTGTTGACACCCCAAATGACACTGGACCAAATACAAAAGGCGATAAGAAGACTGGCCGGGCCGCCAGCAGTCAGGGCAGATCCAATAGCGACGAAAAGGGCGGTACCGATCGTGCCGCCAATACCAATGAGGGCAACGTGACGAGGCTGAAGTTTCCGGACAGTATCACCATCACGCGTCGTGATAGAATCGACCTCGATCGTTTCATCGCCAAACTTGGCTTTCTCATTTGAGACTTCGGCGACCTGGGCCGCGGCGCTCGTGGGTTTGACGACAGTCTGCATCGGGAACACTTCGTAAGCAGTCGCCATGGTTATAACGCAGTGGGTGTATGGAGCTGTTGTGTTGTCGTATAAGCGCTATGGAAAGAGTGGGGGGCGGTGATGAAGGGCGTTGGGGGTAGGCGAAAGGGAGGAAAGGGAGGATGGTCAATATGGTCAAATTGAGGCGTGCCAGGCGGGTTATATATGTTTTGACAAGCCAAGTGCCAACAGTTGGCAGACTACCAGGCTAGTATCTGCTGCAGCAAAGTCTGGCAGTTGAGCCGAAGAAGCATAATTCGAAAGGCAGTCCCCCGAGACTTCGATCGCGTGCAAAAATGAAAAGTTTGGAAGCTCATTACAATTGCGCTTGTCAGTTGCGCAGCGTGATCCATGAGGCTTGTGGAGCGAGCCTAAAAGACTATAGCTACTAGCTATAGTACTAGGACTGCTCGAGCCAATCATGATCATGCCAGCGGTGCAACAGTGCTAGACTGTTCATCTCTATAGGTCATTGCTCAGCTACAGTCCACTCTGCAGTCTTGTGACACTTTTGCTGACTATACAGTCTAGATCTACTTGTATAACTCTATAGCTAGCTACGATCGCGGCTTGCTCGGCATCTGGTCAGCCTCAGGTAGCAAATGTCAAAATCTTCTTTCGCCTCATTCGCTTCACAAAATGTCAACGGCCTGGTGGAGCCGGAGCCAATCAAGCTCCTCGCCATCTCGAAATTACAGCCATCAAACCGGGGGAGCATCTCGATCTGGACGACTCGGGTGACTCGACGCGGGCTAATTCCCGCTAAAGGCCTAACGCTCGTATGATCTGATCATGAGGCTGAGAGGCTCTAGCCTCTGGAGTCTGGGCCTTGACGGAATATGTTTAGCACTGAATTGATCGTTGACATGTGAGGTCAAGCCAACATTGCAAGGTCCATGTTCCATGAATCAATTGTGTAGACATCATGTAGTAGTTACCGAGTAAGTACCTTGGTCCAGTTGCGGGTCTCAACTTTCATTTGCGTTCTCCAGGCTACAGACATGGGTCGAAGACGACTTATTTGGCTTTCTAAAGTTCTTGTCTTGTAGAATTCGAAGTTGTAGTCATGCGAAGTATGCCAACAGTCGTGTGGCTCGTGTGATTGCCTCGCCACTGATTCACCCGGGCTAGTGGTGACTCTGGTGAGCTGCTTATGCGCACATGTCACCCGTCGAACAGCTTGGAACAAGTCCCTTGTCAAACACCTCATCTCACCTGAGGGCCGACGCTGTTTGGCCCTGCTGATCTGCCATCGACTGTTGAATTCGTCACTGATGCCACTTGCTATCCAGGCAACCTTAGAATACATGACTGTTGACTTGTTCCTAACGCTCGGCCTGATTTTGCATGACGCAGCGCTGGCACTTCAAGTGATAGCATCCTGCAGCTGAGATCGGAAAGGATGTCCCTTGCCGCGCGAGAGAGCGCGTGAGCGAACCTCTGGTGTCAGCTTCCCTCATCCTGACAGTTGGAGCCGAATGTCCCTTGACGAAGAGTCATTCGACGACCATTGCCCACTGTCACGGCTAAGAGAAACAGCGAAAAGAGCCTGATAAGTGATCACGTCTCAATCGACGCATGGGCACCGATGGTCGGCCTGCTAAAGCTGCTCGTCCTTGATGACAATGTCCAGTCAGAGGCTCAGCAAGGAGAAGTAGTTCGGGAATGCTGATCGTGATGTGATGAAGCACGCGCGTCGATTCGGCTGAGACAAGGCGTCTCTTTCTACTTCCAACCTGCCGTGCCAATGCCTGCCGTCGCTTGTTTGTGCATGTCCATTTCGTGAGCAGACGTCGCCAAACTTGGCCATCTGTTCATGAATGGCTGATGCCGCAGTAGTCTCGAGGATCCTGTTTGTTACGTAGCATGCCAAAAGGAATTCCAGAGTATCGTCTTTGCGCTCGAGCTTGCACTTGTTGAGTACTGCAGGGACGCATGCGCATATCTAGATGGCGCCTTGCATCGCCAGGTTGGCCCAAGGCGCAAGATTGCTTCTATCGGCGCCCATGCCAGATATAATGCCAAGGCCTCTTGAGTCAGCGCAGCGGCCTTCAAGTCAGCAATGGAGCAGCATCAGGGAGCCAGTTCATGTGTGTGCTTGGAGGTCACGCGCTTTTCGTTTCGCAGCCAAACCACACCAAACCGCAAAAACCATCAGCCCAGGCAAGATCCGTCAAGGAAAGCAGCAAGCAACCTATCCACCCCCATTTCAACAAGAGGCCCAAGTCGTCGCACACACTCAGATCCCATCTATTACTTCACACGTTTACGGCGCAAGCCAATGGATCTCTCATCGCTGTCTTCCAATCTCCCGCCTAGGCGACCGCCTCCCTCAGAAGACCCCGTCAATCTGGCTTTTAAGGAGGCCGCCCTTTCACTCACAAATCTTTACAAAGCCTCGCAGGGCGCGCGTGCTGAAGGCTACAAGGACGCCGTGGATGATGTTTACAATCTGTTTTGTGAGCCGGCGCAGGCATCCCATGGTCGCTCGGCAGAAGAAACGCTCGCGAAGCTCAAGACGTGGCTAGAGGAGCGCCGTCGACGGACGACGGAAGAGACACGCACGGCGCAAGCAGATACCTCGTTCGCACAACAAGAGCAGCATCAAGAAACGGCTGCCTTTTTCGAAACGGAACCCGTATTGCCAACGTTGGACGCTGCTACGACGCTCGCTGCACCCTCTGCTGCTCAACAAGCGCGCTTCACCGTCCATGCCACACAAGCGCGTCATCGCCAGCGTACTTCCTCACCCGTCTTGCCACATCGGACGTTTCCACGCAGCAGTGCGGGTCCCGATCGACACGAACGGCAATCGTCTGAAGAATCCGATCGTCGAGACCAAGCCCGTTCAGGCGCTGTGAAGCGGCGTGTCTTGGGACCCTTTGATGGCTTTTCGAATGAGTTTCACAAGCGCGGCCGGTTTGGTTAGTACTTGACGGCTGTTCAACGCCTACTTCTAATGATCAACGCTCTTTTCAAGTCTTCTGTAGCGTGCATAGCAATCCTTCAATCAAGCGCTAGGAAATTCTCCTCTGTCCGTCACTCAATATCTAAAAGTCCGTCACGCGCCCGCCATAGGCATAATCGCCATGCCGCAACGGGTCATTCTTGGGCCCACCCGTCTCGCCCGTCGTTGGATTCCGATCGCCTTCAAACTCCGGCTTTGGTTTTCTGCGGACGTCTGGATGGAAATACACCTGCTGCGATGTCTGTTCAGCCTGCTTCTGAAGCGCATTCCACTCCTTTTGTTCCTTCGGCGAGAGTTGTGGTGGCGCGGGCGCTGGTGGTTGGAAGCCCTTTGCACCGCTGCTACTGTTGCTTTGGCTGCGTGATGATAGGTATCCTGCGCTTGACTTGAGCGACAAGATGCGCCGTGTAGCGATGCTTGTAGAGAGCATGATGTGTGTTGGACGGTAAGTACCTGGATAAGTCGTCAAGCAATAGCAGTGGACTTGATGACCTAAGCCAGCATGCGCCACATGTACAATGTACAATGTATTTCAATCTCCAGCCACAGAAGCAACCAACCCCGTGTTCGAAGCCTCAAGCTGCCTAGGCAAGCTTAAGCTGCGCTCCTCTACCTATAGCTAGCCTGTAAAGACTTGGTCTACTGCTGACTGCTGCTACCCATGACGGCTCTTAGCTCTCCCGCTCCTCACTTTGACGAGGCCGCTTGCAGAACCTTTGTCGAGGGCCATCGGCACACCACCGAACCCCGCCGCATCGTCCTCATCACCTCTGGCGGCACGACCGTCCCGCTAGAACGCTCCAATGTGCGCTTCATTGATAACTTTTCAGCCGGCACGCGTGGCTCTACCTCTGCCGAGTACTTTATGAAGCAAGGCTATGCCGTCATTTTCTTGCATCGGCAATTCTCATTGCAGCCGTTTTCACGCAAGTTTACGCATCAAAAACAGTCGTTGCTCTCCAACTTGCGGCTAGACCCAGAGACTGGCAAAGTGGTCATTGCCGATGAAGCGTTTCAGGCACGGTTGGCTAGCGTCATGACTGACTATGAACATTGCGTCCGGCGGCAGAACTTGCTGCACACGGTCCACTTTACCACCATTGAAGAGTATCTCTACCTCTTGCGCACGATTGCCCTCGTTCTACAACCACATGGCGCACAGGTTCTCTTCTACCTCGCTGCAGCCGTCAGCGACTTTGTCGTACCAGAAGCGCAACTCCCACACCATAAAATCCAAAGTGGCAACGCAGATGGATTGACGCTTCATCTAGCAAAGGCGCCTAAAGTGCTTAAAGCGCTTGTCGAACATGCTTGGGCACCGCGGGCTTTTATCTGCAGCTTCAAGCTCGAAACGGAAGACGCTCTATTGATCCCGAAAGCTAAAGCGGCACTGCGCATGTATGGCCATCAATGCGTCGTGGCCAATATTCTCGAACGCCGCAGCTGGCAGGTAGTGCTCGTGACAGATGTCGAAGCCGAACGGCCCGTATCGCTAGATCATGCCGTGGAAGACGCAGGTGCCGTTGTTTCGGAAGATTGGCTCGAGTTGGATGCAGCACAACGCGCGGCGCACGTCGAGATTGAAGAACAACTCGTGCAGCGGATTGTGGCGCGGCATTCGCGATGGATCACGTTGCGTAGTCCGGCGCCGACGGCAAGGGAACAGAGTCCCGTGAGCATGACGCGCATGCATTAGGATGCATTGCTTTTCCGGGAGGCTAGCTAGAAAGATGTATGCAGACACAGACACAGACTACCTATATTCAGCGACGCAGGTTACGCATAATCTCCTCCAGTTGCGCATGATTTGGGTACGCACTGCCAGGAGGTGGTTGCTGTTGCTGCTGATGCTGTTGGTTTTGTTGCGCCGTCAAGGCGCCAATCACCTGCTGCAAGGCTGCCGGATCCATTTGTGAAATGACGGCGGCGAGATCTGCGCCTGCAGGCGGTTGACCAGGAAACGTCGGCATAGGCGGCGGCGGCATGAAGGGCGCTGCAGGGGTTGTCAAGCGGCCCGGCTGACCCACTGCTGGATAAGCAGGCATGACGGGTGGTGGCGGTGCATAGCTTGCCGCCTTGGTCCGTTCTCGTAGGAGTAGCTGGACGGCGACGGGTACTTCGAGCGAGGCATACTCTTCAAACCGGACATTGTCGGCACCCATCGACCGGTCAAACACTTGCACCTGGACGTGCGAGCTCGTTTGCAGACTCGTGTTGAGAAAAACAACCGCCAAGACACCTTCGATAATTTGTTGTCGTACAACCTCACCGAGCACGTATTTAGGCGACATGAAGAAAATATCCGTTCGCAGCCCGGCGGCACGAATTGTCGTTTCGACCCAGTAGGTATAGTTGGTATCCGCCCGATCGGTGACAATCAGCTGCACCTCTGGGATAGCATTGCCGAACCGTGTTGGCAGACCATTGGCCGCCGGCGCAGCCGGCGGACGAAGAAACGCCTGTGGCGGTGGAGGGGCCGGTGCTGGCGGCGGCGTCGGTGTCCGACGATAGGAACTGCGTTCATAATCCCGTGAGCGACGCGGCGGTGATGGAGACCGTGACCGTGACCGTCTTCGAGACCGACGCGAACCTCCACCGCCACCACTTTCGCGATCGCGATAATGATGGGGCGGCGAAGCATGACGCCTGGTATTGGGCGATCGAGAACGACTATCGCGTCTGTTGTGTGGGTAGAGCGCCTGTGTTGAATAAGTGACCCCTGACGCCACTGCCGCCGCGGCTGCTGCTGCACGCGCGCCTTTTGTCCGCGGCGGATTAGAAATCTCGAGCTGCAGTTTGCGGTCTTTAAAAGGCCGTCCTTGTTCCGCTGTGATCGCGGCGCGGCAATCTGCCGCTTGCATAAACTGGACAAAGCCGAAGTTGGGTTTGAGCGCAATCTGGCCAAGTCGTCCATACTTGCTAAAGAGGAAGAAGACCTCGCGTTTCGTCGTGGATTCTGAACTCAGGTTGCCGAGAAACATGCGTGCGCCTGGTTCGAATTCATGCGGCGCCGTCGTCGCGAGGATGGCGCGTTCGTCAACGAGGAAGTGTTCATAGATGGCATCATCTTGCGGCGAGTCGTGTACTGTCGCAACAGGCGCAGCTGAAGCGGAGACTTGATGCCAGGGTGGTTCAACAGACGTGGCGGCCGTGGCAGAGGGTGCAGCGGGCATGGCGAGCGGAGCGGCAGGTGCGGATTGCGCGTTGAAGGAGCGCAGCAAGGCTTGCAAGTCGACACTAGCTGGTGGCGCTGCGGCGGCATACGCGTGATCGTCTGGATCATATTCACCTTCTTCGGCAGGCGAGGCGGAGCCTTCGACAGCAGCGGCTGGTTCTTGCTTTGTTGGTGCATCAGTCTCGTCAACTTCACCGTCAGAAGAGTCAGAATCAGGACTCGCTTTATGATCGACAGCAGGACTCATGAGCGGCGCGTCTTCATTCTTATCAGTAGCAGCAGCGGCGGCGGCGGCGGCGGCAGTCTTGGCTTCGGCATCGTGTTGGTCGAGCGTTGCGGTTTGCTGTGCTTGTTCGTCGAGGAGCGGAATCGAGGCACTCAGGGTACTGCCGGAGGTTGCATGGATGGGCACAGGCGAAGTGATTTGCGCCTCGGACTCCATGGCTGTTGCCAGGGCAATACAAATTCACAACTTGTCAGGAGAAACAGGAGAGCTGGTTTGTTGGTGGTTGAGTTCGGTTGGCGGTCTGGTCGTTGTCCCACGCACCATGATTCACAGAACCAGACACAGAGCTCGATAACATGTGCAAGGCAATACCTGAACGACATCGGTTGACCTTTGAGCTCTGATAGTAAGACGGGTACTGAGACAATGCTTGCTAGATATATTCAAAGATGTGCTCAACGCTGCTATGCTAGAACTACGCTCGCTCGCCCATACAGTCAGCGTCAGCCGTCTGAAGATGACGCACGCGCAAAGGCTTTTCTCGCATCTTTCAATATCGAGACGCTCCCGAAAGGTCCCTTTTTTGAACCTTGATGATTGCCACACGCTAATTGACAGAGACTTGTATCGTGACTTTTTCGCGGTCATCGGGACCAGGAGGGCAAAACGTCAACAAGCTGAATACAAAAGCCACACTGAAACTGCCACGCAGCAAACAATACTGGGTCCCTTCTGTCGTGCTCGACCGATTGAGACAGATCCAGGCACAGTACCTGACCAAAGAAGGTGATGTCGTGATTCATGCCCAACGTAGCAGGTCGCAAGAGCAGAATCGACAAGAGGCTTATGAAAAGCTGGCAGGTGTCTTGCGTGAAGCTGCAGGCCAAGGTATTGTGGGTGAAACGTCCCAAGCGACACAGAAGCGAGTCGGCAACCTGATACGTAAGGATAATGCTACTCGCTTGCAGCAGAAAAAGAGACAAGGTGACAAAAAGAGTGCCCGTCGCATTTCGCGCGATGATTAAGCAGCTGCAGGGAAATGTTCAAAGTCGGGGAAACGGCGGTGGGCGCGGTGCAGAATATCGGCTGCAATGACCTTTCGGCCTCTATTTTGCTCAAAGTTGGCCCAGAGAACAAACGTCGACGCCGAGAGGGTTGCTTCCACCTCTGCCTGCTTGAACCGTTGGGCAAGCGCCGCTTCAATGGCACGTTGCAGATTCGCCTCGAGATCAGGTGTGGCAAGGTACGCAAGCAGCTGTTCAACCCACATGGTGACGAGATGACTCTTGGGCTGTGCTTCATCAGAGAGCTCCTTGAAGGCCGCCATACTTTGTTTGAGCGCTGCCGGAAACTCTGACGAAGTGACATTGTGCTGCAGACGACTGAGCGGCAGGGTGATGCGCAAAAAGACAGCCCTGGGATACGCCTTGATGTGGTCTGCCGCCAAAAGATGCAGAATATCCTCTTGTAGCGATTCTTGAAATGCAAGCGAGTCAAACTTGGCAAGCGCATCGTAAAAAGCGAGTACGAGCTCGACATTCTTGGGCATGGCTTGAGTCGCGGCGCGGAGAATCGCTTTTGGAATGGCTCCTTGCAAAGCAGGATTGCTCTCTGCTGTACTCAGAGAAGAAAGCTCGACATCCTTGAGCAGCGCCTGACTGTCGCCTTCATCATCCATTGTAGTTGGCAATTTGATGGTACCTTCTGCGTCCTCCTCTTCCTCAATTTCGCCATCCTGCTCAGTTGGTGCCTCCTGATCAATGCCAAGCACTCTTCTCCTGGCATAAATCTTGCTCAGGTACAAGAGCTCCAGCTCAAAGTAGGCCACCCACAGCTCCTCTGAATCCTTGCAGAGTCTCAGGCCACGCTGCATCATGGTCCGCGCTGCCGTCATATTGCCATTGTGCTGCGCCTCGTGCTCAGCTGCCATGCGCCAGAGCATGGCATTGGTCGGATGAAACTGCAAGACGGATGCAAAGAGCTTAGCAAGCACCTTGGCGCTCTTTTCTTGTTTTGCATAGTTAATGTACTGCAGCCAGAGGGCTACATCGCCGTGAAACTTGCGTGCTGCCCGCTCAAAGATGAAAAAGACGCGACGGGGTCCTGCAAAGTCTGAGACGGTCTTTTTGCCAGTAATGCCGAGTCGCTTGACACGTTGCCGTCTGAGTTGCTCAAGATTCATTTCATACTCGGCATAGCGCAAGAAATCCGCCTTGCGCACAATCTTGCGTGTCAGGGCATGCTCAAATCCTGTGCGCTTGCGGGTGATGGCTTTGATTTCAACGGGTGAAAAGATCTTTTTCTGCTGGAGGTCGATGAGCTCTGGCAATGACTGCTCTAGAAAGTACTGGGCCCTGTCTGCCATCTTGTCTAGGCTTTCTCTTCACCCACCTCTTCGCAATCGATTACCTAGGACTGTCTGTCTGTGGTGGTTTCAACTTTTTTTTGGTTGCTCCCATGTGAGCTCCTCCTTCTCATCTGTCGACCACCCTAGGCAATACTGCAACATCGCGTCGCGTCTCTCTTCTCTTCAACAACAAAAGAAGAGCTACATGTCAGCGCGACCCGTAGTCAGTGTCAATGGTGAGCCATTCAGATGATAGGATAGAGTTAACAGCAGGCCGCTGGGTCGGTATTGCGCATGCATCCTTTGCCTATGCTGCATTCTTCGGCGCTCTCATCGTAGGCATGGCCTTACACTACAAAAAGGTAGGTGAAGCAATCCTGCAAGCTGCATGCTGACTTGCAGATTGTCCAAAATGAGCACTATGGCTACCCGGATGAATGGTTTCCATCAGTGTCTGCCACCATCGGCGATTGGTATCCTGAACGCTCCATCTTTCAGCTCATGATTGCCGTCACTTCAGGACCCAGATTCGCCTTGGTCGGGCTCTGGTTCCTCTTGACAAACCGGCCAGGGTCGTTGCCAAAGTTCACGGCAGCGGTCGGCCTCTTTCGAACAATCTTGTGCGGCGGATGGGTTTACATCACATCGACCGATGACCACGATTGGCATGACATTTTCATGATTAGCTACCTGGTTGCCACGATCCCGTGGACCATTGGTTGTCTCTTGACGGCGCCGCCGAATGTCCAAACGCTCAAGTATCGCAAACTCGCGGCAACGCTCTTCTTCGGCACCATGATTCCCCTCATCTACTTTTTCATTCGGCACAAGGTGCACAAAGTGCCTGGCGGTATGTCTCCATACACACGACCCGTCTAACGATAGCCTATACGATCTACGCCTTTCTCGAGTGGTCGCTCGTCCTGTATGATGTCGCTTTCGATGCCGTCGCGACCCTCGACTTTGTCACCTTTCAGCTTCAGATTGTCGACCTCCAAGGAGATAAAGGGTATAAACAGCGCTTCTTCTTGCCGACATAGGTTCTGGCAAGTAAGCACCCATCACCTGCACACGCTCATACTAGGTCCGCTAAGCAAATCGCATCGGTCAAGGAGCGCAAGATGAACGACCGAACCTTGGTCGAGCTGCAATCACTTTCGACAGGCGATGTCATTGATTTTTGCGCTCGACTTTACCTCGGTGTACGTCTCCAACATCTCTGTGGAGTTGAGGCTAACTGCAGTTCACGCTCTGGTCAGTCTGGACGTCACTTGGTCTCGTCATTTGGCATTTTCCCCTCTGGAACATGGGCATCACCGGATGGGAAGCTACCCTCTTGTCCACCAGCATTCCCTTCATCCTCGGCATATCGCCCCTGCGCAAGCTCATCGTACGATGCAACAAGCCACTGCATCTGCTCTCCATGCTTGGCGTTGCCGCTTTCCTCATCAAAGATCCGCTCTACCGGTTGTTGGCCGTTGCTTCAGCCAATGCCATCCAAGCACTCAACTGGTCTGCCGCCTTTCACTTCAACCGCAGTCGACCACAAGCGCTGCAGCGCGATGCCGTCGCCCTTGTCATGGGCATCACACTCTCATCGCTCGCCAAATTTTCGCACTACGCCAATAATCCCATCTGGCCCATCATGCATGCCGAAAACGGCGGCAACAACAAGGTCGGTCTCGTATTGGGCATTTTGGCAGCGATTGCCGTGGCGCGACCCCTTGGCGTCGTCCCGGAAAGCAAACCCGAGCCAGGCCAAGCTAAAACCAACTGGCTCTTGGCAGCGTTCGGTCTTGGCGGTGCCTTTTTCGCCTTGCACTCGCTCTTGTCCGATTCGAGTACCTTGATTCTCTGGAACTGGGAAGGGTTCCCCATTCGAGGACCTCTTGTCGTGCCGCATGGCGCCTTGACCTTGTGTACCATGCTCGCAGGTCTCTACTTTGGCATTGCCTTACCACGCCTCGCCAGTGGTTGGCCCTCATTCGTCGTCGCCTGTCTCGGTAACGTCTTGCTCTATCAATTCAACAATTGGACCGGCTACATTGGCGGCTTGCTCTTTGCCTTTTGCCTTTGTGGCTTGACGCCGCACTTGCTCTTCAGCGCAGCTCAGACGGCACCTGGCAAGACATTCGGTACCGCCTATACAGTGTACAATCTCATGTGTCTGATGCATGTTTGGATTGTGGCTTATGCCTTTGTACCTGGTGGCCCGCTCTTGCGCGAACGCACCGATCTCGTGCTCATCGTCACATTGGCCCTGCTTGGTGCTGGTATCGTCAACACAAGCCAGACAAACAGGACGTCAGAGAAGTCTGCGCTGCGCCCTGCCACGTCGCGCAAGCTCAAGACCTTGCTGCGTGCTGCTGCTGCCTTGACGGCTGGCGCCGCCTTTGTGATTGCCTTTTTACGGTTCCCGTCGTTTGACTATAAACCCTATCACCCGGAAGACCGACTCTTGACGGCCGGCATCTGGACCGTTCACTTTGGTCTCGATAATGACATGTGGGCGAGCGAAGGACGCATGCGCCAAGTCATTCAAGAACTCGAGCTTGATGTGGTTGGTTTGCTTGAGTCGGACACGCAGCGCATCATCATGGGCAATCGCGACATGACGCAGCAGATTGCGGAGGAGATTGGCATGTATGTTGACTTTGGCCCTGGACCCAATAAGCATACCTGGGGCGCCGCCTTGTTGTCCAAGTTCCCCATCATCAACTCGACGCACCACCTGCTGCCGTCGCCTGTGGGTGAGCTGGCGCCTGCCATTCACGCAACACTCGATGTTTATGGCACCCTCGTGGATGTCATTGTCTCGCACAACGGCCAAGAGGAAGATCCCGAAGACCGCAGGTTGCAATCGACCACCTTGGGCAACATCATGCAAAACTCACCGCGTCCCTTCATCTTTTTGGGCTATGTCGTCTCTGTGCCTGGCGAGTACCCACAGCGTCATCTGACTGAATTTTCAGGCATGCATGACATTGAGCCGACCGATTGGGACCGTTGGTGTGAGTATATCCTCTTCCGTGGCCTCAAGCGCGTCGGCTATGCCCGCGTGCATCGTAGTACCATCACCGATACTGAGATTCAAACGGGCAAGTTTGTGATTCCCATGCCGGAGACTTTGGGTCCGCAAGAACCAAGTTATCAGCGTGTCACGGAGGATGCTGTGCCACAAGGGTATCGCTACCCGGCCATATTTAGAGGCGAAGGTGTCCGTGGACATCGATATGACAACAATGAGGTGGTCAAGGAGCCGTGGTACTATAACTAGCGTTGTCATGTAGACTTCAAGTCGATAGAGAGGGTCAGTTTCGGTTAGGCTAGTTAGTGCTGTCTTATCCAAACTATGTCTGAATGGGTCAGTATCTGCTATGGTTACAGGGTGTTTGTTAAAGTGGTCTTGTTGAATCTGGGCTGTAGGTTGGTTCGTTAGAGGGTCGTGGGTCAGAGTGCCGTAGGGCGCTAGTAGTAGTACGGGCTGCCGCCGTCGTCCGAGGTATAGCCACCGTGATGCGAGGAGGCGCGCTGCGCATGACTTGAGAGGAGTTGTGGATTGACCCACTGATCCGGCGAGGCATACGGGTTCGGATGCGCGGCAAAGCCCTGATGGGAAGCCGCACGACTCAGGAGGTAGGATTGTTGATGGAGGAGGTGTGACTCGCGCGCCGGTGTCAAGGGTTCTTGAAGGTAGCGCGAGGCGGTTGGACGACCGTCAAGCGGGTGGCGATGGACAGCTTGTTGGAGCATCTCATGCGAGGCAAAGTGCATCTGAGGCGGCGTCGATGGACGCGCAGACAGCATCTGTTCTGCCTCAGAGGGTCCTTCTTGACTTGCAGCCTCGGCATGATAGGCAAGCGTGCGCATCTCGGGTGAGACACTGCCTTGCGACGAAGCATTCGAAGATAGATCAGCCTCGTCGGAGCAACTTTCTCCTGAAGTCCCAGACTTGGCAGACGAACCCGAGGCCTTCTTTTTGAGCGTTTTGGCACGACGCGCTGGCGCCGTCTCGAGACGTGCTTGGGCCATTTCCTCCTTGGTCATGGCACCTTTACAAATCTGGCGCTGGCGATGACGGTTGAGGGCATCCATACGTGAAAAACCCTTGCCGCAGCCACACACGAAATCCTTGGAGAGTCCGTGGATACGCGCATGGCGTAGGAGATCGTGGCGGCGGACAAAGCCGGCAGCACAGACGGTGCAACGAAAGGGGCGATCCGCGAGATGGGTCTGAATATGGGACTGGATATTATACTTGCGACCAAAGCGACGCATACAGCCGCCGTAGAGACAGATAAACTTGCCATCTGCTGGATCAGGACCGGACATGAAGGAGGACATGGTCTCAGCAGGGACTTGCGAGCGGCGGCCTTTTGGTGGCGGACGCGGTTCGGCCTCTGTGATCTGTTGGCGGTGGGCATCCTCGTCGACGGTCGTCACGCGCCAGGCGTACTTTGGAGAATGCGGCGGCGAAGGGAGAGGTGGATGCGCCTGCTGATGTGGGTGTGGATGGGCATGCGTATGAGGTTGCGCTTGCGCATAGAGGTAGGTAGGGTCGTAGTAAGCATCATACAAAGGGCCGGCCTCGTATGAGCTCATGAGCATGGTCGCTTGAGGAGGAGACGATGGCACGAAAGAGTCCTTGACGCAACACACAGTCCTGCCAGAGGGTGCTGTGCGAGGTGTACAAGAAGGTTGCAGAAAAGCAAGAGTGCTCGGGGCAGCGGTCTGGTTTTCTTCCTTGGCAAAGACGGTGGACCTGGCAAGGTGCATGAACCGTTGCAAAAGTCAACGGCCGGGCGGTTAACGGTCGGGCGAAGAGCGTGTCAACAAGGGCGCGTGGGCCGGGGATTTTGAGAGCTTTGAGCCTGTTTGAGGCGATAAGGAGCCAACGAGGAAGCGGCGCTTGAGCGAGCAGATTCTGATTAGATACTTTTGAGGCTGTAGGCGAGCGATGTGATTTGGAAAGAGAGGGAGTGGTGTACATTCCTCAGCGGGTCGTTGGCTATATAACATTCCTCGATGTTGCGACCGTCTTCTTTGGGCGGTGACTCTGACTCATTGTCATATTGACTCTTTCCACGCAAGCTGACGCACCGAGTTTGAGCTCGAGGTGGGACCTCCCGATTACGACATGCCTTTGGAATCGGTAGCAGCAGCGCTACTCTGGCAAGCTACGATCATCGTGGTCGCCTTTTGAGCGTTATGCAGTGCAAAACACGACACGGACGGTCAGTGGGTCACAGCTGCAGCGTCCCTGGTCGTGATTGTGGACGCGTCTAGCTTTGCGCGCTCGTTTGGTATGTGCCTGGTTGTGAATCTGAGCAATGTTGTGACCGAAAGCGGAAATCGGAAATCGGGTTTGGCGGCGGCTTTAGCGATCGCGCATCACGTGCCGCTAGTGTGGGTTGAATCTGGCTGCTAGTCCGCGATGACCACACGACGAGCGTCTGAGCAGTGAGCAGTGAGCACCGGGTATTCTTCCTAGGTTAATCCGAATCTCGCGGCTACAGGCCCATAGCTAGCGGCGCCTAGCGCTGTAACTGATTGTCTATTCAGATCTTGTCCAGTACTGTCTAGTATCTACACTGCAAGCTGCAGCTGCTCGCGTGCTCGTTGTTGGTTCATACACAACTTTATCTGGGTTTGATCGCCTTCACACAAGTCGCTGTGCTTTGAATGCGCCTTGTCCAGCATCGCGATCGTGCTTCGAGCTCGAGCTTCACTGCCGGGTCGGAAACTGCTGGGGTCATGGGCGCTACAGACAACGCCGCACACACGCTGGTAGAGATTTACACTGTAGCACCCGCGCTCAAGGTGGAAGAACACTTCTTCAAATGCCCAGTCTCATATGCGGAGCCGGATGGACCTCAACTTACAGTCTTTGTGCGCGTCTGTTCTGGTCTTGGACAGCTCGGCTCTAGTCAAGCCCATGCCGCAAGGACATCCAGGCGACCCCTGATTCTCTTTCTTCAAGGTGGCCCGGGCTTCGAATGCTCCTCATCAGCGCCTGCCTATGCTGGTGTCTTGAAGGTATTGATTGACCGAGGCTATACCGTCTGCTACTTGGATCAGCGTGGCACCGGTCTTTCGACCTGCTTGACAATAGACAGACTACGTGCGATGCCAAAGCTTGAAGATCAAGTCGCCTACTGCACGCATTTCAGAGCAGACTCGATCGTCAGGGATTGCGAGGTGATTCGGAAGGTGCTCACTGCGGACCGACAGAGCAAAAGGTGGACCTTGCTTGGTCAAAGTTTCGGAGGCTTTTGCGAGTTGACCTATCTCTCTCTGTTTCCAGAAAGCTTGGAGGCTGTCATCAACACAGGCGGCATGGCGCCCATCTTTGATGACTCGCCCTTGCCTGTTTACGAACGACTGATTCACAAAGTCCGTCAGGTCAATCTAGATTACTTTGTCAAGTTTCCATCCGACGTGAGTCGTGTCAAGACCATCCTCAACCACCTCGATCGCCAGCGCGTTGAGACGCCCAACGGCGGGGTCTTGACGCGCAATCGCTTTCGTCAGCTTGGTCTTGATCTGGGCATGCACGGCGGCGCCCAGCGACTGCACAATCTCGTCTTTCGCTGTCACACAGATCTGGCACAGTCTGGTATGCTAGGCTATCGCACGCTTGAATTTATTGAGCACGCAGCGTCTTATGACTCTGTACCCATCTACAGCCTTTTGCACGAGTGCATCTATGCGCAATCTTCATCCCCAACAGGATGGGCTGCAAGCAAGATTGTCGAAACGCTGGATGCCGAAGGAAACAATCACTACTTTCTTGGCGAGCAAATCTTACCAGGCATGTTTGATGCCTACGCCGGCCTGCGACCCTTCAAAGAAATTGCGCATGCGCTTGCCAAGTATGACGCGTGGACACCGCTGTATGACATTCAGCAGCTTCGACGAAACAGAGTCCCTGTCGTGGCATCCATCTACATTGACGACCTCTTTGTCCACATTGACGCTGCGCTCGCAACATGCAAAGCACTCGGCAACTGTAAGGAACTCATCACAAATCGCTGGCTTCACAATGCACTGCGTCATGAACCTCAGGAGCTGCTGGGCTATCTCTTTGAATTGCTGCAGGAATGTGTCCCGATAGGACTATGACGCTTGCTCATCACGTTCGAGCCGCCGTTGCTCAACACTCCAATTATATATCCGAGCCGTATTGACTTCCATCGTCGTGATTTGCTCGCGAATAAATTCTAGATTCTCCTCGGTCGTTTTCAGCGAGGCTTGCGCCGTGCTCAGACGCTCTGCAAGCATACTTTGTGCTTCGGGAACAGGATACTCCACCATGACATTGGCCTGCCTGTTAGTTTAAGCAAGCTTGTGACTTCGCCTTACACCTAGCCAAATGTTGACAACTTGCGTATGTCCGACGGCGGCTTTTGCATAGAGTGTGTCGTTCAACTCAAAGTCAACCACAAGCTCATCATCCTCTTCTGTACGCGATCCGAGAAACTCGACTGTTTGAAGTGTCTTGCGAATATCGGGAATCTTTTCGAGCAGGTTGGCCGCGGTCTTTTGCAGACTTTCTTGCATAAACTTGTACTTTGCAATCGCCTCTTGAAATTGTTGAATGACACGATCGACATCGGCTGTCGATGAACAAAAGTCTGATACGTTTGCGACGAAGGGCGCTCTCGGAATGCCGCCGTGGCTATTGTCAGCATTGCAAAATTGCAGCGCATGAAGCATTACTCGGGCCCAGGTATCAAGAGATCGTCGGCAGAAGTAGACATGGTGCCGCTTGTGACAGACACTCGAGCCTGATCTGCGCTGGTTTGCGTATTCAATGACAAGCTACAATAGACTCCGCAACCTATATCGTGCGCGTCGGATGCCTCTTGCGCGTCGCACAACATTCTTCTCACGGTCGACTCGCATGCATCGATCGTGACTCACGTCAACGTTGAAGGCTGTTCTTCCACGCACACCTTGGGCAATTAAACCGACGTGCAGGTCCACCTAGGTATGGCCAGCTGACAGCTGAAAATGCACGCGGCTTCATGGTCATGATGCGATGACCTGGTCCACAACTTCTTCGCAGCAGCCCACTGATCATCAATTGATCGAATGCGTCATCTGAAAGTCGCCGATGCTTAGGCTCTCCGGAATTGGCTTCAAAGCTCGAGCCTGCCGCATAAAAGGTCTCAGAAGAATCAAAGTACGGGCCCGTCAACCACTCGGTCATTTTTGACCATGCGGTTGCTGGAGAACTGTCCGAGGTCGACCACGACGCTCAGGCAGCTGAGGCAGAGTTGATTGACGACGCATTCGCAGCCTTTGAAGAGCAGACGGCACAAGAGCGAGTTGAAGACATCATCCGCGAGCTCGTCGCCAAAGCACAGCCAAGCGATAACTGGTCGAGCACCAACATCTCCCAGTCGCTTTCGTCAATCCAGCCGCTCTTCATTCGCATGCGAGACCTAGACAAAACAGCCAGTGCTTGGTGGAATTACGATATTGAAAAAACACTCTTGGCTTTAGCCTTGCCACCATCTGTAATGGACCGCGGCAGCTACGACGCGCTGAACTTGAAACCGGCGGACACTGACGCTTCGGTTCGCCGAAAGATCCAGCACCCGTCGTATCATGCCGACCACGGATGCGACCGACCCATCAAGCAATAAGCTTTGGGCCACGCTCCTGCTAGCGCCCCTACTGCCGCCGTGTACCAGTCCTCGACTGAAAAAGGCATGACTACTCAAGAGATTTCCGTCGCTCCTCGACAGAGGAAGCTGGCTCGCAACAAGAAAAAGGTCTCCAGGATTGAGAAACCAGTTGCCACAGCTGCTTCCATTTCAGCACAAAGCACCGACACGACGACTGCCCAATCTTCACAGGCCACGTCGTCCCAGCACGCCTACATTGCGCGCGAGATCCTGCTTGCAGAAGACCAGTTGAATATGAATTCAGGCGCGACCTCGAGCATGACTCCATCCCACGAGCTACTGTCTATTTTTTCGAACTGAACTGCAGACGGGCACAAACTCGAATTTGCAGTAGCGAACTCAACCACTACTCTGAAGCTTTCAACCGTCCGGTGCGTGCCGGGTCTCAAAGAACACTTGCTATCAGTAAGGACGCTCAAATCCGGCGGCTACGACGTTGTCCTTTTCGTCTGACAAAGGCCCGCTCGTCTTTCAGAGTGACATGGTCATCGCGCGTGGCAATCTCGTCAACAAATTCTTCGTGCTTAACGGCTCCATACTTAGGTATGACGGTTGCTGGATCTTTCAGCGAACCGAAGCGTCAGTGTCCGCGGTTTCCAAGTTCAGCGCGTCGTAGCTGCCATGGTCCATCACAGATGGTGGCAAAGCTAAAGCCAAGAGTGTGTTTTCAATCTCGGGATTCCACCAAGCATTGGCTGTTTCGTCTAGGGCTCGCATGCGAATGAAGAGCGACTGGATTGACGAGAGCGACTGGGAGATATTGGTGCTCGGCCAGTTATCGCTTGGCTTGCTTTGGCGACGAGCTCGCGGATGATGTCCGTGTGGACATGACCATCCGGCCGCTTGTGGCAGGTCGAGGCCAGACGAGAGGATGGCTAAGGCTTGCTGATTCTTGGCAATGAAGAGGCGGTTCTTGAGCATTTCTTCATGGGAGGCCTGGACCATTTTTCCCATGTCGTCTTCATACTCAGGCAAATTTTATTTCACGCTTTCTTCCTTGTCCTTGTCCTTGTCTGCTTGACATCTGGTCGTCGTGCCGGAGGTAGGAGTGGTCCTTTGGGGTCCGAGCAAATAGTCCTCGCTGCAGCGCAGGGCTGCCGCGACGTCGACGTCACGGTCCCAGAGGCGCGAGAAGATGCAGTCGTGAACATCGGCGTTTTGGACCACTGTCGTCAGCTCATTTTTTCAGGCAGGGAAGCCGTTGGCAAGACGTCTCGTGTTCTTGAGGCCCATGCTGCTTGCGAGGTCTATGAGGTCCATAGGAGCTTGACCCGGCGAGTCGAATGGCAAAGCAGCATTGTAGCTCGGCAGAGTCGCCCGATTCCCAACAGATATCGATGCTTGCGCTCTCCAAGCTGAATCCAGCAAACTCCTGTTGTAACTGAAAATGCATCAGGCATCAGGACAGCGCATCAGGACTATCCTTAGGACCTGAGTAGACCAGATTATGACTGTCTTTTCCAGTTCACCGAATTGGGCGCGCGGGAATCCACATTCGGTCTTCTTCTTTTGGCAGTGCGGCTGTCAAAATTGACGCGTCTGTGGCTGGGTCTCACAAACTCTGAACAAATCTGACCGTTCTTGACAACACAAGAAAGCTTCTTTTGCCCAGCTCGATGCGGCCGTTGGTAACATCTAGAAAGATGTCAGTCAGCTACCGCTTTCGCAAAGATTTCGCGAACTTGACCCCTGCATCTACAAAAGACGCCCATCTGCCCCGCGACATCTTCCAGTCAGCATCTTGAGAGCATTCTGTAAAGCTTAGTTCGCAGCTATGCAAGCCATCACAAACCTCCTCCTTCTTGGCGCGGTGGGCTATGCGGTGGCAGTACCGGCTGGTCCGTTCGCCGTTGCTGGTAGCAGCCCGGCTGCTGTTCGCCGACCTTCAGCCATCGTGACTTCACCACCCGTTGCGTTGCGCGACACGGTCGTGCCCATCCAAGATCTTGGCATCGAGCCTGCTGTGCTCAAGATCCCAGTCAAAGTCAACCCGGAGTTCAAGCCGAATGTTGGAAATGCCAAGGCAGCCGCTGAGGCCAAGTACATCCTCCTCAATGAGATGCGTCGTCGGCATCTGGAGCGGGAAGCTGTCGGTGGACTAGCAACCTACGAGAAGCGCCAACTTGGCCTGGGCCGGCCCAAGGCTATCGTGACACAACTTGCGAAAGCTCGTCCAGCGCTCGTTGTCACGACGCCAGCTGCTGCACGCGGTCCCCAGTCTACTACAAAGACGTCAAGCACAACAAAGCCGGCAACGACGAGTAAAAGCAGCGCTGCTCCTCCGGCCGCTTCGTCGGCCATTCCAGCACTCAGTGACCCGGCGCTCCTTTCTCTGTATGCAAAGAACATTCAGCTCGATTCGGAGTTCTTGTCTGAGATTTCCATCGGCAGCAACAATGACAAAGTCAATGTCATCATGGACACCGGTTCTGCTGATCTTTGGATGTTCTCGACCGAGTGCCCAACGTGCATGGCCTCTGGCAAGCCTCACAACTACTACAGGCCGCGTGATTCAACCACGTTCGTCAACACGACAAGTCCTTTCCAGTTGCGTTATGGCGACGGTTCCTTCACAGCCGGGACGGCAGCCTTTGATACCGTGACCGTGGCCGGTGCGCCCATTCAGGGTCAATCGATCGATATCCCCTGGCACATCTCCGAGAACTTGATTAGCAACGCCATGGATGGCATAATGGGTCTCGGCTTCCCAAGCCTCTCGCAGCTTCGCGTCCCAACGCCGCTCTCCAATATGCTGACGCAAAAACTCATTCCGAAAGCCATTTTGGGTCTGCAGTACATCAAGACACGCCAGTGGAGCTATGACGGCGGCGGTGGCTTCTGGACATTTGGCGGCTGGGACAAGTCTGTCATCTCCGGTGCCTTGTCCTGGGTTCCCGTGACGGATCCCGTCTACTGGAAGATTGACTTGCCCCAAGTGCGCGTCGGCAGTGTCTTCACTTACAAACCGACGAGACCTGTCATTGTGGACTCTGGCACAACGCTCATTTTGCTTGATACCGACTCGGTCGCCAACATCCACCGACACCTGCCCGGTGGTCGTCTCTCTGAACAAGACGGCACCGGTCACTGGCAAGTCTTTTGCAACATCACCTCGGACGCTTACAGGGGTTCTCGTCATGTGTTTTTCAATATTGGTGGTAAAGACTGGGGTGTGCCTGCGCGAGACTTGGCCTGGTACCCCGAGAGTCCCTATCCGGGATACTGCTACTCACTCATCCAGCCTTGGAATGAGCCCTTTGGTATTCTCGGCGTTGCGTTCCTCAAGAATGTCTACGCCGTCTTTGACCAGGACCTGGCGAGATTTGGACTAGGCACGCGTCTTGATGTCCCTGCCTTTGTCGATTAACGAACTTGTCACTGAATAATGCATAGAAGCGGTAGCGAAGTAATTGAGCATATATATTACGGCTCACAATAATCTATTTAGCGACGGAGCTCAAACCGATCATACTCCTTCCAACGCGGCTCGCGCAACTCTGGCGCGTCGTCTTTAAGCACCTGTGTACTTTCTTGTGCCAAATCATCCTGCTGCAGCGACTCGTCCTGCGTCGCATCAAAGTGTCGCGTCTTGCCGTTTGCGTAGCGTACATCGACCGAGCCGTCTTCATTGCCAAAGTAGGCGACCTGAGCCATGCCCACGAAAAGACCGCACTCAACGACGCCAACGAGCTGCTTGATGTCATGTTCAAGTGTCTTGGGGTCTTTGCCTCGCGGGAAGGGGGCATCAATCACAAAATTGCCATTGTCTGTCAAAACGGGCCCTGCCTTGGCCTTCCCGCCCATGCGTAGGGCCGGCTCAAGCGCGCCCATTTCGAGCAAGTCGCGCATCACCTTGGCATGTGCCAGAGGCACCACTTCAATTGGAATACCCTGCGCCCACTTCTCGCCAAGGTATGCCGAATTTTTGCGATAGTCGGCAACAATGACAAACTTTTTAGCGCAAGAGGCAACGAGCTTCTCCTGAAACAAACACGCGCCGCCACCTTTGATGCATTGTAGATCAGCATCCACCTCATCGGCACCGTCAAAGGCGACATCAATTACAGGGAAGCCGTCAATCTCGCCGAGGCGCAACCGGCCACCAGTGATGAGTTCTTTTGATTGGAAGCCCGTGGGAATAAAGGTGATACGATCAGTATCGTCGCGCATAAGTATACGCTCGACGGCATAAATCACCGTAGATCCTGAACCAATGCCAATCACCTGAGCATCCTTCGGGAAATGGTCATCGACTGCCTTGTGAGCAGCGAGTCGCTTTGATGCCTCGACAGGTGAGAGGGTCGCTGGATCAGGAAAGGTGAGGTCGTGATCCTTGACACGCCGTACCGCGCTGTTTAGCCGTACATCATTCAGCGCGAGATGATCCAGCCTGGGTGGCGATTTGAGGTTGCGCAGCGAGCCGAGCGTTGCGGTGTTGCGAGAGGACGTGGACAGCTCGTCGTTGCCGCTTCGGAAGGACACTGGCCTCGATGCCATCCGACCCGAGCAGACCAGCTTTCTGAATGGCCGAACGAGGCTAGTAGAGCGCGCAAAGGACTGCACGATGCAAATGTTTGCGATAGAGCAGATTGCGCCAAACTCGTTGGAAAACAAATTGCGGTCTGTGAAGCCTTCAAGCCTCGTATCTTCAAAAGTGCGAAAGCGACCACCCAACAGCACAGTCACAAACTCTGATGACAGCGCACCAGACTTGCTCAAGTTCAAGTCCTTGCAGTAGCTACGATCAGGTCGTGCGATTCCAAAGGACAGCCCGACTCAATACTCGCGTGCCAAGGGCGATGTGGCGCGACAGTGCGCACGCGGCCAGTCATGCGTCTGTGGACAACATAGTGAGCGAGCGAGTAATTGTACTAGCGTTTTAGCGTCTTGGATGCGCGCATGGTCATCCATGTCCAGTGCTTACCCAGAGCGACTGCTCTTCAAGTTCATTGATGCACGTCAGTCCCTTGCGCAATTCGTGGCAGACCTCTCGGAAGACGGCAGAGGTCAACGACAGCGACTCGAGATCAGTGACGGCACAGAAGCAGCAAATTTCAAGTAGCAGCTCCTGTGGAAGGTCTTGTACGTTCAGCATCATGCTCGACCAAAGCTTCGCTTGTGTGATGTAAAGCTGAGCTTGTGTGTCGCGCAGCTCAAATGATGTACCCTGCCTTACTACAATGCTCGGCAGACGTATCTGGCTCGGTCAACGTCATCAGCGGTTTCCTCGGGCCTCGGGTCGCTTCAGGATACTTCGTTACACGTTGACAAGATCTAAGCATCCTGTAACGACCTGCAAAGGCTGCAATGATGACGCACACGAGCTCAACCAGAGGGATGCGCCATGGGATACATAAACTCTGACAGGATTGATGCGGTCTAATGATCTACGTGGACCGTTGCAAGTCTCAGGTCGCTTGGATGAACAAATAGCTCAACTGTTGCAACCTCAAGCGAACCTGAAACAAAAGTCCGCTCGACAGCTACCGCTATCGTGATAAAGGGCGTGCGTTCACCTCGCCGGGGAAGCATAGCCGTCGATCAGACTCACAGATGCAATCACTTCTCACGTACTGCTTACTCTTCGGTAGTATTGCATCAGCGCCGTTAGCCGAACCACAACTGCTTGGCTTGGGTGGCGCCGCTGCCGGCTCTAGTCGTGGGGGCTGTGGAACCTATGAAATCCTCGCCGCCAGAGGAGTATGCTGCCCGCCTTCCAAGCGATGCTGACATGTAGACGACTGAATCTCAGGCAAGCCCTATTGGTGAACGGGCATTTATTGCTGGTGTCCTCAAGAACGTTCCAGGGGGAACCAAGTACGAGGCTGTCTATCCGGCCAGTTTCGCAACGATATCCGTTGGTCCTGACATTGCGGCGCGTGACATGATCAGACATCTTCAGAGCCGCAAGGCAGCCTGTCCGAACCAGCCGTTTTGCTTGTGCGTCCTTGCTATATTTCGGGCCAATGACTGACCCCAGATTTGGCTACTCTCAAGGCGCCGAGGCGGTTGTAACGCTCATGAATCAGCCTGGATTTCAGGAGTTCGCTCCGAATATGGCTTGTGAGAACATCATTTAGAAGAAATCCGCTGCTGACATATAGGTTCTGTTCTCTACGGTAATCCATACTGGACACCTGCGGCTGCTGGTCCATCAAATGCCGGCTCGGCAACATCTGGGCGTGGAACTTTTGGAAATCAGAGACGCGTGCCAGCAGCTTACATGAGCAGAACAAAGGACTACTGTAACACTCGCGTAAGTTGATCTGCAGCTTTCAAGTAGTGTACTAATCGCAGGATCTTTTTTGTACAGGTGGAGCCAGTCTAGCGGTACATCTCATGTATCCCCAGTCTCCCCAGGGGCCGCAATCAATTGCGTTTGCCAGTCAGAGTTTACAGGCTGCGTTGGCAGGTCGAGGCGGAGCCGGGGCACAAGGTCGCGCGGCGTAAGTAAATTAGAAGATGTTGTGACTGTTGCTGTCCCGGTGCTGCCGAAGTGGAAATCTGTTTAAGAGAATCATGTATACGGTCCCAGTGCCCCATCACTATTCAAGGGTGCTTGCAAATAAGTCCTATGAAGTAAGCTATAGTATGTGCTTCTTGCCCTTTGCAAACGCTTGGCTCGTCCTGTGGTGCCAGGCAGTGTTGTCAGGCTGTCGGCTAATCTTGAATGCTGACTTGGGCGCAGAAGCATTTTTATTTTATTTTCAGTCACAGTCTATACGAAGGCACCTGGAATAGCCCAGGTGACAGGTACGCTACGGGACAAGGACGGAATTCGTTATGTAGACTCGGCGACAGCAATCTATGCGCCACAGCCCGAGGATTTGCATGCCATCTGAAGTAACAAAGCCACTTGACCACGCCCGCGGCCGCCCGATCAGATCCCGGGTGCGCGGCGCAGCTCCTGCCCGACATCATGTCGCTCCTGGTTCCCATGTACCCTGCTGCAGATCAGGTGAAAGACGGACATAGGACTTTATTGAAGCATGCTGCTGCAGCAACGGCAAATGGAGATCTTGCGAATCTGTCTTCCAGTTCGTGCTACACGTGCACTCGATGCCACGAGACTCGTGATATCTGGACGCTAATCAGGACTGCGGGAGCTTGCGAGACCAGCTTATTTGATGAGTACCATCGCTACCACCTAATCGATTGAAGGGCAGTGTATGCAATGCTCGCCATTGCCGAAAAGTCTCTGCCAAGTCAACACTACTTGTATACATTGCGTTGCTCTTTCAGCTGTTCAGAGCATTCTGCTCAGAGTTACCTGACTTCGGTCGATGCCATCTTTTCCACATGACGCTGACCAATCTTTGCCCAAATGCGAGACACTGCTTGCCAACAAAGCAAAGTACACAAACATTCATCTCTCGACGCTCATCAACAGCAAACATTGACACAATTTGAAGGATACCCCATATAATGGATGCTACGGCCCATGCGATGCTGAAGCCTAACGTCCGATGCAATTTCTCAAGCTTCTTGTCATTACGTGGACTTCAACTGCCCTTGTAGCTGCCACACCCGTTGCAGCTCCCAAGTCCGAAAACGGAGAATGTGCAAAGTACGAAATCATTACCGTACGAGGGGTATGGACAACAGGAGCAGAGAGGATCTACCAACTGACTTGACAGACCACTGAACCACAAGACTTTCCAATGCAAGAAAGGAGTTTTGTGAACGGTATCCTTAAGGCTGCGCCTGGCGGAACCGTCTACAGGGCACGATATCCTGCTTCCATCATGGGCATCATGGCCGGTGGACCTATGCAGGCCGCCAATGACATTTTGAAGCGCCTGCAAGGTCAGGCAGGCAAGTGCCCTGGCCAAGCCTTTGTTCTGTAATATTCCTGAACATCTGTGTCCCCAACGACTAACCTTTAGCTACGGCTACTCCCAAGGAGCAATGGGCGTTGTGACGCTGCTACACGACAAGCGTTTTGCAACGTTCTCGCAATCGCTTGCAGGTAAGCTACTCTGCGATGATTTGACCCATTGGAATGGTTACTGATAGTCAGCTGCATTGCTTTTAGGCAACCCATATCGAAATCCGGCAGACAAGACGACCCACATAGGTTCCGCCAGTCAAAACTCACGAGGGTCGGCGTCAATGCTCATGAGCTCTCTGCCACACCAAGTTCAAAGCAAGACGGCAGATCTTTGCAACGATGGCGTACGTGGTGTTGATCTGATGAGTCGAGCTGACCAACAGGATCCTGTTTGTTCCAGTGGTCTCAACTTTATGGCCCATTTATCCTACGGCACCGACCCTGCAATTCTACCAAGGGCGATCAACTTTGTCGCGAAAAGACTGAAGAAGGCCTTGAGCAAACGTTAGGGTGATCTTCATGCAGCAGTGCTTCAAGAATATCATGTATCATTCGTACGATTTCGTCCTGTCTAGCGTACTGTCAGGCTCGCAACGAAACTGCCCTGTGTAACAATATCGAAGTCGACCAACCAAATTACAAGACTTGACGTCCATCTACCCAGATCTTTTGAATATTCCTGTCGTCTCCATTAAACACCCATTTGTCAAAGAGCCGCCTGTCTTCCTCGCCTTCGAAGATCTCCACACGTCCCTGTCGGCTGGCCGAGAGATCAATCAATAGAGCATCGAAGCACTTGCCGACCAGAAAGTTGCCCAAGCGGTCGCCTTGGCCGCAAACCTTGGCACCGCCCAAAGTCGCCATATACATGGCTTCATCAACGCTCAGCATCAATCGCTTGTCACCCGTGTGAATGACGCGATGTCTCGACACGCCACAAGCGAGTCGAGCCTGGTCGAGGACCGAGGCCGTGTAGCCACCTGAGACATCGGTGCCTAGACCGACCTTGATGCCGAGATCCAGCATTTCTCGAATAGGCGCCTCGCCAGATTGCAACGCCGTGTTGGAGGCCGGGCAATGTGCAATGCCGGCGTCGCGTTCCTTGATGAGTTCAAGTTCCGCATCTGACAAAAAGATAGCATGCGCCAAGATGGTCTTGTCCGTCAGCAGTCCGTGGTCATCGTACACGCCCGTGTAGTGCGCTGATTGAGGGAAGAGCTCGCCGACCATCGTGACTTCTGCAGCGTTTTCAGAGATGTGCGTTTGGATTGGCAGATTCTCTTCACGCGCAAGATCACCCAAGGATTGAAGCAGATCTGAAGAGCAGCTCGGTGCAAAGCGCGGGGTGATGATGGGTTTGATGTAGTCACCAGCGGGATCCACCTGACGGCAGTGCGCAATACATTCTTTCGTATCAGCCAGACTTCCCTCTGAAGTCTCGCGGTACCACTCTGGGCTCAAGTCTGTATTCATGTTACACTTGCCGATGAAAGCACGCTGACCAGCAGCAAAGCAAATTTCTGCAAGCAACTTCGTTGCTGGCGCGTGAATGGAAGAAAAGTAACAGGCGGTCGTGGTTCCTTGACGAAGCGTCTGTCGAACGACGCGGCTGTAAACCTCCTCAGCCCTCTTCAAATCCGCCATGCCGTGCTCTGTGGGTAGAGCGTACTTTTGCAGCCACTCGAGAAGAGGCACATCCATGCCGAAGCCCGCCAGCGGGAATTGCGGCGCGTGGATATGGACGTCGCAGAAGGACGGAGTCAGAAATTGCTCTTTTGTCAATTGAATTCTCTCGGCGTCCTTGTACTCGGTCGCGAGCATCTTTTGAAAACTCTCGTCTTCGATATGGTCTGCCTCAAAGAGAAAGGTGATGGTGCCATCTTTGACGCCGAGCAATGCGTCGGGAAGAATCTCGAGCTGATCAGGACCGAGCGAATGGCAGATCATGCCGCGAAAAACGAATGACATGTTGCAAGACTGAGAAGAATATGCTGGTGAAGGACAAGGTGTGCATCCTCTACTTGTCGTCGAGCTTCGGACTTGACCGACAGGAGGCGCAAGATTAGATTGCTTTATCAGATGGAGGTCACCCACTGCTTCTACTGTTCTACATGTACGTGAACATCATTACACTCCAAGGTGATATACTTGAAGACTAGTCTGTTGAGGAAGAGTCCGACTGTTTGTCCTCATATGTTCTGCTGATGACCTCGCGTCTGTTCTTTTCGAGCACCTCTTTGTTCTTCCTTAGCCAAAACCAGACAGCAAACGGCTGGACAACAAGTCCAACGGCGATCCAGGAGACAATGACACCAAAGTTTAAGCCTAACAAGTTTTTGGTTCCATAAATGATGGCCTTGCTGCCCAAAAGCATATGCCGGAAGGGCCATGCAAGACCCCAGAGATAAAAGTTGCTGAGAAACTCGATGGGATAAAAACCGGTCGTGATGTTGGACACGACCCAAAAGACAAAGAAGACCGAGGTGAATGGCTGACCGACGATATCATTGACGTTGCTGATCGTGAGCCCGAAACTGATCATGCCACACCAACTGAGAAGCCAGTAAATGACATAGCCAGCTTTGCCATAGTGTCGGCCCATGGGAACTTGCCAAACGACCGAAAGGATCAGGTAGAACAAGGACAGGATCAAAAAGACGGCCGGCAGAATGGTCATACGCAAGGCGTAAAAGGTTGATGTGCGAACCTTGCCAATCATCTGTTTGAAGAGCTGCTCAAACATGACCACACTGATGAAGGAGGCAATGATGATGTAGATGGCACCAATCTCGGTCGATGCTTCCGCTGTCGTGGGCTCATAGGGAGCTGAGTTGATGAGTGTGAAGCTTGCTGGGATTGGTGTCTGCACCTGTATGGCAAGCGCGTCGGCGTTGCCCTGATTTTGCTGAAGAAGCGAGGCCTGCTTCTGGACGGCAAACTCCGACACAAACTTGCTCAAGAACTCTTGGAGTAGTGGAAGAATGAGCTCTCCGTAAAGAAGCGCGTTCCTCCCTTCTTCGTAGTAGATGTGAATAGCGTCCTTTGGTTGATAGCTGCTGTTGCCTTGCGTCAGCGCTGTGTTCATCCGTTCCGTCGCTCCAGCCCGCGCAACGATACCCACCCAAAAGTCTTCGTTATGCAAGCCGGCGCGTGCAGCTTGCTCGCTTGAATACTGAGTACTGCTCGCAGAGACGTAGCCCAGTGTCATCTTTGGCATTGCTGAGCGTTGTTGCAGGCCGAGCGCTTGAATCGCAGGCCCAATTTCGCCGCCGTCAAGATCGATGATGGCCACTGTCGCGACATCGAGGTTGAACTGTAAGCTGTGTACGGCGCCCCAATATCTAGGGTTGGCTTCTGGCCAAAGTGAACTGACGCCTTACATGGAAAGAATGCCGAATATGATGACTGTAAGGAGCACAACAAACAAGAGGGTCATTTTGATCCATTGTTTGCGCTCTTTGGCGAGATACCTGCTCCCCAAAGACGGCAGATGCTGTTCTTTATGAACAAGCGTCTCATCAATGGCCATATGCTGCAGACTTGGGCTAGACTCTGGATGATTGACAAAGAGCTGACAGACTGCGCTTAGAAGAAGACCCTGTATATATGTACGGTATACAGATGTCCCTGGCCATCACAGTCGCAATTCGGAATTTGGATTTTGCATCTTGTGACATCACGAGGGAAAGCCACACGATCCGGGGAGACATTACGCGACCAGCATCGGCTGATACCTCCCTAGCCTAGGAGTCTAGAACCTAGGTAAGGTAGAGTTAATACCAAGCTAAAGACGGAATTGAACCTAGCAAAGAGTAGCAACTGACAAATACGACCATCGAGGAGCTGAAATGACTACTGCAGAGAAAAGACGCTAGCACGATCAAGAATGCGCAATTAGCGACCAAGCGAAAACTTGCCGCGCTTGCCCGACTTGTCCTCGACCGGCACACCGCGTTCCAACCTGAGCTTGCGCTCCTCAATCTCCAGTTTTTGCTTCTCGAGGTCCTCCTTCATTTGCTTGTGACGCGCATAGAGCTCTTCCTCCGACTGCTTGAGCTTTGCCTCTTTTTCTTGTACTTTTTGCTGAAACACGAGACGCATCTCCGTCTCCATCTTGGCAAGCTTGGCCTCGTGCAAGATGCGTTCTTCCTCAATCTTGGCTGCGGGCGAAACCTCCTTGAAGACCGACTGATCTTGAGCGACACCCATCTGGAGCAACTTCTCCGTTCGGTAGTTTTCATACAGAGTCTCGCTCGTCGTGTCCTTGAGTTCTTCCATGTGCGTCCTGATGAGCATGTGCCGCAGGTTGCTAAAGTCACAATGCTCTTCATTGTCCACTTCAATGACACCCCAGGGGTACTGGCGACCACGCACATGCTGACCATGGCTGTTTTGCACAAACGTGTTGGAGCCCACGACGGCAAAGGGGATCTTGCCCATCATCTCGGCACTCTCCGCCGCCGTCTCTTCGTCATCAAGTTCGTATCGCGGCGCCTGGAAGATACGAATCTTGTGGTGCGCAATGTCAGCCAAGATGCGAGCCTTGGATGTGGCAATCTCGTGCTCCGTCAAGGTGTCTGCCTTGGCGATGATGGGAATCAAATTGACGCGGTGGTGCAGCCGCCGCATGAATTCAATCTCGAGCGGCTTGAGAGAATGACCGGTGGGGTCAATAAAGAACAGGCAAGCATGGATACGCTCGTCTTTGATTTCCTGCCGGTTGGCACTATTCTCGGCTTCGAGGAAGGCATCATAGCCATGCTCAATACGATCCAAGATGGGTTTCCATGATTCCTCATTGTTGATAAAGTCACCGAAACCAGGGGTGTCCACGACAGTGAGTTCGAGGCTCACGCCATCTTCTTGCACGACCGAAGTCTTGCTGCGCGTAGCAACGGTGCGCTCAGGTTTTTCCTGGCCAATGAGGTACTCTTTAGGACCGTAGGTAGCACTATTGAGCAGCGTGTTGACCATTGTTGACTTGCCCAGGCCTGATTCGCCCACAAGCATCATGGTGAAGGAGAAGCCCTTGCGGACAGACTTGCGGTGCCATTGATTGGGCAGGTTGGCAAAGCCAACAAACCCGGTGAGCTTGCGCTTGATGATGTTGCTCGTCGGCACAGCGGGTGCGACTGCTGGCGTAAACTCTTGCGACTGCGATTGCGCGACAAAGGGCTGCAGGCGTTAGGATGTCTTGGAGCGTTGAAGAGAGATCTTACGCTTGATTCACCATTCACAGCAGCGTCTTCCACCACATCTTGGTCCCTGCTCAGAGGCGGCGCGGCCTGAAACTCCTCTTCTTCATGCTCGTGTTCTGGCGCGTTAGCGAGTCTGCTTCTGCTTCATAGACGCTATATTTGGCGTTGCGAGACGCACCCGACATGGCCTACGGGTGAATCCTGCTCAATTAATTGCCTGCGAGCAACGGAATGAATAAGTCGCTTGTGTGGTTTTCAGTCTACTGAACTTGCGACAGAGATGCTGCTATCTGCCTGCTTGTGTGCTCTTTTGTTTGGCTGCTTGAGCCACGACGTGTTGACTTTGGGTCGCTTTGCTGTGGGTCGCGCCGTGAGGTCGAGGATTGCACTGTTGAGTTGATATGAGGAGGTGCACGCGGCACGACAAGCGAGACAAGCACTCCCAAGGTAATGTACAATTGACACTCTGCTAATAGATTGCTAAACAGAATGGACCAGGTCAGAAACGACCGTCATTGCTTGGATCCCTTTGCAGAAGACAGCAGTGATGACGAGTATGCTGAAGCGCCGAGCCATGCTGCACAAATGCTTGAGGAAGGCGAGGAGGCTCAAGCAGACGCTGCACGAGTCAAGCCAGAACCCTACATTCTAAAGTTGAAGGAAATACCTTCTGCAAAACACTTGATCTTGTCCTCCCAGCCTGCCATATCTCCTCTGCTTCTCTCTGTCGCATCAACTCAGAATAATGGCCTCATACTGGAGGGCGAGCTCCAGGTGGGTCGTGTTTGCTCTGTATCAGAATATGTGTTCGTCTCGCTCCTTCCAGGCTTGCGGCCTGAACACTGCCGCTCGCTTGCATGTGCGCTCTTGGAAACTACCACTTTCACAAATATTGCCTTGTACACGGCTGCCCCGCAAGCTGCATCGCAAGACCATCCGGCAACCTTGTGCACAACACACACCGGCAATAAGAGTACATTGCAGGTGCCCGTCTTTTTGCAAGGCATCGAGGCTTCTGTGATTACACTGGCGCAAGAAGCTGGCCTGGAAGCCACCGCATTTGTCTTTGTTCAAGATCCAGGCCTTGCTGTCGACCGGTCAGTCAATGTTCAAGCAGTCATGAAACACCTGCAGGAAACGACAGGCCAGCAGTGCAATCTTGAAATGGGCAGAAAAGCCTATCATAAGCTCGTGCGAGCATCCCGAGGACCAGCATCGGAAATGTACGTCTGAGTGCTACGACAATGCTATTTTGCGGGCAATCAACGAGGCGCTGTTGATGCCGGCGATGCTGGCCGTCTCCATGGTCGAGATCCAACGCTCAAAGGAGTTGGCGTAAAATAAGTTGTGCTGCACCTCGACTTGGTCAAAGAAATCAGTCGGCTCGCTTTTGGGATATGGCCGCCACACATGTCGGAAGACCTTGTCCTCCGAAATGTGCTCGTCAAACAAGGTCGTCAAAAAAGCAGGCGTCACGAGCTCAGACGAGAAGACCTTGTAGATGTACTCGCCTGATTTGGCTTTGCTGACTGCACTGAAACTCAGCAGGCTCATGTTCCGACCATCAGGCACGGTCGTCAAAATCCCTGCCGGTGGGTCTGAGCCGAAGCGCTTGACGGATGGGCGTTGCCAGGTAGTGATGAGACTGACATGAAGCTCCACATAATCCACCTCTTGTAACGGTGGCGAAACCTGTGGCGAGAGTGTAATATTGGAGAGACCAAGCGGCGTAGCAATCAGGACATAGTCAAACGCTCTTGACACGCCCTGACCATTGGGCCCACGGGCATCCACGATCCAGGAAGAGTTGAATCTTGTCACGGCGGTGACGCGTGTTCGAAGCTTGACAGTGGCGTTCGAATGCTTTAGCAAGGCATCGAAAATACGCCAGTTGCCACCCTTGATAGCGTAGGAGGGGGAGTTTGTGACAAAGGCCACACAGCCTAGCACGCCGTGCATCTGCAGACCCTGGGCATAGTTGACCCTTGTGGCAGCCTGGATGATGTCTTCTTGAAATTTGGCCGAGACGCCTGCAGCCGCATAGCTCTGCGCCGCGGTCTGGCGCGTCTCGTCAAGTAAGCCTAGCCTCCCTATCAACTTGATCGTGCTGTCAAACGGGCCCGCATCGTAAATGTTGACAAATTGGTTGATGATGGCAGAGACGTGGCGTGTTGCTCGGTAAGGCGATAGGCCATATCGCCAGAGCAGCCTTGCTAGAGCAGATTTTGATGCTGGGTTGCTCTCCTTCCAACGCCACTGCTGCCCGTCGAAGATCCCGGTAGACGACTCGTTCTTTGCAGTGAGCCGAGCTCGAGGGTCTTCCAAGGTCAGGTTGAACAGCTTTGCAAACGAAACGAGATGCTGGTTCACCTCAACAAAGATCGAAGCCCCAAGCTCAACCGCAGTACCACCAATATCGACAGTGGTTGAACGACCACCAACATAGTTATTTGCATCATAGACTGTGATTTGAGCAGATGGAGCAAGCTTGGCAAGCTGGTAAGCAGCGCTGGACCCGCCGGCACCGGCACCGATGATGGCGACTTGCGGCGTGTGCGAGCTGTGCAGTACCTGACTGAGTGACATGGCGTTCGCGACCCATTGCAGCTGCATGCCTTATGAGACGAACCGACAGTCTCACAGCTACAGCTAGAATAGCTCAGACAAAGGGGCAATGGAGCCTTGATTACATGTGCGCTGAGAGCGCGACTTGTTTGATGTATGCTTAGTTGGCGACTCGAATGGGGCAAGTGCCGCCACCGACCAACAAAAAGCTGACATCTACAAAGAATTGCGTCTCCTATGAGTCGACATGGGACGCGAATTGCGCCGAGAGAGCTTCCTCCGACCATCATCCATAAAGCCATCCAGCTTACCGTCCACTTGCAGCTGCGCTAGAAACTTTTTAGCGTAGTCATAGCCAACGGTGTAGACCTCGTCAAATTTGCCAAACTCTAAGGTGCCATAGCCGCTGATAGGCGGGCGCATATAGATGCAGCCTTTCGCCCGCTTTGCTTTTTCGAGTGCAGGCACACTGGCCGAATAGGCAAGACGCGCTTGCAACTCGGCCAGGGTGGGCACGTTGGGATGTACGCTAAAAGGGTTCCAGCGATTCCACAGGGCCCAGAAACCAGACAGCGTATCGCCATAGCGCATCTCAATGTGATCGTCAACGCTGCCAACATCCACAGCAAAGATAATCTTGGCACCCAGACCTTGCATGGTGCCAACGGGCAGATTGTCCACATAGCCGCCGTCACAGAGCATGTCACCCTCCTCAGTCATCGGTGGTACCAGGCCAGCGAGCGACATGGAGGCACGCACGTAGCGCCAGGCATAGCCTGTAGTATGAATATCCATGCGAGAGTGCGAGACTACCGTTAGCAGTTTGTCCATGGCATCGAACGCTTACTATTTGTCGTGTTGGCAAAGTACGGCAGCCAGAAATCTTCGATTTGAGCATGCCCAAAGGCTTTCCAGATACCACGATTGAATACACTGTTGTTAGCACTGGGTGAGATGTCAATGGAGCCTTACTGTCCAGTGGTGTAGGCAGTTCCAGGATAAGTGAGATCAAGCACGAATCGCCAAAGTCCCGCCATGCGGGCACTGAATTGCTTGGCCCGGCCGTACATGGGCAAGAGTTCGCCGTCTTTTGCGTAGAGGCCGCCAATGAAGGATCCAATCGAAGTTCCGCCCACCGTGTCGATAGGAATGCCCATCTCCTCGAGAGCTTTGATGACGCCGACGTGCGAGATTCCACGAGCGCCACCGCCGCCCAGAATCAGGCCTACCTGCTGACCACAGAGCTTCCTCGCGAGTCGAGCGTAGTCATTCTTGTGATGACCCTTGCCATAGGACCCTGGTCGAGTGGCTTTGTTCCTGAAGCGCGAAAGCTCTGTCGAGACTGTTTGAATCTTGTTCTTGATGGTCGTGATGGTTCGTTGTGCTGTACGGGGTCTGGTAGGGGCGCCCGACGCGAGCGAGTCCATTTGTACATGAAAGTGCGAGTTGACCCAGGGGCGAGATTTGAGCCATTGCCTTGTGCTGCCGGGCTGTACCTGCTTTGTCGGATGGAGCAAGACAAGTTCCTTGCGTGCAGTCGTCTTCATGCTGACTAGCTGCCGCTCATAGTCACCAATATTGGTCGACTCGTCTGCCAGAGCAACAAGAAGAATGTAATCCGCCTGACCGATGCAGGTGGAAATCCAGGGTGAGTTGACCTGTTGTCCATCGGCAACGTAAATCAACTTGCTGTACTTTTCCTCCAGGTCGGCCAAATGACCAGCTAATCTGAGCTTGCCCATGCGACTGAATGCGTAGCGGCCAAGATGCGCCAAGATCTCGGCCTGGTTGAGAAGGGCGACTTTTGATCCTAGATGCTGCAGCGATTGCGACAAGTTTTCAGCAAAATCGCTAACCGGCACGCCTTGGCTAATGGGCAAGACGCAGATGGTGCGAATATTTTCGACAGATGCGCCACCAGACTTCCTCTGCGGTAGGTCGCTGTTTTTGAGCAAATCTCCCATCCGCTTGGCAATGAGCTTGCTGATTTGCATCGTGATACCAGGATGCTCGAGCGCAAGAGACTGGAAAAGCTGCTTGGGAAAGCGCGCAAGCTCAGAGTCGCGCACCGCGTGGAGTGTCGATGGCCGTTGTATGTCTGTCAGCACCTCTAGCTCGCCGACAGACTCGCCACCTCCGTATTCGCCCAGAACTTGCATCTCCCCGGAATCTTGCACCTTTTCTTTGACACTTCTGAGACGGCCATTGAGTACGATGTAAATGGCGTCAGCCTCATCTCCCTGGCGATAGACTGACTGACCTGCATTGACCTGCAGCCATTCGAGCGCAAAGTCCAGATGCAAGATGAGCGGCGAAAGTAAAGAAGTCAGACGCTTGGCCATTGTGAGCAAGACGACCGGCTTCTTTTCCATGATGCGTTCCAGACTGTCGCGTGGCAGAAACCCAACGAGCACGTCCGTCTTGGCCCTCACATCGATAAAGGACCTGTAATTGCCGATCCCAGCTTGATAGCCAGCAATCCCGCCAGGCTTGACAGTGAAAAGGGACCGAAATCCATCGTCAGCCTCCTCAAAGGATTGCTCAAACGGATTCGACATATTGTTGAGTGTTTCAGCATCCTTTTTGGTAGGACGCCCAACGACCGAGTTGGGATTCCGTGGCAGCATCAGTCCCGCGTCCAAAAAGCCGTCAATGACATAGTAGAGGCCAGGATTACGCTCCTGCGCCTCGACTAGTACAGCTCCTTTAGGGAAGTGAATAATCTCAAGGTCATTATCCATTTCAGTCTCGATACCTTCAAGAGAATTGCTCGTGAAAGCACTTTCAGACTGAGCATCGCTGGCTGTGGCTTCCAGGTTGAGGCGAGCCATATTGCTGATAGCGTGACCGAAGGAGTTGCGAGACTGGCCTTCAAGTTCTTGCAAGTCCGTAGCCGAAAGCCTAGGTGATTGCTCGACACTGACTTGTCCACTGCGCGCTTGCTCTGGGTTTTGCTCCAGTCCAAGCGACTTGAACATGCAGTGCAGCACAGAGTCTCGGAACGAGTTATCTTCCTCTGATTCATCTAACTCACGCGCCGATTCAGGCGTTGCATAACCTGCCGGTTCGGCTTCCACCTCCTCTGTCTTCTCTGCATCTTCCTGTCTTGCCTCGTCTACAGGGGACATCAGATCTTGGAAATTGACGCGCGGTCGACTCCGAGCTCTCTTCTTCAAGCTCGACAGCCGAATCGAGGTTGGTCGCCGCTTGGCGTTCACCGGGGACGAGACGACGATACCAGTTTCCCGTTCAGCCTCGCTCATCTGATTTTCAGCTTTCTGCAATTTGAGCTTGAGACGTTCGAGTGCAGAGGCTTGTACGTAATTTGGCAAATCATAAGTCGTAAAGTCGTTCATCTGCCGCTCGGTGCGTAGAATCTCTGCAGTGAGGCCGAGGTAGTTGTGGCCCGTCGCAAAAGTGACGCGCTGGAACCGCGTCATGATCACCTGTACAATATGCGCTGATGCCTTTGGGAAAATGCGTGTCAGGCGACGGAAGGCTTCAGCTGGGATGACTGCAAGCGTTGTGTCAATATTGGCACGTCCAATGACGCCGGGATGAACACTACTGCGCGTCTTGGGTCTTTCAGGCGGATTGAGCAACGGAATGTGAGGCACGTCGCGCAAGTTCTGGCTGCTGCCGCGTCTTGATGATTCCTTAAGTTTGTTGTTGGCGAACGTGGTGCGAGGTGAGTCTGGCACTTGTCCGACAGGCATCGGCATTGGTGAAGTCGGCATCGACGGAGGAGCATTGTCTTGTCCGTTTTGTGACCGCATCCTCGTCTGTGGGCTTGCGGGTGCACCATGCCTCAGCCGAACATCTTCTGTAAAGAGTGAGAGAATACTAAACATGGACGAAAGCGGCGCTCCATTGCGCACGTCCGTCAGCAGCCTGTAGCCCTCTCCGCCATCATCAATTTCGTCGAGAGCGGCATCCATTTCTGATGCCTCAGTCTTGAAGAAGACTTGTACGTGGCCATCGACGACAATGCAAAACGACTTTTCATTCTCGAGATTGATGGTTTCGCCGGCAAGCAACTTGCGCGTCTGCATGTGCCGCGTGAGTTCGTGAAAGACTGGGCGTTCAAGATAGCCAAAGACTTTGATGGCGCTTAGGAATTCATCTAGATAGCTGTGTAGGCCGGGCTTCGAGTCGCCCTCGACCGGTTCGGGGAAGAGCTCAATCTTGGGTTCTTTGCGCTGGGGCTCTGGCGGCAGCTTTGCATAATTGGTCATATACTTCGAACGAACGGAGGTCTGAATGACCCATATGAGAACGACAACAATGGCTGCAAGCGACCAGAAAGAGAGATGCAGCGTCAGTGAGCTAGAGAGGAGCCAATAGAACCAGTTCATCACAGCCATAATCTGAGCGCTTATTGCCTTGAGCACGATATGCAAGCCGGCTTGGATCCCTTCCATGTGAGCAAATAGCTGTCAGCGCTTCTAAGAAATGCTCAGACGCGAGCTGTCTCGGAGCCTGTGTTGTGGTTGCTGCTTAAGCTTGCCTTGGATCTTTGCTGTTGACGAGATGCACTGCACCACAAACACCCGTGAATGCCACTGAATGGGGCTCAAATCTAAATTCGCGAATCGAGACGCGTAGTTTGCAACACGACCGCCACCAACTTGACATACCGCGACGCGCTTCATTCTTGGCTTTACGAACCAAAGAGACCGACCAGGACATGCGCAGATGAGCGCAAAGAATCCCGAACTCGAGCTGCCCGAAGGCGAGGACAAATTTTGCAACTTCTTTAGTAAACTCCCCAAGAGCGCAGATGGCACGCTCATTCGCTTCTTCGATCGCGGATCCTACTACTCGGTGCACGGTCAAGATGCTGAGCTTGTCGCTCGAGAGGTCTTCCAATCGCAGTCAGTTGTCAAGTACCTCGGGGGACGTGCGCATCAGCTCCCCTCAGTGACAATGTCGCCGACCGTGTTTCGCAAGTTCCTGCAAGAGTGCCTGACGACAAAGGGCGTCAAGATTGAGATTTACCAGTCAGAGAGAAACAAGCAATGGCTGTGCACGAAGCAAGCTTCGCCCGGCAATCTGCAAGACGTCGAATCACTTCTGGGCTCAAGTGATCTCTCGAGCAACCCGGTCCTCATGTCTGTCAAGGTTGTCGTCAAGGATAACGAAAAGACGATCGGCACTTGTTTTACGGGTATGCGGCCACATGAAATTGGCTTGAATGAGTTTCGGGATAATGAGCTCTTCAGCAATTTTGAGTCGATGGTGATTCAATGCGGTGTCAAGGAATGCTTGATTCAAGCTGATCTGAAGGATCGAGACTATGAGCTAAGGAAGCTCAAGCTTGTTTTGGAGCGCTGTGGTATCATCATGACGGACGTCTCGAGTCACGACTTCAGTGGCAAAGACGCTCCTGATGATTTGACGCGTCTGCTGAAGGATGGGGGCGCTTCCGCGAGTCTGAATCAATTTGAGATGAAGATCGCCTGCGGCGCTGCCGGCGCGCTCATCAAGTATCTCTCGCTCATGTCTGACGCAGACAACTTTGGCAAATGGATCCTGTCTGGCTATGACCTATCGCAATACATGAAGCTCGACGCATCTGCTCTGAAGGCACTTTCCCTCATGCCCTCCACCACGGATGCTGGCAATAAGTCCATGAGTGTCTACGGCTTACTGAACCGCTGCCAGACACCACTTGGCAAGCGTCTGCTTGCCCAGTGGCTGCATCAGCCGCTCGTGGAGCTGACTGCCATTCAAGCACGACACGATTTGGTAGGCATCTTTGTTGATGCAACGGGTCTACGCGACTCTCTACAGCATGAACATCTCAAACTTATGCCGGACCTCTACAAGCTCTCGAAAAAGTTTCAAAAGGGTGCTGCGACACTGGAAGACGTCGTGCGCTTGTATCAAGTTGTGATTCGCCTGCCGGGTCTCAATGACTTGCTCAAGGAGGTGGAATTGTCAGAAACGATGCGGGAGCGACTGTCGACCCACTTCACAGACAAGCTTGACCGATTCAACGCCCTGCTGGCCAAGATGCAGGATCTCGTCGAGACAACGGTTGACCTCGAAGCGCTCGACCGTCACGAATTTCTCATCAAGCCAGACTTTGACCCAAACCTAGGCGACTTGCGCGAGCAGATCGATGAGATTCGCAAACAAATCATGCAGGAGCATCGGCGCGTGGGCAAAGATCTCGACATGGACGTTGAAAAGAAATTAAAGCTCGAGGACCACTCGGTACATGGCTACTGCTTCCGACTGACACGAACAGACTCGGCTCAAATTCGAGGTCGCCGCGAATACAGCGAGCTGGCCACGGCCAAAGCAGGCGTTTACTTCACCTCGCCCAAGCTGAGCGGCCTCGCCAAGGAATTTGCAGACTGCACGTTACAGTACTCTCGCCACCAGACTGGACTTGTGCGCGAAGTGGTGACCATCACGGCGTCTTATTGCCCCGTTGTGGAGGAGCTTGGAACACTCATTGCGGAGCTCGATGTGCTCGTGTCTTTTGCGCAAGTTTCGTGCCATGCGCCTACGCCATACATTCGCCCAACAATGCATCCGATGGGCCAGGGCAACACAATCCTCAAGGAGGCGCGCCATCCGACGATTGAGATGCAGGACGATGTTAGCTTCATCTGCAATGATGTTGAGCTGCGACGCGGGGACTCCGAATATCTTATCATCACTGGAGCTAACATGTATGTCCAGGTCTCGGAGAGGTTCAAGCTAATAAACTAGGGGCGGCAAGTCGACCTTTATCCGACAGACTGGTGTTATTGCGCTCATGGCGCAGATTGGTTGCTTTGTACCCTGCACAGAAGCTGAATTGACAGTGTTTGACTCGATTCTCGCTCGTGTCGGTGCAGGTGATTCGCAGCTCAAGGGTGTCTCGACGTTTATGGCTGAGATGCTCGAAACCGCAACGATCCTGAGCTCGGCCACGCGCAACTCACTCATCATCATTGATGAGCTAGGTCGGGGCACGAGTACCACCGATGGCTTTGGACTCGCCTGGGCCATCTCGCGGCATATCCTGACGCACATTGGCTGTTTCTCCTTGTTTGCAACACATTTCCACGAGCTGACGGCTTTGGCGGAGCAAGAAGCTGGAGTCCGGAATCTTCATGTCTCTGCGCACGTCGGCGATGCAGGTGACGCTGAGCGAAACATCACGTTGTTGTACAAAATTGCGGAGGGCCCGGCGAGCCAGAGTTTCGGTTTGCATGTGGCCGAACTCGCGCGTTTCCCCAGATCGGTGATTACGTTGGCGAAACGCAAAGCGGAGCAGCTTGAGGCTGGTGTAGATGATGAAGCTCCTGGGCCGGCGAGTAAGGCTACCAAGACAGACGCTCAGGCCATGCGCCAAGTACTTTCAAAGTGGAAGGAGCAGGTGACGGCGTCTGGCCCAGGTTCGTTGAGTGCAGGTGAAATGATGCAGAAATTCAAGACACTCATGGAAGAGGGCAAGGATCAGTTCTCGAGTGGATGGTTGGATGAGCTGCGGGCACTTCAAGCGTCAAGTGCGAGTGCGTAGCCTCCGCTCTAGCGCATGCGTGAAGCTGAAATTTTAATTTTTTTCGCCCTGGATGCCGTGCCATCTGAATGCTAGGATGCGGCTGGGTTGGCTGGGCTGGGCTGGGCTGGACTTGGGTGCTGCTCAGTTGCCCGATCCGGAACCATTCCAAGGTTACCAGCACTGTCCAGCAAGAAGACCCGCGCGCGCAGTACCTACTACCTAGGTAGGCACCAGGGATCTATCGCTCTATCTATACCTTTATCTATACCTTCTGCTACCCAGGCAGACACCTTCTCAGGACGATAGACGACTCGCGATATATCCGATCCTTCGTCCATCTCAAAGGGCCCGCATCGGATCCTCGCAACAGCGCATCCTCATCTCCAAGAGCTCAGGCACTAGCCATTCAACAGCATGGCCTCTTTTGACAATCTCGACATTGGCACTCGCCGACGCAGCTCAGTCTCGACGCTGAACTCCATCTCCAGTCAGTCCATCAACGGTCGTTCATTTGACGCGGCCAGCTACGAGGCGCCGGCCTTGCCTACGGTTGCAGCGGCGGCGGCTCAGGAAGAACGCAGACGCAGCGTCATCTCCCTGACCGCCAGCCATATCCGCCGCCGATCGAGCACACTCAGTCTGGGTACAGTCACAGGCAAGCGCAACGGTGCCAAAGATATGGATGAACCCATCTTGCTCAGCAAAGAGCAGTCTGGCTATCTCTTCTTTTCGGCTTCATCGGATGGCATGCTCAATTACAAGACCGCCTCGCGCATCTCTGGCAGCATGAAAAGCTACCTCGTCGACCCGTCGACCTTTAACGAAGAGCATGCGCCTGTTGTTGTCCTCTCTTCGCCGGCTTCAGGTGAAGGTTGCGCTGTGCAAACTTATCAACGCCTCTTGTTGCCGATCCTCAAGCACTTCGAAGTGGATCACTCGCATATCGTGCTTTCCGACCAAGGCACGGCCGCTTATCTCGCTTCAAACGGCCAGTTTACACCCAACACAATCTTCATCTTGCTCTCTGGTGATGGTGTCGTGCACGAGGTCATCAATGGTCTGGCGCAGAATCCGCACTTTGAGGAGGCCCGCATTCCAATCAAGCTCTGTACAATTCCTTGGTATGCCACTCTCTAGAATGGTCCGCAAGCTGACAACAGTGGTTCCGGCAACGGCCTCGCATCTTCGCTCAAAGTGACCAACATTGCGCGCGGTATCCGAGCCCTCTTCAAGCAGAGTTGGACACCTCTACCCGTAATACACGCTCAGAGCTCCATGGGATCCTTTGATCAGTACGCTGCTGTCGTCGTCAGCTACGGGCTTCATGCTGCTCTCGTTGACGACTCGGCATCGCCAGAATTCAGGGAAAAGTACGGCGCAAACCGATTCAGGGAGGCAGCCAATCGCCACCTGCGACCCAAGCCGTATCTATACCGTGGCCGACTCTCCTTGACGCAGGCGACGCGTTTCCCCGAGTTTGGCAGTCAAGCAGTGCCACAGCAGGACGTTGGACAGGCACACACTTATGTACTCTTGACGCGCTGTTCGTCCCTCGAATCAGACTGGTGCATCGCACCGATGGCTTCGCCGGTCGCTCATCCTGACAAACTCGATGTCGTGCGCATGGGCGATCTCTCTGGCGCTGATCTTGGGAGACTCTTGATGGACGCCTACAAGAATGGAGCGCATGTGAATGACCCGCAATTTGAGTATAGTCGCGCGAGTGGTGCAACTTTTGTGGTGGAGGAGTCACAAGCAGATCGAACGCGCGTCTGCATCGATGGCGCCATCTACAGGGCCAAGGCTGGTGAGACTGTCACGGTGCGCGTTTGCCCTACAGTGGGCGCAGCCCAAGTACAGCTAATGGTACCAAAGATGACTTAGAGATAGCGACTATGTATAAGAATGATGAAGTCTTGCAATGGTCACATCTTGCTCTTCGCTTTGGCCAACAACTTGGCAGCCCGTGCATCCACAAATGCCTGAATGGGCTTGCGAGAAGAGTCTGCCATCATGAGCTTTCGTATATGCGTCAGCTCAATGCGATTGACCCGACTACGCAACAAACGCTCCTCCGGTGTCTTGATGAGGAAATTGCGTGATAGGTCCACGACTGCTGGATCATAGCTCGAGAGCACAGCCGCCTTGGCAAGCACAGTCTCGAGGAATGCACTCTGTGGCACCGGTAGAATCTCGAGGAAACCTACCTGTGACAGCTGAGCGGCATTGAGCTGCTCGCCGCCAAGCAATAGCTGATTAGCAGTGTGTTTGCCCATCTGTTGCGGGAAGAGCAGCGAGCTGCATCCCTCGCAGCAAAAGCCCCAGCGCATGAACGGTACCATGAATGTAGCCGTCTCGACCGCATAGACAAAGTCGAAGTGTGAGAGGCATGTGACGCCAAAGCCGATGGCAGGGCCATTGACGGCCGCAATCATGGGCTTGCGAAAGTTGATGAGTTCATCCACCATCGCTTGCAATGTGTCCATCTCTTCATTCATTTCCTTTTCAAAGCCAGCATGCATGACATTCTGGAGATCCTTTCCGGTCGAGAAGAACTTGCCTTTGCCCGTCACAACCAAGACGCGAACAGCCGGTTCGTCGCGCGCATAGATGAGTGCCTTGTGCCAATCTTGAAAGAGGCCGTGCGACATGCTGTTACCCCCGGGCCGCGACAGAGTCAGTAGAAGAACACCATTGTTGAGAGATAATTCGAGCGAAGCATACTTGGGAAGAGACATGATGTTTGAGCTGACTCACAAGATAGTTAGCTACTCAGAGAGGTCGCAACTGCAGGTCTCAATTTTGTGGGGACAAATGGCTATTTGCCTTTTGCGCCCGGCAGTTACCGCCTACAACTAGATGCCACTGTGATGCCAGCTCAGCCCAGCTGCACTGCCTACCTCAGGCTACCTGTCACCTATGTGCATGAGGGCAGGAGAGCAGTGAGTCAGAAACGAGGTAACATGTTCACTAGATAGTACTTGAGTTGACTCAATAGCATCAAGGCTCAATGTCAAATGCGTCGTCAGCTGAAGGCTGCAGCAATACTAATAAACTTCAAGCGCTAGCTATAGCTGCAGCTTGCAGGTGTCTTCCTAAGCCGCAGCGCCGACCGCCGAGTCGCGTCGACATTCGTTCGCCCGCGAAGACTTTGAGCACCCGGCTGGCTGGACAGCCTGTACCTTGATAAGATTGGCCGTAGCCTGTATGGTCTCGAAAGCCCAGCGGTAAACGAGATCGATGCCGCGAACGCGTAGGCGTTCTGGCATTTACAGCCTGCGTAACGGGCTAATTGGGATCACAGAGCTGGGATCCGGATGCGCTCGCTCTGCAGCTGTCGTACGCCGTATAGACAACAATTGCAAGCTTATCAGTAGCTAGAGTTCGCCCGCATGCGAGCTGCGACCAACAGCGTTAGCTGTACTGTTCGTAAAGCTTCTATGATGGTCTATATGCATATGCATATATGGCTATCGATCCCGATCCCCGAGGTCTTAAATCTGAAATCCGGATTTATTGGTTCTCCAGGACCTCCACGGTCCACCCGTCAGGGGCCACCAGTGGCCCACCACCACCTTGGCACTGTTGGCAGATGGCTGCTGGTTTCGATCGGGGTTTCGATTCTGAGAATCTTAGTTAATGGCTGCGAAAATCAAATTGATCATCATTCATTGGATCGATTGCAGAATTTCCACAATTTTCCAGTGCTGTTGCCACTTCGATGCTTGGCGCTTCTTCACAGAATCACAGCAGACTGATCCCGGTAACCGAGCTCGAGATCGCTCACCGCCGACTCGCCGAGAGCCACCGGGGAGGAAACTAAAACTCGCACCGCTGATCGAGAGCCTAGAGTACGCGTATGACGGAGTATGGAAGGTGCGCCGCACCGTCTGTGGTCATGATTTGCAGACCTCGCCTGCCGGCGAGTCTGCGACTTGGCGATAACCGTACGTATGTATACCTTGGACGGCATTCAACGGGCTTCCGCGGCTACGTATATATGTACACCTGTTAGTTTGCGAAAGTAGTCACTCTAGCCTCTGCAGAGTTCGGTCAGCCCGTACCTCAGTGAGTTCGAAACACTCGTTCTATGTAGCTCAAGCGTGACTTCTGTCATCTCTTGGTGATCATGAACACTTACTGGTAACGATGGCAAAGAGTCAATGACGTTGCGTGATGTACACCTGCAGCAGGTTGCATTTCACAACCGTCGTCGCTTCCAATCTCCGCGCCATTTTGGAGATCATTCGTATAACGCTACCGTTGGCCGCGACTTGGCTTTGGTATCGAGCATCACTAGTTCGTCGGCCAGCAGCTTGGAAGTTCTGTCCAGACTCCAGGAGTCTAGAGAGTAGCAAGTTAACGTCAACAGCAAGGAGTGGGATTCAGGTCGAGGCTGAGGCGACTGTCAACTTTGTGTTAAGCGTCAACTTCCAACTGCGCCACGAGTCACATGCCGCGCCGACACTGTGGCGACAGAGCTGCAGACTACCAATTGCAAACTAGCTGTTAATATTAATATTGCTAGCTAGCAGCCTAGTACTGTATAGCGCTAGTGAAACATGTACTTGCAAGTTGCAGCACCCTCAAGATTACGACTCATATGCATCGGTCTTATGTCACTCTTCGAGCAGTGGTTTTTCTCGGCTTCTACCTGGACTAAAGGGCCATGGCCCTGTAGCTACAGAGTATAGATGCCACGGTAATCGTGCAGATTGCCATGCTTAAGCTTGTTGTCTACTTGTGCAAAGAAGACAGTGTCTGGAATCGCGCTGCGTGACCTTGTACAGTAGTGCAGGCACTGTGTAGGTGGTAGGTACGTGTACTACCATTGCTATGTTCACAGACACTCGTGTAGAAGCTGAAGCGCTTAAGGCCTATCGACCGTGATTCGATCTGCAACTGCTAGCCTGCTGCCTGCTAGCGCTTGTGCCACACATCGGACTAGCGGGTGACACACACCGACCCGAGTACTCTTGCTAGCGCTATACGAGGGCGTCGAGGGGGGCCATTCCGGGTTTTCGAATTTCCTTTGGGGAGCAATGTGGCGCAAGCATGTGGCGCAAATTTCTAGAAGAAGGGGGGAAAGTTTGCCCAGGTGCGGCTGAGGTGCCTAGGCGCCCAGGTGCCCGCCTGGCCCCGCCAGCCCGGCAGTTCAGATCTGGGAGAAGTCAAATACTCGCGCATCAGCCTCCTGCTCTTCCATTCCAGCCACACCAAAGGCATCACGGACGCGCCAGAAAGAAGCACAACCCCAGCAGCAGCTCTATCTCTTCAAGTATCACAGTAGGCATCCATCAACCGAGGGCCCTTTTACTAAACAGCGCGCACAAGTTTCTACCGCGACTGATGGAGCAGCACAAGAGATCGGGTGCGGCGTCGACCTCACATTCTGATGCGTATTCAGATGCGCCGGCATCCCGACTGCGCGACGCTCGACTATCCCTGAGTCTGGCTGACTACCCGCAAGGCATCTTCAACACGCGCAAGAGAGTCACAGAGTTTTCTCAGCAAGGCTCGAACCTGGTCGAGGATGTCGAGGTTCCGAACGATGCAGAGCACGCTCAGCAAGATGGGCATAGCCACGATGCGATGAACTGGCTGTATTCCAACGACAATGATCAGACGCCGCGCGCCGATGACGGAGACCAGTATGCCATGAATATGACGGAAGACTTTGTGCAGTTTGGTCGAGGCCCGGAAGTAAATGACTACCACAACTTCACTGGCCTGCTCAGTCCTCAGGTGTCGCGCCAAAATAGCAAGACCGATCCAGCTGCAGAGGATCTCAGCGCGAGCAATGCAGTTCTTGGTCGAAACACATCAGATCACCGGCAGTACATGAATGTCCAGGGTGACTTCAGGGCACTTGGCCAAACGCAGGCGTCCATCACGCCTGGACTTTTGATGGGAGCGCGCATGCAAAGCGCCGAGGTGCATACGGCGGTCTCGTCTGGCAATCCCATGCGTATCATGACCAGACTTCTGGCGCCAACCAGCATGCGTCGTTCTTCTGACGAGGATTCGCAAACCTACCTCAACAAATCTCAAGTCTATGGACTCAGCCTCGCCGATTCAGAGTTTCAGCCACAGAGCCGGCCAACCAAATACCGAACCACTGTCAAAGTGCTCTTCCACGACGAAGATCAAAAACAACGAGCGGCGGCCTTTTGGAGCATTTGGCGGGATGGACGTGGCACGACCGAGGCGATTGAACGAAAGGCCTCCTCAGTGCGTGCACTCGAGTTTGACGAAGCCGGCTCGTTGCGCATGACTGAGAAGCACAAGGCCGAAATGGTATCACGTCCGATACTTGTTGCTGAAGCTTTTGACGGGTTCACTGTCGATTGGTCCCCCGCCAGGCAGGCCCCCTATGCGCAAACTATGATGGCCCTTCGATGCCACTTTTTGTCGACCGATTTCTCACACTCAAAAGGCGTCCGCGGCGTGTCGCTCAAACTTGCTGTCCAGACTCAACTCTTGTCTAGCCAAGGTAACACTGTCTTGAGCAGATCAGCGTGTTTGATCAAGCTGTTTCGCGACAAGGGTGCCGAGCGCAAAGCGGCCAATGACCTCTCCCACATCCGCAAAGCGCTGCAACGTCTTGAGGATCCCGCGTGCAAATCACAAGGCGGTACTGCCAATAGCGCCGTCATCCAAAAGGCACATGCGAGGCGCGAGTCTGACTTTCAGGCACGCGTGCAGCACAGACGCAAACGCTCCAATTCGGTGTCTTCACAGAGCAGCGCCGGCGCCTCTCTATCAGATGGCTTCAGCCGGCAAGATGAGATTGCCATGTATCGCGATATGCTGGCATCTATTGTGCCTGTGACTGAATTGCGTCTGGCCCTCGAAGCCGACGACGACATGACACTCAGCTTCGATGATGATGTTGCCCTGCTCAGTGACCATCAAGCCGAGCTGCCGCAACCGCAAGACGTGCCATTCAAACCGGAAAAACTGTCGCCACAACTTCTGTACCAGCCTTCGATTCTGCCAGCGGCCCAGCTTGTGCGAGCGCACGATCAACGGACGATCCTTGTTGCAGACATAGACCAAAATTACGTCCCGCCCAAGCCACAGAAGAAGCCGATCCGATGTATGTACTTCATTCAACACGCAAATTTAACCAGAAAACCTCAAGAAACGCTCTCACCTGTTTCACAAGGTTCTCCAGACCCAGGCGGGCTCTTGGGCCGCAGCCTATCGACTTCTGGCAGCTCGGCAACTACAGCTAGTACAGACGACAAGACTGCGCTACCACCCCTTTACAGAGCCATTTACCTCTTTGAAATCTCCGTCAATGCTTTTGTTTCCGCCATCTCGACGAAGCTTCGGGTTGACTCGGACAAGCACAAGATTGTGCGCTGTGTGCGCGAAAACTCGAGGGGAATTCGTATTCTGCTCGAGGACGAAATGCTTGAGCGGATGCCCGATGGGCAGGACATCACCATCAGGCTGCACGAGGTTGGTCCCGGTCAATCCGAGGTTGTGCTCTTCTATACACTAGGGTGATGCCAATTGTGGGGCTCAGGATCAGTACTTGTAGAATGAATGATGTATTAAAGTAAAACGCATGAGATGGTAAATATAAAGCCGATTGCACCAAAGGCGGCCCACACCTGCGCTGGAGACGTCAGTCGGACTTGTGCGGCAGATATAAAGATTGTGGGTGAGCTTGCTGGCCACGATTCGCTCGTCTTGGTGAACGTCGGCAAATCAGCCGACCAACTTGTAGCTGACGGCATCTCCCACGATGTCGGCTGCAAGATCGTGGATTGTGTTTGAGATGGAGAATGCCCAGGTGTAGAGAACCAAGCTGACGTCCAAGTTGTGGTGCACGGAACTCGCATGGAACTATGATCCAACGTGGTCCATGTACTGTAGACGGACGTGATGACTGTCTGCGTATAGACTGGCGAGGCCGTGGAAAACTGCGTCCAAAGCTGAGTCTGGGTCTGTGTTTGCGTCTGGGTAGCGTAATTTGTTTGCGTGCGAGTAGCAAATTCTGTCCAGCGCTGCGTGTGGGTCTTCTCGTGCAAAACTGTCTGAATCGAAGTCACCGTCTTGTAGGGTATCTCAGCGGCAACGCTTGATGTGTTGCCTTTGTCAATGATTATCTGGCAATCCTCAACAACCTGAAACACAGTCTCGAATTGAGCAGCATAACCAAGCTGCTGACAACAGGATCCACAAAGTTGTGCTTGAGCCACCAAACTTGCAGAGCATCCGCACTGCATTTGCCGGCGGTAGTCTGCCTTTTGTGAACCGCAAGTGTTGAAAAGGACCACATTGAAGGACTCGCATGCAGAGCTTCGGTTAGAAGGCATCAGACGATTTGAAGCAGCTTACTTGCATTGATTGAGGGTCACGGGCCCGCTGCCACCTTGAAAGATGATTTTGCTACCGTCTGCTAAAGCTTTGATAGCAGTCTGATTCTGTGCGTGTACGGCGGAGCCAAAAGCACTAGCAAGTAGCAGAGGAAGCATTCTTGTAAATATATATCGGTCATCTTAGCATAGATCGGCGACGCTCAAGCTTTATCATCTCGAGGTGAATCTCCTGTGCGAGACGTGCGCGGTCAAAGCGCATTCAAACCAAGTCGCCTTTTTGAAATCCATGTTTAGCAGCAAGGCAAGGCCAAAGCGCAGGAGCTTCTCAAAAGTCATCGTCAGAGCTGCAAGAGGACATTTCTTCAAACTCATTCGCGTAGCTGCCTTCTAGTTCTCTCAGCGATTCGATCACTTCCTTGCGCTCAGAGTAGCCTCTTTGGCCTACGATGGCCGCGATGGATGCCCTGGACTGTTGCAGCCACGAGCGTGCACCCCTTGGTGTAAAGTCAAGCGTCGCGCTGGATGCATCCAGATTCGTGGGAAAAGATGGCGGATGTGACATTAGTTGTGGATGATCGTACGCTGTAGCGAGCCTACCGTCTACCAATCTTGATTGGCAGCTGAAAGGCGTGCCTCGAGATACCACAAAGCTTGTCTGGGTCTCATGCGCCATAGCAGATAGGTGTTCGCCGCCCACTGTGGCTCGGAAGATCTTTTGTGTTGGAGACAGGAATGAAGTCATGTCTGACACTTGAAGAGGAGACTGCCTGCTGCGTAATGGTAATGTCATTGTGTCGAGCCAGAGTCCGGAGATGGCTGCGCCAGTCCAAGTGCAGTTGGTTGCAAGAGGCACATGCATGTCGAGCATCTCGTTCACTGCGAGCACGGCTTGTGCCCGATTGAGGTGTTGCAATCGATCTTCTGCGACCCCAACATCAATCAAGCACTTGCTTTGCTTGGTGAAGTCGCTGTCGAGGTCCAAAATCAATTCAGAGCTAAAGCCCGACCAGCCGTCGTTACTAGAGCTCAGGATGTTGAAGCTTTGCAAGAGATCGCATTGTTCGATGAATGGCCTTAGCTCTTCATCCAGTATGCTGGACTCTCTATTCCTTTGACTGTAGACGTCCGTACCCTCTTGCCAAGTCGTGAGTGGCCGTTCTACAGCGGTAGAGTCAATTGGCAGGTAGGAAGCGGGCCGGAAGAACTGCATATTGTAGTCAGACCAGTAGCGTACATTTGTATCAGAAAGAAGCTGTACGTCTGGGACAGAATCCAATGATGTCTGGAAAGGATGCTTTGGGAACGCCTCGGGTCGCACCACCTCGGCTGGAGGCGGACAATCATTGGGCACCTCATAGAGCTGATTGATCTTCGTCAGTGAGCCCATGTTGCAGGCACAATCATAGATGAGCACGCGTGGGGTATAGGTTTCTACGCCACTGGGAGAAATGCCCTGGTGGTAGAGCACATCGTGGTCCAGATCAGTCTTGGTGTCGAGGAAATACTGTTCCTGGAAGTTCCAGAAGTGCGTGCCAACATAGTTTGCTTGTCGGCCGCATTGTATCGTCAAGATTTCGCGCATGCAAGCGAGGGATGCAAGCGAATTCAATGATTTCAAGCTAGAGCTCAAGGAGGACGCAGAAGTCAAAGAGCAGGGGTTTCGATAGATAGCACGAGAGGAGTTGTTTGCCCAGGTGGTCATCGCAATCGATGCTCAGAACTCGCGCTTCCACGGAGCCAGGAACCCACCCCGTGTGAATTTGCATCTGACATAAGCAATGCGATATGACGGCAATCGCGGCAAACGAGCTCAAGCGCGCGCAAAAGTCCAAACAACGCGAAGGGCTGTTCAGCAGACCTTGCTGTAGACGAACGCTATCGCCCAGCTCAGCGCGACTGTCGCTTGAAGAAACGACTCGATTGCGGTTGTCCAGTACATGGTCTCTATCCTTCAAGGCCCATGGGCGAGGAGATTTGGAACGCATCTGCTCAAGGGCGACAGTCGTCTCGGGTCTCGGCAGCCAAAGAGCCAGCTAGCAAAGGTCCAGGGGAGCTGTTGAATCCGACTGGCTCATTTGAGCGCAATCGCCAAGCTCGACGGAATGCGCGTTTGAGTCGCCACCCTCAATTCGACAGTGGCTCGCAGATGTCTGCAATAGTAGAGACACAGTCGACTCACACCGGGCCAGAACCAACACTGACTCAGCTGCCGCATGAAAAGTCCTCCAGCCATGGTTTCCTCTCTGAGACTGCGTCGCCCGGTATCGAAAAAATGTATCACATTGCAACTCAAACGGACGACCTTGATGGACGGAGGACACGAAAGAGACGGCTCTGTGAAGTACAATCGCAAAGTGACACCAGCGAAAGCGATCACAATTTGCAGGTCTTTTGCGGACCAAGGCGCCCTCCTGGTCACATTCTGCCGCAGCCGGAGGATCTATTGCGCAAAGTGATGGAGCGCAGACATCCAGAACGTATCAAACTTGCCCCGGTCGACATGAGCTGCTGTTTCTCAGTTTCGGACTATCGCCAGTTTGATATGCCACTTGTCTACTGTTCTCCTGAGTTTGAACGCGTTAGCGGCTACACTATGGCCGAAGTCCTTGGCGTCAACCATCGCTTCATGCAAGCGCCTGCTGGCATGGTTGGTGCAGGCAGTGTTCGAGATCACACTGACAATCTTGCCGTCTTGCAAATGCTTAGCAAGCTGTCGCTTGGCGAAGAAGTACAGGTCAGTCTCATAAACTACAAGAAAGGTGGCCGACGCTGGATCAATTCCCTGACCATGATTCCCGTCTCTTGGGATGGTGATGACGCTGCCTACATTGTGGGCTTACAAATAGACATCATGGAGCATCCGGAGTCTGTCTTGCAGAAGATGCCAGACTCGACCTACTACATTGACTATCGACGTGTCCAACAAGTCCCGCGTTCCCCATCCACTCGTTATGTGGAAGAGACTGTGGAGCTTGCCAGTGGTGCCGGCAATCTTCAGCAGATGCAGAATCTTCTCAACCTTGACGACCGAATTGAGGATCAGTATCTCCTGAATGATGCTTGGCAGCAATTCATTGTCGACAAGATGCCTAACTTGATCATGGTCTGTACACTCAAAGGCGCCTTGTCCTTTTGCTCTCCTGAAGTGACGCGAGTGCTTGGCTACAGCTCCGACGAGCTTATGAGCATGGGCTTGCAAGACCTTTGTCACGCTTCAGACATCGTGCCGATCATGCGCGAGATTCGTGAAGCAGAGCTTGGTAAGGCAATTCCGTTGCTTGCGCGACTTCGGACGGCGTCCTTGCAATACATTTGGGTAGATTTGCAAGGAACGGTCTTTCATGAAGCGACACGCTCTCAAGGCGGCACGAAAGCCGTCTTGTTGACTGGCCATCGTGTGTGCAGCAGGTCTTTGACCCAGTCTCAATGTCTGCGCGAGCTCCAATTTAGGCAAGATCAGCAACTCTGGTGTAGGGTCGATGCGCAAGGCCTCATGTTGTGGGCCAGCTCGGCACTGTCGAGCTTCATGGGCGTCGCTCACGACGTGCTGATCGGCAAGAATTTCGTCCTCTTGAGTTCTCCAGTTGACGTTGTCGCGCTGAAAGCGGGCTTGACGTCGGCGTTTGCTGGTCGGAAGACAGCCTTGCGACATTCCTATGCGGCACAAATGACAGTCGGCAGCCAGCCAGTTGCACTCTCTTCGTGCTTCTTTGCAAGCACGACGGACGAGGCTGGACATCAAAGCATCTTCATTTCTACACGTGTCCTCACCGACGACGATGAGTCGATGCCTGTGACGGACTCTCCCTTCGCAATGGCGGCCATCTCACAGTCTACGCAAGTGCAGCGAGATGCCGCTACCTCCCAGCAGCCACACGCGAGTCCCCAGCGGTGCTTTTTAGAGGAGCTCGAGCCGGACCGCAATACTAGCTGGCAATACGAGTTGCATCAAGTCTTGCTCACAAATCGCAGGCTTCAGAAAGCTATCGGTGATCTGGTCAGTGTCAAGCAACCATCACCGGCGTCAGCCGAGAGCTCAGAGACAATCTGTACAAATTGCTTCAAGCGGCAAACAACACAATGGCGCAGAGGTCCCGATGGAGCACGGACGCTGTGCAATGCATGTGGACTACACTACGCTAAACGTTTGAATCGGGAGGCCGCTGCGCGGCAAGAGACGGTCTGAAACAAAACCTCTATCATGGGTTTGCCGATATGGCTCTTACTATGTCAAGATGACTTGACGATATCTGTCTTTGAATGTTTATCTCAATTCTTGTAAGTATCGTATTATATATGAGATGTTCTCTGGAATTGTCTGTCATCTAGTGCGTAAGAGACCGCCTCTGAATCGGATGCCAACGGCAGTCTCTTCAAAATATGCCGGCACAGCCATTGAGGGACTCGCCGTTGTGTGTACGACGAATGGCTTCCGCAAGCACGCCCGATATGTCAATGACATTGAGCTTGGCAGTGCGCTGCATCATGTCCTTGCTGACGGGATACGTGTTTGTCACCACTATTTGGTGAATGCAATCACAGGCTTCCATCTGCTCGAGACACGTGCCTTGAAAGAGTCCATGGGTAGCGACAACATACACTCTGAGCGCGCCACAGTTCTTGACAAGGTGCTCTGCAGCGGCGATAAAGCTTCCTGGAGAGTCACACATGTCGTCCATGATGAGTGCAGTCTTTTGATAGACGTCGCCAACAAGTGTGATCATGCGTTCGTGGTCCGTTGGCGGCGCATGCTCATCCTCGTCATCATCTGAGAGCGCATCGTTCTCGATAGGTCCTGCCAGGGCATGAGAGGCATTGTCTCGTGAGTAGGTAGACAGAAATGACATTTGCATGTGATCGGGCGCGTGTCCGCCATCTGACTGCTGATCGCTCGAAATAGGGTTGCTGTGACTACTGTGCTGATAGTCCTCATCGACCACATGTCCAGAGATCAAGCGGGCGGTGTGGACCTCGGTGTATTGATCGTATCTTGGCATCGAAGAGCGCTTGTGAGGCGACAGATTACGACGCGATTGGGCTGTCCGGCTTGTTCTATTTGTGCGGGCCGTCTCACGCGAAACAACGGAGCCGGCAGCGCTCGCTGTGTCTGGCTCATCTTCTGCGGCATCATCCGAATCATCAAGCTCGTCTGTTTCTGCGTCTTCATCTGAAGAATTGAGTGCTGAAGCCACTGTTGAGTTACCAGCGTAATGGCTAGGTAGCCAAGGCTCCTGGAGTCTGCGGCGACGATCAGTGTGAATCAGAGCAAAATTGACCTTGAGGGCATCCGCCATAGAAGTGACGCGCTTGGCGCCTCCAGGATTTTTGGAGACAATGACCACATCTCGCCAGCGCTCGACATTCTCCTTGATCCAGCGAATGATGGCCGGTTCAGCATAGAGATTGTCGACCGGCACTTTAAAGAAGCCCTGCATTTGTGAAGCATGCAAATCAACCGTGATGATGTGATCGACGCCTGCGACGAGGAGCAAATTGGCGACCATTTTGGCTGCGATACATCCTCGATGTTTCTTCATCTTTGACTGCTTGACATAAGGGAAGTACGGCAACACGGCCGTGACTCTTGAAGCACTTGCTCCTTTGCAAGCTGAAATCAAGATGAGCAGTTCCATCAGATGATCGTTGACTGTTCGAGACCCACTCTGGATGACAAAAGTGTCTGTGTCGCGAACCGATACACCAATCTCGACAGAAGTCTCATCGTTCGAGAAGCGCCCAAGTTTGACAGGGGCAGGCTCAACGCCGAGCCGTGAGCAGATGGCTTTTGACAGCACGGGATGGCTGCTGCCTGCGAGTACTTTAGTTTGTCTCATGCTCTGATCGCGCTCCGGCCCTCTTGTGCACTCTGGCAGTATCTTGTGCCGGTAAACTCCTCTCCTAGGCTTCGCAGATGGTTCGCACTAGCTAGAACTTGCTTCCTTTGCCGTCCACAGCATGTATATCTACCTAAATAGCCTTGTCACTGGCCGACGCAAGCAAATGGCGACCTACTGCAGTACATACGGCCATGGCATAAAACTGAGTCGCGCTTCGTTGAGAATGTAGGGTTAGGGTAACACAGCCATCTCATCCACAAACAAGGGAGAGCGAGCGACTTGGATGCTTCCATCGGTGCGTGTGCATGTGCATGTGGCATGGCTTGAGCAAACGATAAAGCGAAACTGCTAGTACGGTGAATCAAAAGCATTGATCCCAACAGACGCTCCTCTTCTCTCCAACAATCTCCCTTGCTCTGCATGGGCGCGCGACAGCATGGTGAGCTCTCGAAAGACAATCAGCTGGATTGCACTAATCTGTACAGGATCCCACTCATCTGCAGCTGCAGCATTCTGTCCTCGGGAAGCGATCGCGTTTCGAAGACGAAGACACGCGCCACACCTGGTCCAATGACCAGAAGGCGACGCGACCAGATGGATCTGACCTGGCCAGCGCACCAGCAGCAAGGCAAGGGCCGGTAGCTCAACAGGCTGCAGGCACAGCAAAGAAGCAAGGTACACCCGAATTCTTCATGAAGAGTCTGCACGATTTCATGCGTGGTCGAGGCACGCCCATCACGCACATGCCGCGCATTGGTCAGACGAACGTCAATCTTGTCGCGCTCTATGGACACGTGATGAAGGCTGGCGGCAGTCGAATGGTCGCAGAGGCAGACGCCTGGGGCAAGATCGCCGCGAATCTCGGCATGCCAGGCCAACAAGACGGCTTTCGCCAAATCTACACTGAATATCTGGCCGCCTACGAAGAGGCATGGACGGCTGCCAGACGCAAGCAGCAGCCTGGGGCCGCACACGCGACGCCGCAATCGCCCGCCGTGACGATGAACTCGAACGCTCCGACACTCCCACAATATACAATGGCAAACGCAAACACGATAGCATCCAGACCGCCCTCTCAAGACCGCAGTGTTGCTCGAGCCGACTCTCCTGCATGGGCACCAATGTCTGGGAATCATCTGGCGCCAAAGAAAGAAGACAAAGAGTCGCTCGAGCAGCTACAAGAGCGATCTGAGCGCATACAAGGCACTGTAGATGAGACCTTGGATCTTGATGCCGACCTTGACGCCACCAATATTACGCCAATTTCCTTGCCTGATGAGCAACAGACGGGTCCTGTGCCTCCAGCGCGCCTGAAGACTGCCTACAGGCCTCGTCTTTTTGCAATGACAACGCACGCGAGCATGGAGCTCAATCTGGTAGACAATTTGGGCCATGAAATCGATGCCTTGCGTCCATACCCTACTTTCCAAGAGATGGGAAATGTTGACGTGCAAGCGCTGACGAGGTCCCTTGAAAGCGGTCTGCCAGCAGAAGTTGGTAACGCTCTCGATGTGCTCGTGGTCATTGCTGGAGACCGCCGGTGGGGACTGCCACTTGGCCACTGTAGAGACTTGCTAGAGGCGCTACTCGACGTGCTATCGACCAGCATAGGGCCTCCCCTATCAGATTCGCCAAGCGCTGCGGCGCTGCCGTCGCCGATGCTGTCATATCGCCAGATGCTTGACTCTGGGAGAAGAGCCGCCGTCAGCATTGGTCAGCGTCGCAGCAAGCATCCTGGTCGGCAACTTCAAGCACACGTCTCTTCAGAACGCATCTTGGCCGTGCTCACAGTCATTCGGAATCTTTCCTTCACGGAGGTCAATCAGCAGACCATAGCGGTCGCACCCAGATGTGCCGCCATCTTAGCAGACACGATGGCACTTGTCTCTACTGATAGACTGCAAATCGAACGGCGGCTCGAGTTGGTGAAAGATCTCGTTACCTTGCTAGCGCACATTGCAAGTCACCTTGTTTTGCCCAGCCGGCAAGTTGCTCGCACCTTTCTGCACTTTTTGGCCGCTTTTGCACCGGAACTCCCCAAGCACACACTCCCGCGGTATGACTCTGCGGCCGAGCCCTATCTACCGTCATCTATCGACGCTGTCGCGAAACTTCTTTGTCATAATTCCTCGAACTGTCAACTGATACGGCAAGAGCTTCTGGGCGATTTGCAGTCGTGCAGCGATCAACGAAGAAGTCTTATGTATCGAATGATGACGATGGCTCTTTGTCCTGTGACTTACAGCGGTGACGCCAACTCTTTGCATCTCCTCGATTCGCATCTCCCGCTCATCGAGCACGCATTAATTGTTGCGGAGAACATCGCCGACTTTTGTCCGATAGACGGCAGCTTGGCCGCGAGCTGGCTCGAGGACTTTATCGATCTCGGTTCCAATCTCTGGCGCATGGCACATCTGGCAACTGGTCCGCCCAAGGCAAAGGCTGTAGATCAACCTTATGCCTTGGTCGCCATGAAGTGCTCTATTGTCCTGAGACTTTTGATGGAGAAGGGGGCCTGCGACCATGCGTCTACATTAGCAATTCGAGAAATACAGGCGGTTGGTACCTTGCTGCTTAACGCAGACCGAGAAATGGTCGAAAACCTTTCCCAGATTCATAGATTGGCGTAGAGTACCACCTCACACGTACTGTAGGCTTAAACATATTCGAGGAGATGCTATCCCTTTTTGATCTCTGATATTCTTTATTTTTCCTTTGAGGCTATGATTTGTGGAGGAGCTAGTCGACCTGCACCGGGCCGTAAGCTACCTGGTAGATCCAGGCAGCGTGTACCTGCTCAATGACGTGTCATCCGCCTGCGCACCGGTGAAAACTGAGAACGTGTTCAACGTGCGCACATACATCGGAACGAGGCCTTTTTTAATGATGAGTGGGAGACGTTCCAGCCGCTAGCAACGTACTGGCGGTCATGTGTAGGAATCCCCAATGGTGCGGGTGAAAATGCCCAGGTGTCGTCTTTGGGAAGCACAGAAGTCGCCATCTGAAAAGCCAACCTTGGAAGTCATCTACCGAATGGATTCGACGACGACGCGTTGCCGATCCAACAGCTCGCGTCATTGCTGGCTAGATTGCCTTGTGGCTTTCTGACAGACAACTGCAGAACTTCTAATGGACGAACACATTGCTGCTGGTTTGGCAAATCGTATATATGAGAAGCGCAAGGTCGCCGCATATGATCTCGAAAAGCTCATCAGAGAAGCCTGTGCTGTACAAGATCGTGACAAGATTCAGGCTGTGATCAATCAACTTTGCAACGAATTCATTGGGATATCTCATAAGGCAGCAAGATCTGTCTCTGGAGGCCTGATTGGACTGGCAGCCACATCTATCGCTCTAGGAAAAGATCTTGCAAGCTATCTGGAGCTGATCATCCCTGCAGTGCTGACATGCTTCGCCAATCAAGATGCCCGAATTCGATATTACTCTACCGAGTCACTATACAATATCGCGAAGGTTGCGAAGGGAGAGGTGCTGCTGTATTTTAACGAAATTTTTGACGCTCTTTGCCGAGTAAGTTCTGATGGCTGCTTTCATGGATACTGACCGCAGCTTTCGGCCGACTCTGAGACTTCCGTGAAAAATGGAGCTGAGCTTTTAGATCGCCTTGTCAAGGACATCGTCTCGGAGAAGGCAACAGGCTATGTTTCGGTGCTGCAAAATCATTCAACTTCCAATGTGGAACCCGAATTTGATGGCAGCGCAGACGCAGTCTGGTCCGGTAACAACCGGATTCGAACGACAGCCTTCTCTTTGGAAAAGTTTATCCCGCTTCTCTCTGAGCGGATGTATGTCTTGAATCCCTTCACGCGCGTCTTCTTGGTGTCTTGGATAACCGTTCTCAATTCAATACCAGACCTCGACTTGGTCGTCTACTTGCCTCAATTCTTGGATGGTATCCTCAACTTCTTGAGCGACTCTCATCAGGATGTACGAGTCGCAACTGGCAAGCTCCTTGACGAGTTTCTCGCCGAAATCAAAAAGATTTCTGATGCCAATCGAGGCCGGACAGCGTCTGCCATGAACAATTCTTCAAGGCAGGCGCAACAAGCGAGTGCTCTTCCAGAGGGTTCGATATCTGCAATCTCCGAAGCACTTGATGATGAGGACGAAGGCGACTCAATGAGCGGATTTGAAGTGTTCATTGATTACACTGCCTTGCTCAAGATCCTTCTCGGCCAACTTGATTCGCATGAAGAGGCAGTGCAGCTCACCGCGCTAAGATGGATCTCTGAGTTTTTCTTCATTTGCCCTCTGGCCATCATCGAGTTTATGCCCAAATTGTTGCAAGTCTTCCTGCCCACAATTTCGCACGAATCGACTGCAATGGTCAACGCAGCGTCCACTGTGAATGATCGATCTCTGCAATTGATTCGGAGCTTCATTGATGGGACGCCGCTTTTCAACGGTGAGCAAGTCAGGCTCGATGATGAAAGTCTGGTCGATCTCGATTTTGCGGCTACCGTAAACGCTGCTACAATACAATTGCTCGACAGCCATGAAGACACAAGAGTATCCGCGCTCGGATGGCTCATGGAGCTGCACCGTCTCGCACCCAGCAAGATATTGACCTTGGAGGACGGGACATTTCCAATTCTACTAAAGACACTATCAGACACGAGCGAACGAGTCATCACCAAGGATCTGCAACTTTTGGCCCAAATATCCAGCAACTCAGCTGACGATTATTTCAAGGCACTTTGTGCTAATCTGCTCACTTTATTCTCGTCAGATCGGAAGCTGTTGGAGACTCGTGGGTCACTCATTATTCGACAATTATCTCTGTATCTCAACGCCGAGCGGATTTACAGGACTCTTGCAGAGAATCTTGAAAAGGAAGAAGATATCGAATTTGGCAGCATCATGGTGCAACATCTGAACAACAATTTGCTCACGGCACCCGAGTTGTACGAGCTGCGCAAGCGTCTCAGAAGCATGGACACACGAGACGGCCAGTCCTTCTTTGTCGCACTATATCGCTGCTTTTGTCACAATGCGGTCGCGACCTTTTCGCTTTGTCTGCTAGCGCAAGCTTACGAACAAGCCTTCAACCTGCTGCAAATTTTTGCCGACTTGGAGATCACAGTGCACCTCCTTATACAGATCGATCGACTCGTTCAACTTCTCGAGGCGCCAGTATTTACCTGTGAGACACCGGAAACATTCAAGTTGAGGCTGACCCTAGATCTGAGGCTGCAATTACTCGAAAGTGAACGCTACCCGTACTTACACAAATGCCTTTATGGGCTGCTCATGTTGCTTCCTCAGACTTCTGCCTTCACAACTTTACGGAACAGATTAAATAGCGTTCAGTCGATGCCGAGCGTGAAGCCAAGCACGTCCCCGGTGACCGGTAGCTCACGGAAATCAAAGGAAGAACTTCCATTCTCTGAGCTCATTTCCAAGTTTCGCAATGTGCAAATCAAGCACGAGCGCGTGCGCAACCGTGTGCTCAACATGGATAACAGAACACATACTGGCGTCTAGAACCACTAGGCAGACTGTGGGAGCTTGTTGCAAGCGTCGAGGATGGAGCAGCGCAGCGAGGTGATAGCCGGCGACTGTCCGATATTGCATACGCCAATCACTTCGCCATACACAGCCGGTTCGGTCTTGAGCCTGTCCTCCAACCATTGTCCAATCGCGTCGAAGGCTGTGCGATCCTTCAGCTTGTCCACCTTGGAAAGTATAAATTGGAAAGGCACGCCATACCGGATCAGAGCATCAGCCAAAGCCATGTCGGATTGTTTAAGGCTGTGAGAAGCCTCGACCAACAGAAAGGTTCTTCGTAGGGACCGTCTTTTCCGAAGATACTCAATGACTGCATGACCATGATTAGTGCGACTCTTGTAGCCATAACCTGGAGTATCAACCAGACATATATGCTCGTTCGGTCGACCTACTTGGAAAGCATTCAGCTTCTGCGTCTGACCAGCCTGCGACGATGTTTTGACAATCCGCGATCCCAAAAGCTTGTTCAACAGAGAGCTTTTCCCGACATTGCTTCGACCTAAGAAGGCTACCTCGGGCACAGTTTCTTTGGGCATATGTCGTAGAGCATCAGATCCATATACAAATTGGGGTAGCCCTCCACGGAAGAATGTGTCTGCAGCCTTTCGCTGCTTCTCGCTAAAAGCCTTTGCTTGCCAACGATGTACGGTGTCAATCTGAGAGAGCTGATCACTCGGGGCTTTACGACTGCTCTGAAGTCTTCCTTTGATATCAAAGTCCGATCTGGAAGACGCTTCATGAGGGACTGTGGCAGGAGAGACACTTGCAACAGACCTTCTCTGGTCTGAACAGATGCAACTTCTTCGAGCGGTGTAGCCCAAATTTAAATGGTCCAGGCGCATCTGCGCAAGCCGTGAGCTGGTTAGGATGGTAAAGCTGCGAATATGTCTAGTCATGCGAGCACGGCCAATGGAGAAGCGCAGCGTTTCCGGCTTAGGGTCTGCAGCCTATCGCCGTCGAATGAGTCTTTCGGCGTATGAAGTGCGGTCAATTCAAGTCTTCGGCTGAATTTCGTGGTCGCGCGGTCGCTCGTGCAAAAACCCAATTGCAAGGAAACTTCAGCAGATGTGGATGTGTAACTGCAAGCACCTGAGCAAGTGGAACTGACACGTCTAGATCTTTGGTTCAAAGCGCTCATATAGTCAGTCACATGGCCTACATCATCACCTACATAAAGTATCGCAGCCTGCCTCGTGAGAGTCGATGAGACACTACTGCGATCGCTGGAATGTTCTTAACCGATTATTCAGGCACCCACGTCTGATCGACAATGAAGAGCTCATACTTGGCCAACACAGGTCACCTCGCTCCTCATAGGCAGAGCAAACGATGCCTTTGAGGCAGTGTCGATGGTTGAGGCATCCGCAACTTGCAATCTTGTGCCACAATTGCCGAGAGTGCACCCACGTATCTGCGCGTACCAATGGTGTCTGAGAAGCGGCTGCAGCTGGAGGCGACCGAGACCAGGATCCCCGAGCCGAGTTTGATGAAAGACCAATTGGTCAGACCCGCTTGAAGGCTACAGTGGAAATCTCTGAGCCGCTTTGACCGCCAAAAGAGAAGGTGGGTCGCTCGATGTGATCAAGATATTCCAAGTCGAAGCAGTTAGTCACGCTCGCAAGATGTTTGAAAGCATACCTGAGCTTGTAATCCGCTGAGTGAGTTCATCTTGTGTCCAGTTGCAGCTTGTGAGCAGCAAGGTGCCGCCTGGCTTGAGCAATCTTGCAACGCACCCTGGGAACTCTTGGGAACTCTTGCGTCCAGATGACCCGACTTCCGCTGTCAAAGAGATGGCATCAAAAGTACCCTTGTCGAGAATGAGATCAAACTTGCCTGCCCAGCCTTCCGGTGGATCATCCTTGAGAAAGTCATGGTGTTGGAACAGCACGATATCTTTCAGCTCCCGCTTCAATGCAATCTGCTGAGCGAGTTCAACAGATTGCTGGGCATAGTCTATGCCCGTGAACGTCCAATTATCAAAGCCAGCCTCGTGTAGTATGAAGAGCAGATGCCCATTGCCAGTGCCAAGGTCCAACACGTTCAGCGGTCGATTCGGATCGAAGTTTTCTTCCAAATATTCGATGATGCTCTCTTCAGAACCTTCGCCAAACCATATCTCACCCTCATCTCCAAACGAGGAGAAGTTGGCAATTTCTTTTGAGTAGAAGTCTTCCCAATACTCGGAAGTGCCCAAGCGAGAGGGTGTTAAATCTTGATTGAGCTCATTCGATGCTTCAGTCATCGGGTTTGTATTAGCAAATCTGAGCAGCTTCAGAGAGCTTCAGGGCGTGAAGGCAGCACGAGATCGGTTCTGCTTCACTTGCTATCGAGACTTACTATGTGGCTCTTTGGGTCTGTACCGCCGGGGTCACCTCTTGCAGCTGGTGGCAGTCCAAAATTCTCACCTGAGCAATGAGCCCTTGGCCCCTCGCGCTGCTCACCTGCCACCTGGGCATCCAAATTGCCATGACGACAAACGCCGGAACGATTGCCGAGCGCAATAACACGCTCACGCATACCTATCTAGCTCCTGTTGCGCCTGGACTTAACCCCCACTGCAATTGGCGACATTTCGAGCTGTCATAGCGGGAGCTTCCTGTCGCTCCGACTTCTTCCTTCACCAAGGCCGCGCAGCATACGTAGACGGTGGTCACAAACTTTTTCTCTAGTACATCGGGGCAGCGCAACAGCATCATGAAGACTCTCAAAGTACGCGGCCAGCATTTCATCGATGCTCAGGGTCGCGAGATTCATCTGCGTGGCATCAACCTATCAGGCGACTCGAAATTGCCAAAGATACCAGATCTTCCCTCCCACAAACTCGATCATTTTTGGGAATCCGACCATATCAGCTTCGTCGGCAGACCATTCGAGCTCGCGGATGCTGACTTGCATCTAGCCCGGATACGCTCAGCAGGCTACAATGTTGTCCGTTTCGTCGTTACATGGGAAGCTGTCGAGCACGAGAAGCCGTAAGACAAAGATGCACAAGGAAGAAACTAACGAACAGTGGTGTTTACGACGAGCGCTACATCGACTACATGATCGAAGTGCTGAGAAAGTGTGGGGATCATGGACTTTATGCCTTTATGGACCCACACCAAGATGTCTGGTCGAGGTTTTCCGGCGGATCTGGCGCTCCACTCTGGACGCTCATTGCAGCGGGGATGGACCCGCTCAAGTTTCCCGTCACCGAAGCAGCCTTGGTGCACAACACTTGCGACGAGCCAAAAGCCTTTCCCAAAATGATATGGGCTACAAATTATCAGCGCCTGGCTGCGGCCACCATGTTTACGCTGTTTTTTGCTGGCCGTCATTTCGCGCCCAACGCCATTTTGGACGGGCTGAATATTCAAGACTACCTCCAAACCCACTTCATACGTGCCATGCAGCATATAGCGCTGCGTATTGTTGAGGCAAAGGATCTGGTCAATCGAGTTGTCATCGGCTGGGAGTCACTCAACGAACCCAACAGAGGGTATGTTGGCCTTCCTGATCTTGCCGTTGTCGAGAAGGAGCAGCACAATCGTCGAGGAACATGCCCGACTCCGCTACAAAGTCTGGTCACCGGAGCTGGATTTGCCCAAGACATTGAAGTCTGGTCATTCGGGTCGATGGGTGCAAAGAAGAGTGGTTCGCGAGTGGTGGATCCGCAGGGAACGTCAATTTGGCTAGATGCCGCTTACGACGACAGTCGCTATGGCTGGACACGCGACCCAAGCTGGCAACTAGGTCGCTGTCTCTGGGCTCAGCACGGAGTATGGAGTGACAAGGATTTGAGCTTGCTGCAACCCGACTATTTCCGTCGAGGTCCCGGCGGAGTGGAACTCGATTTGCCAGGCTTTTTGCAAACCTTTTGGTTGGACCACTTCCGGGCGTACAAAAGGGCTATCCGCGAGGTGCACCCAGAGGCCATCATTTTTTGTCAGCCTCCGGTGTTGGAAATTCCCCCGATTTTCTCGGAAGCTGATCGTTGCGACACCCAAATCGTTTATGCTCCTCATTATTATGACGGTCTTACTCTCATGAACAAGAAATGGTGCGCATTTTCCCCATTCGCAAGTTTAGCTAATTTGGAGGAACACATGGTACAATGTCGACGTCCTTGGGGTACTTCGGGGCCACTACTTGTCACCGATGTTTGCCGTAAAGTTTGGTCTTCGAGCTATCCGGAATTGTCTCCGGGATCAATTACGGGCCATCAAGAAGGAGGGCCTTGACAATATGGGCGACTATCCGTGCTTCTTCACGGAGATTGGCGTCCCTTATGATATGGACGATGGCAAAGCGTACAAAGACGGTGATTACAGCTCGCAGATTGGTGCTCTGGATGCCAACTGCTTTGCTCTAGAGGGTGCCAACGTCAGCTTTACCCTTTGGCACTACTCTCCTTTGGTATGATCGCCGCTTATCGAGGCGTAGCTAACTCCAGAACACGAATGAATGGGGCGACCACTGGAATGGCGAAGATTTGAGCTTGTGGTCCAATAGTTCTGTGCACGACTCGACCACCAGACCTGTCTCAAGCTCATTGAGCAGCCTAGATGAGAGCTACGATACCAAGCAGCTGCCCAATCCATCGTTCCCAGCAACGGCACTCGCAAGCGGAGGAGCCCGTGCTTGGCAAGCTTTCCTGAGGCCATCACCCATCGCAACTGCCGGCACAGTGCTCTCCTTTGGCTTCGATCTCACCGAAGGAACTTTCACCATGGAAATCAGTGCCGACTCATCAGGCGCGCCGTCCGAAGTTTTTGTACCTGTGGCGCATTTTGATACAAACATGGTCGTGGAGGTCAGCAGTGGCAGTCATTCATTCAACGCTGCCAGGCAAATCCTTACCTGGAACCATGGTGCAGGCCACCAACAGCTACGAGTTCACACGGGTGTCAAGAAGCACTCTAACAGCCTCTTTGCCTTTTGCAGCTAGGTCGTCTGCTTCATGATCAGCCAACTCGCTCGGCGGCCAGCGGCGGTTTTTGGACCTCTCCCTATCAGGTTGCGCTCCCGAATTTTTCGTTTCAGACATTGTATTGTAGCAATTCCATCCCAAGCGTGCCAAGGTATAAGCATGCCAGCAAGCCTTCAAGCATATTCAAGGTGCCCGCGGGCATACATATGGATACATACCTACCTAGGTCCCTGGGTCATTTCGAGCTTCTGGTCCCCATCTGAAGACTGTGTTGCGCCCGCGTGTATTTGTGTAATCCCGCTGTCCCGCTACAGCGTTTGAGACCGAGATCGATGCATCATCACACTGCAAGAATTCGAAAATGTACGTACTGTACAAGTACATGTCCATGACTAGCGCAACGTCGGCAACTTCAAGAAGCCACAAGTAGAAGTATCTGCTGCAAGAGCTCCACTAAAGAATTCATGTCAGAGTAGACAAGGGCCCTTGCCTTTCCAGTCATGAGCCGGTATCTGCCCACAGAAAGCGAACTTCACGACACCTTGCAGCTGTCAATCGACCTGCATCAGCAACAGCACCACGATTCTGCTTACCCTGATCTGCGCGAACGGCAGCGTAGGACTCCATCGCGAGCGCCTCAGCGCCACGTCTCAGCGGATGCTCTTACAAATCTATCTCCTCCGGCCTGGAGCGAAAATCCACCAGCCGTGACAGATAGCACCAATACAAGCGAAACAAGTGCTGCGCATTGGAGAGCAGTACGCACCTCGTTGCAGCAAAGTTCTTCGCCAAATCCTGCCTTGTCGTCGCCGTCAAGTGTTCAGTCTGGGTCACAGCGACTATCCAATAGTGTCTTGGCATCTCCCATACTCAGCAGGGGCCCTCAATTCAGCCCGGCGAGCTCTTCCGCACCACGCTCGCTTTCAATCTCATTTAGTTTCGATGTCGCAGACCCATCGGAGTGGACGCAAGAGCGTGTTTCACGATGGCTTTCTGAGAACGGCTTTGGCAAAGAATGGCAGGATTCGTTTCTACATCATAGCATCGAAAAGGGCCAATTTCTGTCGCTCACGAGCTACCTCAATGTACGAAAGGTGGTTCCAAATTCAACGCATGGTGCTGAAGCAGGCGCGCGCTTGTGTAATGCAATCAGAAAGATGCTTGAACGCCACGAGCATGCACGAGCGGAAGAGGCCGCCGTCTCATTGCGCAAAGGGGTTGACGTCAGAACAACTCGTGCAGTGGACTCTCATACCCAGGCTGAGCAACAAAACGCATCGCTCGTCGAAGGCGAGACGTTGCCTGCTATGCGAGGCATCTGGCCCCCAACTCAATCAACTAGTACGCCAAGCCCAAACGCAACCACAGAACATAGAAAGTCCAAGTCAGACGACGCTGCGGAAGCACGATACGGCACCAGTGCCAGTGAGCAGCCATCAACGCTCTTGTCTTCGTCGAAATTGCGTCGCAAGTCGCGAGGAACGCTTGATGAGAGCTGCCCAAAGCAGCAAACGCCAGACAGATTAATCAAATGGAAGATGCCATCCTTTCAGCGGGAGAGCAAAAGCCCATCAGAGTCGAATACCACAGCAAAAGCCGATCTACCTAGTATTTTGATTCCTCAAAGGCAGCCTCAGTCCCGAAAGCGTCTCTTGCAAGTCACCAACGACAACCAAGTCTATCTCATCGTTGATGTTACAAATATCAAGACGGCGGCGCAGTGTCGTGCGACCATCTGCGATCGATTGCGATACGGACCAACACGATGCGCAATGTACGTCACAGAGATCGGCGGGGCCATTCACGGTATGTCGTCTCGGTTTGAGAAATGGTTTTCAACACTAATCTCTCAGAAACTGCGCTTGACGATGATAGTCTGCTGATGGCTTGTTCATGGACTGATGAATGCGCTTCCATCAAGCTATTTGTCAGACCACAGATGAATCTTGGAGATCTGATTGATCGAAGCCAAGTCATGTCCCCGGAATCCGAACGAGAACTGGCACAAACGCCAAACGAGTTGCTGCTTGACCCGGAAGTCCATGTCATTAAGACACACAGCTACAGATCTGTAACGAGTGACTACTTTGGCTTCATCGCGCCGAAGGGAAACAATGAGCAGGTGATATCACAAAACAACGCAGCAGTCTCGATCGAAGGCTCGCCCAAGGACTGCAAGAACTCGCAGAAACGGATTGCGGACAAGATAACGAAGCCTGAGCAACGGTATGCACTTAGCGACAATACCGACAAACAATCAGAAGCACCGGCTCCAAAAACGGTGCAAACAACTTTGGACCTATCTGAGAAGGGTTTCCGCGTCCTGAGACCAAAACGCACCATCGACTTCGATGCGCGACGGATCAGTCCATACGAGCCTGCACGTGTGAAATCTCAACAGTCTCTGCTCGAGCGCGAGGCTTCACTAGTGGCGCATCGTCCAGCCCCCAAGCCTCCAAGTGCAAATGCTCAACAACCAAGAAGTCACGTCGAGGCCGCAGCGGTGCCAGGTCGCTTGTCGGCTTCAAATTCGCGGCCGTCATCTGAGTCGATAAGGCCTTCGTTGGCCGAAGCGGTCCAGGCCCCAGATTCTGATGCGCTTATCGATAACAGCAGTGGCAGTATCCGTGGCGGCAGCCTCTTCAAAGATGCTCCTGAACTTGCTGATTCAAGTGGGTCGGAGGAAGAAGACGTTTTCTGGGCTGTCAGACCTCAGGATCGACTCATGACAACTGATCCCCAAGCAGCCCCTCGGAAGCACACTGCAGAAGAAAGCTTCCGTCACCAAAGCATGAAACTACGCTACGACAAAAAGGCGCATCATTCTGGCGTCCTCGTGCCACCGGCTTCAGTATCGATCAGATCTCCTTCCCCAGAGTACCGACGCGGTGATGACATGCTTAATCTGGATCCGTCCGTCAAGATCCCTGAGCCAAGCATGTCATCAGGAGCAGCCATCCAAATGAGCGCCACATCTTCAATCGATACGCTCTCTTCGCGGCCGTCGACAGCCAATGAACCGATCGATTCTGAAAAGCAATCTGCCGCAACTCGCGACCGATCCGACTCCAATGCGTGGACAATTCGGCCCCCAGCGGAGCAAGTCTACGAGAATCTTCAGGTTTTCTTCCCCAATCACGATCTCGACAAGCCAATTATCGCAGACACCTTTGACACAGACAGTCTTGTGAGCCCAGGCGCATCTTCACCAGCTCGAGAAGATGTCGTGAAAAGAGAGCCCGGCCGCATGAAAAGTATCAGATTTGTTGCAGGCGAAGCCAATGAGGCAAGGAAACGATTCAAAAGTATCGCCAACGGCGTTCGTGCAGCAAATCTGCTGCGCAAACGATCCACCAAAGTCTGGGGAGCAAAAGCGATTGAGGTCACACCGAGTGCGCTCAGGAGGGACATTGCGATCATTCCCGAAGTTGGTGAAATACCAATCAAACGAACGCCTACTTTCAAATGGCTTAAGGGCGGACTGCTAGGAAAAGGGACTTATGGTCGCGTGTATCTCGCCATGAACATCACCTCTGGGGAGATGCTTGCAGTCAAGCAGGTAGACGTGCCCCGACGAGATGCAGGTTTGGACTCGAGCCAGAAGACTATCATCGAAACTTTGAACGCGGAGATCGAGACGATGAAAGATTTGGACCACCTCAATATTGTGCAGTACCTTGGCTACGAGCGTACGGAAAACAAGATATCGATTTTCCTCGAGTATGTCCCTGGAGGCTCCGTCGGTGCTTGCCTGCGCCGCTATGGCAAATTCGAGAAGCAAGTCATCCGATCACTGACACGTCAGACACTGTTGGGACTCCAATACCTACACTCCCGCGGAATACTTCACCGGGATCTCAAGGCCGATAATCTCCTTCTCGACCCGGACGGGACTTGCAAAATTTCCGACTTTGGTATTTCGAAACGGAGCCATGACGTTTACACCGATGCCAATATGTCTATGCAGGGCACTATCTTTTGGATGGCTCCAGAAGTTGTTAGGACGCGTAAGCAAGGCTACAGTGCCAAAATTGACATTTGGTCTCTCGGATGTCTGGTGCTTGAGATGTTTGCTGGCAGGCGGCCATGGTCTAATGAGGAGGCAATTTCGGTCTTGTATACGCTCGGCACCGGCAGACCGCCGCCAATCCCCAAGGATGTGGTCAACGAATTGACGGCTGATGCAAAAGACTTCCTAGCGCGGTGCTTTACAATCGAACCGTCTGAACGCCCCACAGCAGAACAGCTACTACAGCATCCTTTCGTGCAAGTGGCATCTACCTTCAAATTCGCGGAGAGTAAGATTGGCACATCGATCAGCAAAGCGGCGAGGCAGAAGTGAATTTCTGAACAAAGACTCTCATAGACTATGCAGCTAGTTTTCTATGCAGCGCGTATTGAAGAGTACCGGTGCGTTCGACAAGGTTCTTGGTCTTCTGAATAACATCTTGCAGGTGCTGACTTCCGGAAACGTCGCGGACAATCTCGACCACCCCGTCCTCCGTGTCTATATCTGCATTCAAATGTTCCAAATCCGAATTGATGACGGCGATGAGAGCTTCTTCTTCAAGATGAGTCAACTTGACTAGAGTCGCAAGCTCGGCTGTCTTGTGCAGACGGAAGTACGCCTCGAGAAAGACAATTGTGAATATCTTGGTGGCAGACTCAGCAAGTGAGTTGAGGAAGTAATCACGGCTCATAACGCCACCAATCTCTGTCAACAAAGTGCTCGCGACTTCAAAGTCGTAGTTGGAGTATAATGCAAGTGCGAAGCTTGTGATGGGGTCCGAGTACACCTTTTCTGCCTCGAGCGCTCGGATCAAGTCGCGTAAGCGCCGGTTGTGAGTTCCTGTTTTGACGAGGTTGGTGGACAGGACCGCGACAGTCAAATAACGCAGAAGGTGCGGAGCAGATGTCTGCAAAGCATTCATGTAGGCTGGCGTGTAGAAAAGCTCCTGCAACTCATTGCTCTTAGGGGTCTCTGCATTGTGAAGCGGAAAGAGAGCCCAGTGCAACAGCCAAGTCCGGCTATTGAGCTGAGCAATCGGGTCATCATTTTCGGCGTCGATATATTCGCGCAGTTTGGTCAGTTCAGAGAGCGCATCGTCCCAATTCGCAGTCAGAATGTCTGAAGCAAGCTTGCCCCAGGTTGCTGAAGTGACGAGTTTTTGATCAGTGCTCAGCACACGAAAATGGTACAGATGGTCAACGGCTCCGACATAATTTCCTCTGTTGTAGTCAAATTGACCCAGCTTGAAAAGCACGTTAATCTGGTCGATGGTGATGCCATGATTGTCGCGCAGGAAAGTCAGGTTTTGACCCTTATCCTGTCGCAAGGACGTTGCAACCTCTGGATTTTCCAGCACCTCCAGGACCTTTTTGCTTTCCAGTTCGAGCACAGACAATTGCTCTTCACTCGCGGCTTCTTTTCGAGCAAACTCCTCAGGCGCAGTATCGGTTTTGTGAATCTGCTTGTACAAGTCCGCACAATGGCCGGGCATATTGGTATCCTTGAGCAAGTCATACTTCGCCTGGAGAAGCTCGGTGTCAGGATAAAAAGCATGCTGTTGCAAGAAGTCGAGAATCGGATAGATGAGGTGTCGATCGAGATAGCCCAGCACAGGAAAGTCCTCCATCGCAGCACAGGGATGAAGAGTCCTGAGGCGCGTTCGTGATGGGCTGGCTGCTTGTGTTCAAAGACGAAAAATTGGCCAAGTCACGTGTTTCAGTGGTCAACCGCAACACTTCGCATACCTACCTCACAAATATTCTCACGGGTACCGGACCGCCAGAATGTGTTATGAAGAAATTTTGGTCAGCGACAAGCAAACGGTATCTGTACCGCGTTTGCCGGGCTTTGGGCCTGGCTGTAGTTTGACGAACTGTCATTTTTGCAAACGGAGGCGTGGGAAAGCAACGGTAAGGAGTAGATTGCGGACGCCTCACACTTTGAATGGGCGCCCGCCGATCTACACCTGGCTCTGATTTATCTCAGCTGGACTTCATGCCTTTCGTACACATTTCGATTCATGTTCAAGCTAGTGTCAATCATGTCTATAGATGAGTCTGCAATTTATGTCAAGATATGTCAAAAGTCTATGATCGCCAGTTCTTGAGAATCTCCTTGAGTCTCGGGGATCCAGTGAGATCGTAACATTCCTGAACGTACTCCTTGGTAAGAGCGAAAGGTTTCGCCGTGACATTTGGAATGTAGCTGTTGACGAGCAGAGCAGGGTTAATTTGGTTCTTGGGAATCTTCTTTGCGAGGAATGCCCGGAAAGGTTTGACACCGTTGCGCAGGAAGGACGAGTGGAAAGGAACATCAATGCCCTTGAGCGGGATGGTTGCATAGCCGCGTTCAAGTTCTAGGCGCCCACCGCCGGCCTTTGCCTTGTCCAGTGATTTTTGTTTGCACATCTCGACAATCTCGCTGAGTTTAGTCTTCAAGTCCTCCATCGACATCGTGTTCATGAGCTTGTCGAGCTCAATGTTCTGCACCTTGAGCAAATTGAAAACGTTCGATATAGCATCCAAACCAAGCAGAGAGCCCGCTGCGATGTATTGCTGATTTTCGACGTTATAGTTGACAATCTCCACAAGCCAGGAGGTCTGTTCGGCAACATGTTCGACAACGTAGCGCAAGGCAGCTTCATTGAAGGTGCGGCCGATGCGACTTGGGTTGACGGCCATCATCGCGTACTCGGAGCGACCTTGAGAGTCACGTGGCACAGCTACCTGCATCGTCATTCCGCGGTAAAAGACAACGTCAACAAGCGCCTCTGTTGGGATGACATTGGCGATGGCCGCCAGTGCACTGTACTCTCCCAACGAATGGCCACCGAAAGATGCATTCTGTTGAACAAGACCCTTAGCCTTCATGTCCTCGAAGGCAGCCTTCTCCATGAGAGTAAGGGCTGGCTGGGTGAACTGCGTGGCCGAGAGTAGGCCGGTAGGGGAGATGAATGTGTAGAAAGTCGAATCTTCTGTAATGTCCTTGAAGATTGGCATGCTGACATTGTTGCCGGCTTCATCGACAACTTCGTAAACCATGCTCGTGTAGTTCTTCTTGATTCGCTGGCCACGCGGCCCTCCGAAATGAACAGTCAGTTCCTTTGGATTGGTCTTGACAATGTTGATAATGGAGAAGCCGTAATTTTCCAGGAAGTGGCGATCAGCACGCTGCCAAACGTCACGTGCGACGGCACTGGACTCGTATAGATCCATTCCCATGCCCTGCTCTTGCGAGCCCTGTCCGGTGAAGACATACGCTGTCAGAGGCTGCTCTACCTCAGCCGTGCCATCGAGAACTTTGGCCCCGGTCTCTTGATTGAAGGTTTCCACCTTGATGATTTTCTTGCCGTTGACCATGCCCACGTGAGAGAGCTTCGTTTTCAAATTTGTATTGGGAAGGACCATATCGAGGAAGGAAACGTCATAGGATACAACGCGTGAAGGCACATTCTCCGCAGCGAAAGTCTCCACAAATTTGCGAGTTGACGCGCTTGTGAACATGCCATGAGTGATGCCCGAAAGGCCTGGCAGCTCGACATAGGACGAAAAGGTAGGAGAGACATGGATGGGATTGTAATCGCTCGAAATTTCGGCATAAGGAGAGTTGGAAGGAGGCGTCACGGAAACCGAGCTGTAGACCGCGTCGGGAATCTGAATCACGCTGTAGCCGCCATTTTCGAATTGAACAGGTTGCTCGATGGGCGATCCTACTCGGCTGAGATACTCTGTCACGGGATTGCCGTATGAGCGACCAGCCTCGTACTTGACAGCAGCAATCTGGATGACTTCCTTCGTCGGCAACTCCATCCAGACGGTGCCTGAAGTGGAGACATGGCTGTAGACCTCGGCATCGCTGAAGCGCACGAAACTGCTGAGCCGAAAAGTCAGTGTCGAATCCTGCAATGGGTTGTCGAGATTGAAAGGCTGGAACCATTCCTTCGAAAGCAGGACCTCAACATCCTTCGCGGTAGAGAGATGTACCTGGATGGGCGTCTCTTGAGACTTCTTGAAGGTGTTCTCGTAATCGGAGAAGACACCGCGGTACAAGAACCGAGTGAGCACTTGAATGACAGGCTTGCCGAGTCTCGTGATGGTTCCTTCAACTTCGACCGTCTTGCCAGAAGAACTGTTGGTGACGGCGTTGATTTGTGCTGATGTTTCGACCTCGTCTCCTTCCATGAGCGGTTTTGCACCTGGCAATAAACGAAACCCGTTCGAAAGATGAACTAGTTTAAGGAGATCACCATCAATAGCCTTCGGAAAGATGGCTTTAATGACGGCCTTCCAACCAACAACGATAGCGAAATCCATTGGCGCCTGCCGAAGTTGATCACCACGCTTGACATAACTCTCAGACTCGTTGCCAATGACGTGGCAGAAGTCCTCGATCGCCTTGCCATCAATAACAACCTTGCCACCGTCGAAGACCTTGTCGTCGACAGGAGCGTCATCCAGGTTGTCCGGCAGAGACTCGGCGAACCATAACTTCCAGTAGAATTCCTTGATGCGATCATTGCGGCCTTGCATAAGCTCACGAATCGGCGCAAAACCGGTCTCCGGATGGTAGGTGAAGTGTAGTGGCAAACCGAGAAGCTGCTTCGTAGCATTACGGTCCTCGTACATTGTGACCACGATGTCTTTGCTGCCATCGTACGAGGCGGTAACGACCTGGACATCCTTGCCGTGCCTGCGATCGAACACGATGATAGATGACTTGTCGATGCCGTTGCTATCGTCAATGACAAAGGTCGTATTGTGTCGCGGGGCGAACAAGCGTTTGAGCGGGTTCTTCTGGAAAGCAGTCCCTTGCACGACAATATCAGATGTGAGCAGAGCTCGACGCCAAGAAAATTCGGGCCCTGCCAATAACTGTAGCCAACCTTCAGTGTCAGGCAATTGCTCGCCGGACGAGGCAGAGGGGAACTTGAACGATTTCTTCTCCGATCCGGACCTGACTTCGGCTGGGAGCTGATAGTCACCAGCAGCAGCGCCGCCGAAATATTCAACGATGGGGATCTGAGACTCATCACCGTTGTAATAATGTTTCGTCAGAGCAGCAATGTGTTTTTCATGAATGTCGTCCAAAATCTCTTTGATTGGTTGGTTGACCTTAGTGCTGTGCTTGGCTGCCATGGGCCCCTGCAGAATTGCAACCCTTCCCACATCTTGGCCGACAACGGCCTCCAGATCCTCAGATTGCCATAAAGAATCCTTTTTGAACCAAACCTCGAATTGTTCATCCAAGATCGGGATGAACGGCACAGGCTTTTGGCCGCGACGTTGACAAAGAATCAAGAACTGCTGTACATCTTGAACATTGAGGAGCTGCGTCTGGCATTCAGGATACTGCATCAGTATGTTGTGAGCCGAGGACTGGGGATCATCAAGTTGCGCAAAGTTTTGGAGCAGCGATGGCTTGCCTGCGTCCTTTGTAAAGCGCTCCTCGATGCGGCGGATGAAGTCGCCTGTCAAGTTGCGGTGGGTCTTGTCGATCCATCTCTTCTCGTGTTCGACGTACATGAGCTCAATCATACGCATGACAACCCCATAGTAAGTCATGTCCTCCAAGTCACAGGCTTCGCCGGTTGGAGACATACCAAACCAAACCTTTTGGAAGTCCGCGTTGAGCTTCTTGATAATGTAGTCCTTCTTGGCCTTGAGGGCGGCAATTTTCTTCTCCTTTGGCAAATTGAAAATGGTGTCATCCATCTCCTTCCAAAGTAGAATACCTCGAGTGGCAAGCTTGTGGATAGGCTCCCCGAGTTCAGAGCGCACGGTGATGATGCCTCCCGCGGGGCCTTTGTAGGTCTTCTCCCAATCCTTGTCGTCCAGACCGGGTGCATCAACAATCGCCTGCTTTGCGCCCAAGCTGGTCTTGCACTCCAGGGCTGTCATAACACGCGAGGCGAGCAAGATACCATCAAACGGCATCGGAGGAGCGTTGAACTTTGTGGCCCATTCGCCCGTCAAATAAGGTAAAGTGTCGTCTGCCCCACCGAAACCGGATCCAGCTACCAAGATAATGTTCTCGCAACGACGAATGGCAGAATACATCTGTAGCATCGGCGAGTGAAAGTCTTCGAATGAGTGATGTCCACCGGCACGACCACCGGTCCATTGCAAGATGACAGGGAAGCCAGGATTGGCCTTTGCGATAGCAATGACTTGCTGAATCGCCTCTGACGAGCCTGGTTTGAAAGAAATGTGCTTAACACCAAGCGTCTGACAAAGATCATTGGCGACTTCGATTGACGGAATGCCGGCTGCGATTGTGACACCCTCGAGACCGTAGCCTTGCTCTCGTAGCGTTTTGACCAAAGGAGCTTGCCAAGCATAGGTACGCGGGTTGATGTAAATGATGTTTGGCGTGATGCCGCTGCCAGGGATGGTCGATTCTTGGATCTTGCGAACTGCCTCGGTCATGCCTGCGGGAGAATAGTAGCCTCCTCCGGCAAGCTCGATGTGGTAGCCAGCATTCATGGTTGCGGCCACAAAATCCCATGCCACAGTACACGGCGTCATTCCAGCCACCATAAGCGGCGGTTTGCCAATGAGGCGGGAGAACGGTGTGTCAACGTAGACTTTGCCGTGTGCAGTCTTGACAAGGCGCGGAGAAAACTTGTGTACCCAATCGACAGCGTATTTGACGGCACCGTCCTCGCGATCAAACAGTTCGACCTTGCTGCCCATTTCTCCACCAAGCACCGAGAAAGCTCCGGCGAGGATGACACGAACTCCTGTCCCGTCTTTGTTGCGGTGCGTGAGGCCACCGAGGCCAGAGACCCCGCCTGGACCAAAGTCAATCACATGAGTGGGCTTGTCGAAGCGCGTTGCTTTGACCCAATCCACAGGCAGAAACTGGATCATGTCGATCAGGCGTTTGACGAGAGCAGTTGGCTTTACCTGCTGTAGATTCTCGCCATTGTCAGTGCCAAACACAGGGATGGCAAGCTCGTTCACAAAGGAAAGATCTGCACAATCCTTGTAGATGATCTCAGCGCCGGGTTTCAAATACTGGCTGTGGAACGGCGCAGTGATGGGCAAAAAGCGGTTGGTGAAGCGAAGCTTTCGTTGAGAGAAGGGGATCCGGCCTTGGTTTTCGGCAGGATCGGCCTTGAGCTTACGCAAACTCAGGTTCAAACCATAAAGCGATTGTGGCGGACCAGTGACAACGACATTCTTGGGCCCATTGACAAGGGCAATTGCGACTTTTCGGTTGTTGGGCAAATGTTCGTTGGTCATATCGATCTGTTTTTGGACAGTTGCCTGGTCCAGGTCACGAACGCTCAACATGGGCGTGGGCGTGCCCTCGCCTGCACTCAGGGAGTCCTGCAAAGCATTTGGTGGCAAGGTGGTGCGAGGGTACGTTTGCTGAGACCGCGCGCCGATCCAGAACAGAAGCTCAATTGCCTTCTTGGCGTTCGAGAAGAAGGATTCCCACGAATCAGAGGCAGAGATGCATACGGCTGTGACAATGCCTTGGGAGTGACCTGTGGTGCCAGCAATGAGATCGCGCAGAGTGCCAGGCTCTTTGCCTAGAATCTTGGCTGTTGCCACGTAATGTGCGAGCTGAGTGAGACCAATAAGCGGAAAACTGACTGGTGCTGACACCATGTAGTCCAGATCAGGGGTCTTCGAGCTGTCATGAAGCCAGCTAAGCACGTCGAGGCCCTTGCCGTAGTTTGCCTGTGCATCTTTCTTGACAACCAATTGAGACAACAGGTCGGCGATGGCTTCAACAAAGTCCGTCACAAGACCATCATATACTTGAACCAGCTCGCGGAGTTCGTCAAAATACTCTTCAATGTTGCCCTGTCCGCCAAAGACTGCAAACACCTTGGCGCGGTCCTGGCTTACAGCGCGGAAGAGCGCAGAGTCATGGCCTTTGATAGCTCGTCCAGAAGCAAGTCGAGCAGCATAATAAGAACGGATGACAATCAGCTTGTTGGCGGAATCCCCAGGCAGGAGACTTGCGACGGCGTGTACTTCGTTGCCCTTCAAGAACGAGCGCTCAAATTCCGTCATGACAGACACAAGCAGCTCTTCATATGTCGTTGGATCATCGCTCGTGAGGGTGGCGATCTTGCCGAGGAAGCGACCCACCAATTCTGTCTCACTGCACGGCTCGTCTTCTCCGACGCCATCAGCTGTGGGAGTTGGCAAGGAGAGTAGCAATTGGTCACGAGCTTGCGAGGCCAGAAGATACTGCGAAGACGGAATCAAGACGGAATGCTCGAATGCTCCGTAATGGATCGCCAAGGGACGCGGGTGACTGGCCTAAGCGAATTAGCAAGAGTGAAGCGGACCGGACGCGGCCGGCAGAAAGGCCTTACACTTGAAGGCGTATGATAGCCTGTAGTAGCCATAGTGAAGGCTTTCGCTGCTGCACAAGCTGTTTTGTACTACCGGAGAGTCCTATTCTGTACTTGTCAGTTTATACCGCGTCTCGTCCGTGGTCATACCTCGATCAGGGCACACTGAGCGGGATCCTAATTGAGCAAGACAGGAGTAAGGTATCGTATGGACGTCGATGCCTAGGAGTCTATCGGCTGCTGGCACTTCTTGGTGTGTTGGGTTGTAGCCGACGTCGTCAATGGACTGTGGGCTGGAAGTGTGTCTTGGTCAACGTTGCGCTGTCGACGCTGTCTGTGCGCGCGAGATTTGGATGAGCTTCACAGACGGGCTTTGGGTGGGGGTCGGTTGAGCCAAGACAAACCTTGGAAGCCTCCAGCGAGCTGCAGCAGACAGAGCGCGCGCGTCTCTTCCCGATAGCAATTTCCTGATGCGCGGCCTCAACCCAACGCCGGCGTCCAACGGGAAACGGGATTGAGGCTCTCAACCAATCAAGAAGCAGCATCACCCAGGCAAAGGCGCGCAACCCAGCAAAGGCGCGACCAGAACAGAGCGGTGAACAAGGTGGGAATCTGGCAGCAACTCTTGGGAATCCTCAACGTCACATAGACGCCTTTCTATCTGCAGCGATTCCGTTGCTCTAGTGTTAGCAGGACTTGTCTTTGTTGCACTACATCCGAATCAACAGCTCAGACAACACCATCTGTTGACTGTTCCTAAATAAGCATAGCCCGCAGCAGCCCAACACCCAAAGAGACTCAGGCTTGAGCGCGCGGAGTGACCCCATCTCATTGTCCCCCTCAGACGTGTGTCTCTCCAAAAAAAGTGTGCGTTATGAACTAATCTGGTAGACGCCTTGAAGCAAGCTCAGATGAATGCAGAAGTCGAGCAAGAGCTCGCACATACGCTTTTGATTGAGTTGCTCGCCTACCAATTTGCTTCGCCTGTTCGATGGTGAGCCTCTTTCTACAATGCTTCTTTTGAAGACTAACGCAAACAGGATCGAAACACAAGATGTTCTTCTGAGAGACCTAGGTGCCGAGCGTATTGTTGAGGTTGGGCCATCTCCAACGCTTGCCGGCATGGCAAAGCGCACGCTCAAGCAGAAATATGAAGCCTACGACGCCGCAAAGTCCATCCAACGCGACGTGCTCTGCTATTCTGCTGATGCAAAATCAATCTATTACAACATCGAGGACACACCATTGGAGGAGCCTGACAACGGCGTCACGGACACGCAAAATGCTGCAACCAACGCGGCCCCCACTCAAGCACCTGTGGCTGCAGCACCTGCAGCTGTGTCCGCACCTCCAGCCGCCAGTGCAGCACCTGTTGCATCGATCGATGATGTGCCAGTCAAGGCTGTGGACATCGTGCATGCTTTGGTGGCCCAAAAACTCAAAAAGTCTGTGGATGAAGTGCCCCTTTCGAAGGCCATCAAAGATCTTGTTGGCGGCAAGTCAACCATGCAGAATGAGATTTTGGGTGATCTTGGCAAGGAATTTGGCAACACGCCCGAGAAGCCTGAAGACACTCCCCTTGAAGAGCTCGGAGCAGCTATGCAAGGCACATTCAACGGCCAGCTTGGCAAGCAGTCAAGCTCCCTGGTGCAACGTTTGATTGCCTCCAAAATGCCAGGCGGTTTCAACATCACCTCCATTAAAAGCTACCTAGCTGGTCGCTTTGGTCTCGGCAGCGGCCGCACCGAGGCTGTCCTTCTCTTGGCCGTTACTATGGAACCTGCCAGTCGTTTGGGATCTGAGGCTGATGCCAAGAGCTTCCTTGACACCGTGGCGCAAAAGTATGCCTCGAAAGCCGGTATTTCCCTGTCAGCGCCTGCAGCCGCTGGATCAGGCGACGGCGCGTCTGGTGGCGCCGGTCTCGATCCTGCACAATTTGCTGCCTTGACAAAAGACCAGACAGACATGGCACGCAGCCAGCTTGATCTCTACGCTCGTTTCCTAAAGCTGGACCTCATGTCGGGCGAGAAGAAGTATATCGACGAGAAGGTCACAAGTGCTGCCCTGCAGGCACAGATCGATCTCTGGGAAGCAGAGCACGGCGACTTTTACGCTGCTGGTATTGTACCTGTCTTCAGTCCTCTCAAAGCGCGCGTTTACGATTCGAGTTGGAATTGGGTGCGTCAAGACGCCTTGAGCATGTACTTTGACATCATCTTTGGTCGGCTCAAGCTTGTTGACCGAGAGATTGTCGCTCGATGTATCTCCGTCATGAACCGCGCGAATCCCACGCTGCTTGAGTTTATGCAGTTCCACATTGACCACTGTCCGGAGGAGAAATCAGAAACGTACAAGTTGGCGAAGGAGCTCGCGCAGTCATTGTTGGATGTCTGTGCCGAGGCGATTGATGTGGCACCTGTCTACAAGGACGTCACTTACCCAACTGGCCCGCAAACTAAGATCGATTCCAAGGGCAATATGTCCTACGAAGAAGTGCCCCGCCCAGCTGTTCGAAAGTTGGAGCAGTACGTCAAGGAAATGGCCATGGGTGGCAAATTGACCACGTTTGCCTCGAAGACCAAGGTTCAAGACGACTTGCGTCACATCTACCGCATCATCAAGCAACAGCACAAGATGTCCAAATCGAGCAAGCTGCAGATCAAGACACTTTACGGCGACGTACTCAAGGCACTCGCTGCCAATGCCGTTGATCTGGATGACAAGCCCAAGAAGGGGCGACGTGTCAGAAAGCCGTCGTCCAAATCCCAGCCAGCACGCGAGACCATTCCATTTTTGCACCTCAAGAAGAAGGAATCACACGGATGGGAATACTCAAGCCAATTGACCGGTGTCTACCTGGATGGGCTCGAGTGTGCTGCTCGCGATGGTGTGACATTTCAGCATAAGAATGTCTTGATGACCGGCTGTGGCGCAGGCTCTATTGGAGCGGAGGTTATGCAAGGGTTGCTGGCGGGCGGCGCTCGTGTGGTCGTCACGACTTCACGATACAGCCGAAGCGTCACGGAGTTTTATCAGCAAACATTTGCAAGGTACGGCTCAAAGGGATCTACATTGATCGTTGTCCCTTTCAATCAAGGATCGAAGCAGGATGTGGATGCCCTTGTCGACTACATTTACGATGAGAAGAAGGGTCTTGGTTGGGACCTCGACTTCATCATTCCCTTTGCCGCCATTCCTGAGAATGGACGAGAGATCGATGGAATTGACTCCAAGTCAGAGCTCGCTCACCGCATTATGTTGACAAACTTGTTGAGGCTTCTCGGAGCCGTCAAGATGCAGAAGGCAGCCAAGGGTATTGACACGCGACCTGCCCAGTGTATGCTTCCCTTGTCCCCCAATCACGGCTCATTCGGCAACGATGGCTTGTATTCAGAATCGAAATTAAGTCTCGAAACCTTATTCAACCGATGGCACTCCGAGTCTTGGGCGCCTTATCTGACCATTACCGGTGTCGTCATTGGCTGGACTCGTGGCACGGGACTTATGTCTGGCAACAACTCGGTCGCCGAAGGCGTCGAGAAGCTTGGGGTCCGCACGTTCAGTCAACAAGAGATGGCCTTTAACATCCTCGGACTCATGACACCAGCCATCACCAAGCTCTGTCAGCAAGAGCCTGTCTGGGCAGACCTTAACGGCGGCTTCCAGTTCATCCCCAACTTGAAAGAAGTCACCAGTCAATTGCGCGCTGAGCTCGGTGCCACAAGCGACGTTCGACGGGCAGTCGCTGCGGAAACAGCCATCGAGCACAAGGTTGTTAACGGAGCCGAAGCTGAATTCCTTCACAAAAAGCAAATGATCGAGCCGCGCGCCAATCTCAAATTTGACTTCCCACCAATCAAAACATCTCAAGAGCTCAAATCGCTTGCTCATCTCAAAGGCATGGTGGATCTCGACAAAGTTGCCGTGGTTACAGGATTTTCTGAGGTTGGCCCTTGGGGAAACTCGCGTACGCGATGGGAAATGGAAGCCTATGGCGAGTTCTCATTGGAGGGCTGTATCGAGATGGCTTGGTTGATGGGTCTTATCAAGAACAAGAATGGAACATGGGTCGACTCTAAGACTGGAGCACCCGTGGATGACAAGGATGTCAAGGTCAAGTATGAGCAGTCGATCTTGGACCACGCGGGTATCCGGCTAATTGAGCCGGAGCTGTTTGAAGGTTACAATCCCGAGAAGAAACAGCTTCTTCAAGAGGTGGTTATCGAGCATGATCTTGAAGAGTTCGAGACCTCGACGGAGACTGCTGCAGCATACAAGCTCGAGCACGGCGACAAGGTTGAGACTTTCGAAAACAAAGAGAGCGGCGAGTGGAGAGTCAAGTTCAAAAAGGGGGCAACCCTCTTGATTCCGAAGGCTCTTCGCTTTGATCGACTGGTGGCTGCCCAGATTCCAACAGGCTGGAATCCCAAGACGTACGGTCTAGACCAGGAAATCATCTCCCAGGTTGATCCTGTGACATTGTACGCACTCGTCGCGACTGTCGAAGCCTTGGTCTCATCCGGCATCACCGACCCCTACGAATTCTACCAGTATGTGCACGTTTCTGAGGTCGGCAACGCTGCCGGGTCCGGTGTCGGCGGTGTCACGGCTCTGCGAGGCATGTACAAGGATCGTTGGATCGACAAGCCTATTCAGAAAGACATTTTGCAGGAATCTTTTATCAACACAATGTCAGCTTGGGTCAACATGCTTATCCTATCATCTGCTGGGCCAATCAAAACTCCGGTGGGGGCATGCGCCACAGCTGCCGAATCGCTTGAGATCGGCTGTGACACCATTGCTTCTGGCAAGGCCAAGGTGGTCATCGTCGGTGGCTACGATGACTTCCAAGAGGAAGGATCCTATGAGTTTGCAAACATGGGTGCCACTAGCAATACCGATACCGAATTTGCTCACGGGCGAACACCGAAGGAGATGTCTCGGCCTGCTACGACGACTCGGGCTGGTTTCATGGAGGCCCAAGGTGCCGGCATCCAAATTTTGATGCAAGGTACACTGGCTGTGCAGATGGGTGTGCCCATCTATGGTGTGATTGCGCTCACAGCTACCGCGACTGATAAGGAAGGTCGATCGGTTCCTGCGCCTGGTCAAGGTGTTTTGACGGTCGCGCGCGAGTCGCCTACTCAATTTCCTTCGCCCTTGCTTGACATCAAGTATCGAAGGAGGCAGATGGATGCGCGCCTGACTCAAATTGCAAATTGGTCGGAAACGGAATACCTTTATCTTGAGGATGAAGTGGCTGCCATGCAATCTCAGGTGAAAGACCTTAACGCCACTGCTTTCCGAACAGAGCGGGCCAATCACATCCGCAACGAGGTCAACCGCCAAATCAGGGAAGCACAGAATACGTACGGCAATGAATTCTACAAGAATGACAGTACCATTTCGCCGTTGCGCGGAGCGCTCGCAGTCTGGGGCTTGACAATTGACGACGTTGGGGTAGCATCCTTCCACGGCACTTCCACAGTTGCAAACGAAAAGAACGAGTCAAAGGTTCTATCAAAGCAGTTCACACATCTAGGTCGGACTCAAGGCAATCCAGTGCTTGGTGTATTTCAAAAGTCATTGACCGGTCATCCGAAAGGTGCTGCATGCGCATGGATGCTCAACGGAGCCATGCAGATTCTCAACTCCGGTCTCGTGCCTGGGAACCGAAATGCCGACAACATCGACAATTCTTTCGAACAATTTTCGCACATCCTATTCCCAAGTCGCAGCATCCAGACGGATGGCGTCCGTGCCGTGATGATCACATCTTTCGGCTTTGGTCAGGTTGGTGCGCAACTCGTGGTCATTCATCCTGACTACCTGTTCGCTCAGCTGGATGAGTCCGTCTTGGAGACCTACCGCGTACAAGTGGCTGCACGACACAAGAAGTCATATCGCTATATGCATGAGTCTTTCGCACACAACAATCTCATACAGCCGAAGACCTCTGCTCCATACTTGGATGCCCAAGAGGACGGCGTCTACCTAGATCCGCTTGCCCGCGCCTCGGTCAACAATTCAGGGCAATGGGCGTTCCCTGCAGATTTCCATCAGAAGCCGAAGGACACCGACACAGCCGAAGTGCTGCACCAACTCGCGCAGACCAGCGGAGCCAAGAACGTCGGTGTGGATGTCGAGATGATCGCCAGCGTCAATATTGAGAATGACACATTCGTTTCGCGCAACTTTACGCAGGGCGAACAAGCCTACTGCAACCAAGCGGCGTCTCCCCAGTCAAGCTATGCTGGGACCTGGAGTGCGAAGGAAGCGGTGTTCAAAAGTCTTGGAGTCAAGAGTAAAGGAGCCGGCGCGAGCTTGCGCGACATCGAGATTGTCCGCTCTGCCGAAGGGCAGCCTCAAGTTCAACTGTCTGGCGATGCTAAAATTGCAGCAGAACAAGCTGGGATCAAACATGTACAAGTCAGCATCTCTCATGATGACGTGCAGTCGGTGGCTGTTGCCATCAGCTCGTAGACGTTGCCAACAGCTAGACCTGATTTATATCGTATCTTTATGTTATCTCAAGCAGACACAGCGTTCTCCGACTTCTGGCAGCATCTACTGCGGTGCCCAGCAGTGATCATGGCTTTGCCGGTTGCATTGTCATTTGTAGCCGCAGTGTTGATTGATGTGCTGCCGCTTTCCGTTGCAGGAGCGACTCGAGTCTCTGACGACGAACGGCACTAACGCACCACCGACAGACAACACCCACCAACGTCAAAAGCATCAGGCGGCATGGTCAGTCTCGATGACATCAACGCTTACTCGCGTCCTCAGAGTAGTCTGCCTAAAGGTACGGCTCATCTCTACAGTTACATCAACCGCGCAACGTCACCTTCAAACTTTGAACCAAATTTGGCGCTGAACTTGGAGATTGCAGACCTGATCAACTCGAAGAAGGGAAACATGCCCAGAGACGCTGCCGTTGCGATCGTTCATAAGATCAACTCGCTCAACCCCATCACCTCGTTGCTTGCAATTGCTCTGTTGGACATGTTGGTCAAGAACTGCGGCTATGCTTTTCATCTCCAGATTGCAACGAAAGAATTTCTGAATGAGCTTGTGCGGCGCTTTCCTGAACGACCACCGCCTCGGCCCAGCAGAGTTCAATTTCGCATTCTGGAGCTTCTCGAGCAGTGGAGACAAACTTTGTGTACGACAAGCAAGCATAAGGATGATATGGGCTACATTCGCGACATGCATCGCCTCTTGCACTACAAGGGCTACGACTTCCCAGAGATCAACGCCGGTGCCGCAAGTGTGCTCCATCCTGTCGACTCGTTGAAGTCGGCTTCCGAGATGGAGGAAGAGGACCGAGCAGCACACTCCGCAAAGTTACAGGAGCTCATCAGAAGGGGCACTCCCGCTGATCTCAAGGAAGCCAATCGTCTGATGAAGGTCATGGCAGGCTTCGATCAGAACAAAATTGACTATCGCGCGAAGGCCGCTGAAGAGACAGACCAAGTCCGTCGAAAGACTGCACTGCTCGTGGAGATGTTGGGCGGTCTTGGCGAGGGCGACGCGCTCACAGACGGCGACATTTATCAGGAACTTGTGGACAGTATACGCAGTGCTCAGCCGAAGCTCCAACAAATGTGTCAGGATGAATCTGATGACCAGGAAGCGGTTGCCAAACTCATTGAACTCAATGACTCCATCAACTCGGTCGCCACGAAGTACGACTTATTGCGCCAAGGAAACTTTGCAGATGCTCAAAAAGTGCCGACTCTGTTGCCTGTGGAGCCAAGCAAAGATAGCGCCAGCGGTGCTGCTGGATCCTCGACTACGCAGTCCAACTTTGTTCAGGATCTCAATTTGCTCGACTTTGACGACGACAACGGAATTGCCGAACTGTCTGCACAATCTACAAGCAAACAAGGAGCTCCAGCACGTGCCCCTGTCGAGAAGACCGCAACAGGCGATATGGACGACTTACTGGGACTCAACTTTGGGGGTATGCAGTCATTTGGCGCGAGTGGGTCAATTTCGCTTGGCCAACCAGCCAAGGTAAATGCAGAGCAACCCAACCCCTTGGCTGACTTTGCCGGACTCAATTTGACAAGCTCTGCTCCTGCCAAGCCGACCACCACTGCAAGCAGTCGACACGTTGATCTCCTTGACTCGGCTGATTTGCGCATCGCGCTATCCATCAGCAGTGGTGCCGTTGACCAGGGCTCGCCTCTTCGCGCCGAGGCGGTTTTCAGCAATAAGAGCAGCATGCGACTCTCAGCAATCGATCTCCAGATTGCCGTGCCCAAATCCGTGCAGCTCAAAATGGACGTTGCGAGCAATAACAGCCTGCAGCCAAAGGAGCAGAACGGATGCCGTCAAGGATTGTCACTCACAAGCGTCGCGGGAGGCGCAAATCGTTTGATGAAACTACGATTCAAAGTGATGTATCATGATGGTAATGCACAACGGGAGCAGAACGGGCAAGTCTCCTTCGAGTATTGATGTCTTCACCGCTCGAACTTTAGCTCAGAACCCATATTGTGCGCCAGACAGCTTTTTATTGTCCTTGTATTTTGCAAATTGTGCCTCGAGTGCGTCCTTCTGGCTGAGAGCGGAGTTCAACAGGCTTGACAGTTGATGTTTACCGCCGCCAATAAAGCGGACCTCGTTCTCTGCGATGCCCTGACCAGACTCGATGGCCCTTTGATTTTCCTGATAGGCTGTCCTCGCGTCATGGTCAAAAAAATCAATAGTTTTACCCTGAGCAACCTCGCGTTTGTTGAGGAGAGGCTTGAGGTTGTCGTGCCGTGGTGGCCGGCTGTCCAGATTCGCAGCGGCATCAAGTGCACTGGGTCCTTCCTCAACTTTCAAGACTTCTTCCTTAAAGTAAGGTTCATATATACTGCCGCTCTGGTAAGCGGGTGATGCTGCTGTGGGTAAGTCGCTAAAAAGGACAGGCATTGATTGCATGGCAGGCATGTGCTTCTTCGCCGCTGCCAGGCTCACATGTCTTCGCTTTCGAGGCAAGGCCTGAGCAGCAGCATCCTCGAACATATGCCTCTTGCGCACAACTGTTTCCTCGGGAAGCGAAAGCTTCCGAGGGCTCAACTTGACAGTTGGAGGTTGTGCTTGGCCAAGCGCTGGCGGCGGGCCTGACGCAACAGACCTACCTTCTGCATCAGATTCGCTACTGTCGTAGTCCACCAACATGCTGTAGACTGTGGCACGATTGTTTTGTTGATGCCAATGCTGGCTACACGTGAGCACAATGCAGGAGTCACAAGCTATCGATGGCCAATGAGCGAGGTTGCTCGGATCGATATGCACGATCAGGTGAGTGTGAGCAGAGCTTCACTTCCGCTAGATGTGCAGCAAAAAGCGCAATAGCTGTGCAGCGTGTGACTGTAAGGCGTTACTGTAGAGTTGGCTAGCAGTTAGGTAGCAGCCTCGAAGAGCCTTATAGGTAACCAGGTGGCTCCAAGCGTAACATGCACCAGCGATCTGCCTCTTGCACGTCAATTGATGAGTGAGTGATTGACGCCCGGTCTGGACACGAAGTGTACCTAGGTAGGCGTCGATGCATCACGCCGGTGATGATTGCCCAATCGCGCGGGCGCGCGTTCTGTTCTATTTTGGGCTCTCTCGACCGCGGCCACGTCTCGCCTGAGGGAAAAAACGAAAATTTCGCAAAGTTTGCTCTCCAGGAGTCCAGGAGTCTCTTGGCGGCGGAGGGAGCTTGAGCCGGGCACGCGGCCGGGCAAGTGACGAGCGCAAGCAAAAAGGCACGGCAAAAATTAGAGCCAAGCAAAAGCGCAAGGCAAAGCAAAGCAAAGCAAAGCAAGGGGCTCACGGAGGCAGACAGAGCCTGAAAGAGTGACCACTTGACCAGACAAGACCAAAAAAACGAGGCGGCATTCCACCACGCCCAGCACCCAAACCTCCGACCCATCAAGCACACTCAAGCGCTTGGTCAAGGTCGCAGCAGTCAACCAGTCACTCCTTCTTTCGCCACTTAGGGTGCAGGCGCTCCGACTGAGGATAAAGAAAACACCGCAATGTCCCATCGCTACGAGGAGGACTTTGACTACGGTCAGCCTGAACCCAATCAGGTATGTGCACGTCAGGACTCTCTTGCTGACGCAGCCTCGCTCGTCTTCCAATGCAGAGCTCTTCTCCACTGCCAATTGCTTGCTAACATTGCCACACAGGACCCTTACGGCGGCCAAGGAACTTATGCCGGCGAAGGCGAAGCCTATGCCGGTGAACAGCAGTACGATCAGTACTATCAAGATTCGGATGTAGGCGGCGGTTACGGACCTTACGACTACAATCAAGACGGTTACGAGGACTATCCCGTTGAGGCTTATCCGGCCGATGTCTATGATCCGCGACACGGTATGGCAGCAGGTCAGCAGCCTGTGCAGTACTACAACGAGGGCGGACAGCGAGGTACGCAGGCCTCTTTCGAAGATTATGGTTGAATATGGAGCTGACAAATTAGGCAAACGCGGTTCCTCCGAAGGTGAAAGCGAGACATTCTCCGACTTTACTATGCGCTCCGACATGGCAAGAGGCGCTGACATGGGTGTTTACGATCGTCACGACGACCGTAACCTGCCTTTTGGTCCGAGCACGGACTCATTCAATGGTCAGTATCGTCCAGACTCCAGTCAGGTCTCGTACAATGGCAATCGATCTTCTGGCGCGAGCACGCCCGTCTATGGTAATATGGACTATGCCGCCATGAATCGCTCTCGTGAGCCGTACCCAGCTTGGATCCCGGAGAATCAGATTCCAATCAGCAAGGAAGAGATTGAAGACATCTTTATCGACTTGACCAATAAATTCGGCTTCCAGCGGGACTCGATGCGCAACATGTATGATTTCTTCATGACGTTGTGTGATTCCAGAGCCTCTCGAATGACTCCAAACCAGGCTCTTCTGTCTCTCCATGCAGACTATATTGGCGGCGAGAGCGCCAATTACCGAAAGTGGTACTTTGCCGCGCAATTGGATCTTGATGATGCTGTTGGTTTTGGTAGCATGAAACTCGGCAAGGCAACCTCCAAGCGCAAGTCGAAGAAGAAGAAGAACGTGGCCGATCAAACTGATGCGCAAACCACCCTGAACGAGCTCGAGGGGGACAACTCGCTCGAGGCCGCGGAATACCGCTGGAAGACGAAGATGAACGTCATGTCGCAACAGCAGCGCGTCCAGCAGATTGCCCTGTACTTGCTGATCTGGGGTGAAGCCAATCAGGTCCGCTTTTGTCCTGAAGCAATTGCATTTATCTTCAAGTGCGCTGACGATTATCTCAACTCTCCCGAAGTCTTATCAGGTCGCGGCGTTCAGGTGGAGGAAGGACACTACCTGCAAACCGTCATTAGTCCGCTATACTTTTACATGCGTGACCAAGGTTACGAGATCAACGATGGAAAGTATGTCAAGCGCGAAAGAGACCATGACAAGACGATTGGCTATGATGATATCAACCAACTCTTCTGGTACCCAGAGGGCATTGCCAAAATTCGCTTCGAGGACAAGTCCCGCATGGTCGACCTGCCACCATCTCAGCGTTACCATCGTCTCGGGGACGTTGTTTGGAAAAAGGTCTTTTTCAAGACCTTCAAGGAGACACGCTCCTGGTTCCACCTGTTCACCAATTTCAACCGTATCTGGATCATCCACATCACGATGTTCTGGTACTTTACAGCATTCAACTCGCCCACCATCTACACTCACGACTATCGCCAGAGATTGGACAATCAGCCAGCTGCTGCTGCTCGCTGGGCTGCTTGTGCCCTTGGTGGTGCTGTGGCCTCATTTCTAATGATCCTGGCCACTGTCTGCGAGTGGGCTTATGTTCCGAGAAGATGGTCTGGAGCTCAGGCTCTGAGCCGGCGTTTGCTGATCCTGATTCTCTTCTTCGTTGTCAATTTGGCTGGACCTGTTTACGTCTTCTTCATCTGTAACACGGCCGAAAAGCAACGTGAAAAGATTCCCCACATCATTTCAGTCGTCGCTTTCTTCTTCTCCATTGCTACTTTCCTCCTATTTTCCATCATGCCTCTTGGAGGGCTTTTCGGCAACTACCTCTATAAGAATTCGCGTCGCTATGTCTCGAGTCAGACCTTCACTGCTTCCTTCTACCGCCTGAAAGGCAACGATATGTGGATGTCATACGGCCTGTGGCTGGCAGTCTTTGCCCTCAAATTTGTCGAGTCGTACTTCTTCCTGACGCTCTCCTTCAGGGATCCGATCAAGATCTTGCAGCCGATGAAGGTGTATGATTGCTCAGCCATGTACGTGCAGAACTATCTCTGCGTTTACCAACCGCAGATTTTGCTCGGTCTGATGTACCTGACTGATCTCGTTCTCTTCTTCCTGGACACATTCCTGTTCTACATTCTCGCAAACACACTCGCCTCTGTTGCCCGGTCCTTCCATCTTGGTGCCTCGGTCTGGACCCCATGGCGCAACATTTTCTCGCGCATGCCCAAACGAATCTATTCCAAGATTTTAGCTACGAACGATATGGAGGTGAAGTACAAGCCAAAAGTCTTGATCTCCCAGATCTGGAATGCAGTCGTCATCAGCATGTACCGAGAGCATTTGTTGGCCATCGACCACGTCCAGCGGTTGCTCTACCATCAGGTGCCTTCGGAGCAGGAAGGCAAGAGGACTTTGCGTGCCCCCACCTTTTTCGTTTCTCAAGAAGACCACTCTTTCAAGACGGAGTTCTTCCCCAGCCATTCCGAAGCCGAGCGTCGCATCTCCTTCTTTGCTCAATCGCTCTCGACGCCTATTCCCGAGCCTGTTCCAGTTGATAACATGCCGACATTCACCGTTCTGGTTCCTCACTACAGCGAGAAGATCTTGTTGTCGTTACGCGAAATTATCCGCGAGGACGACCAACTTTCTCGTGTGACGCTTCTGGAATACCTCAAACAGCTTCATCCGGTCGAGTGGGATTGCTTCGTCAAGGACACCAAGATTCTCGCGGAGGAAACAAGCGTCTATCCCGGTGGCGAGTTTGGCGAGAAGGAGGACACCAAAGAGACTGTGAAAAGCAAGATTGACGATCTTCCCTTTTATTGCATCGGTTTCAAGAGCGCCGCACCCGAATACACGCTGCGGACGCGAATTTGGGCCTCGTTGCGATCGCAGACCTTGTACCGAACAGTTTCGGGTTTCATGAATTATGCGAGGGCAATCAAGCTTTTGTACCGAGTCGAAAACCCCGAAGTCGTTCAAATGTTTGCCGGTAACACGGAAAAGCTCGAACGCGAGCTTGAACGCATGGCTCGCCGTAAGTTCCGCTTTGTCATCTCGATGCAACGCTATGCCAAATTCAACAAGGAAGAGCTCGAAAACACTGAGTTCCTGCTACGCGCGTACCCTGACCTGCAAATCGCTTATTTGGATGAGGAGCCGCCTTTGGTAGAAGGAGAAGAGCCACGTATTTTTTCCGCTCTTATTGATGGACATTCGGACAGCATGGAAAACGGCAGGAGAAGACCGAAATTCAGAATTCAACTCTCCGGCAATCCGATTCTCGGTGACGGCAAATCTGACAATCAGAATCACGCACTCATCTTTTACAGAGGCGAGTACATCCAACTGATTGATGCGAATCAAGACAATTATCTTGAAGAGTGTTTGAAAATCCGATCTGTTTTAGCTGAGTTTGAGGAGATGGAGCCGCCTGCGCAATCTCCCTATACACCCGGTCTCGACACAGAGGAGTCGAACCCTGTTGCTATCCTCGGCGCACGCGAGTACATCTTTTCGGAAAACATTGGTATCATGGGTGACGTCGCCGCTGGAAAGGAACAAACATTTGGAACCTTATTCGCTCGTACTCTTGCCGGCCTTGGAAGCAAGCTCCACTACGGCCATCCTGACTTTTTGCATGGAATCTTCATGTGCACTCGCGGCGGTGTCTCTAAAGCCCAAAAGGGACTTCACTTGAACGAGGATATCTATGCAGGAATGACTGCTGTTCTTCGGGGAGGTCGCATCAAGCACTGTGAATACTACCAATGCGGTAAAGGACGAGACTTGGGCTTCGGCTCCATTCTAAATTTTACAACGAAGATCGGCACAGGAATGGGCGAGCAGATGCTGTCGCGAGAGTACTACTATCTTGGAACACAGCTGCCTTTGGACCGTTTCCTATCGTTCTATTATGCGCACCCTGGCTTCCACATCAACAATCTGTTCATCATGCTTTCGGTGCAGCTCTTCATGATTGTGCTATTGAATTTCGGAGCGTTGTACTACTTGGTGACCATCTGCGTCTACGACCCGGATGTGCCCATCACTGACGAGCTTGTTCCCGGTGGTTGTTACAATCTCGTTCCAGTTCTCAATTGGGTCAAGCGATGTATTCTGTCCATTTTCATCGTCTTCTTCATTTCGTTCGTTCCTCTTGTCATTCAAGAATTGACTGAGCGAGGTGTGCTGAGAGCTGCCACTAGATTGGCAAAGCACTTTGGATCGCTTTCGCCAATTTTCGAGGTCTTTGTCCTCCAAATTTACGCCAACTCGCTGCTCAGTAATTTGGCCTTTGGCGGAGCCAGATACATTGGAACAGGAAGAGGTTTCGCAACTTCGCGTATTCCATTCTCGATTCTGTTCTCGCGTTTCGCGGGACCGTCCATTTACCTTGGTGCCCGTACCTTGATGATGGTACTTTTCGGCACTTTGACATGTTGGGTTCCTCATCTCATGTACTTCTGGGTCTCTGTCCTTGCTCTGTGCGTCAGTCCCTTTGTTTTCAATCCTCATCAATTTTCGTGGACAGATTTCTTTGTGGATTACCGAGAGTTCATTCGATGGTTGTCAAGAGGTAACTCGCGAACGCACGCAAACTCGTGGATCGGCTATTGCAGGCTTTCCCGAACGAGGATCACTGGTTACAAGCGCAAAGTACTGGGCCTGCCATCGGAAAAGATGTCTGGTGACATTCCGCGGGCTTCATTTACAAACGTCTTCTTCTCCGAGGTCGTTGGTCCATTCTTTCTGGTACTCGTCACGGTGATTCCATTCCTTTTCATCAACAGTCAGCCCGGCAACATTACAGACCCAAAGAGCTCGGATGCTTCTAACCCCGCCATTCGTGTCGCCATTGTTGCTTTTGCACCGGTCGCCATCAATGCTGGAGTTGCACTCATTTTCTCGCTCATGGCCTGCTGCATGGGACCTTGTTTCTCGATGTGTTGTAAGAAGTTTGGCGCCGTCCTCGCTGCGATCGCGCATGCCATCTCGGTCGTTATTCTCATCGTTTTGTTCGAAGGCATGTGGTTCCTCGAGCACTGGTCATTCCCGAAAGCTCTTTTGGGCATGATCGCAGCGACCGCGATTCAGAGATGGTTCTTGAAGCTACTGACCTTGGCTGTCTTGACGCGCGAATTCAAACACGATGGTGCAAATTTATCTTTCTGGACAGGCCGATGGTACGGCAACAAGCTTGGTGGCCATGCCTTCTCGCAGCCAGCGCGGGAATTCGTTTGCAAGATGATTGAGCTGTGCTTGTTTTCAGCAGACTTCATCCTCGGACACATCCTTTTGTTCCTCATGTTGCCGATCCTTGCCATACCCTACGTCGATCGATGGCATTCGGTTGTCCTGTTCTGGCTTCGGCCCAGTCGGCAGATTCGAGCGCCCATCTTTTCGATGAAGCAAAATCGACTCCGTAAGCGGATTGTTCGCCGCTACGCCACGATGTTCTTCATCATGTTCTTCATCTTTATGGCCCTCATCATCGGTCCTGCCGTCGCAGGCAAGAAGATCCCGGAGATTGATGGCATTCCATTCTCTTTACTGCAACCTCAGGATCGCAACGCCACTGCTAACGTTACAACCTACAAGAACTCAACCGCCTAGAAGGTCTTGCGGCTTTATTGAATGCGTTCCTTAGTATCGTACTCTTTGCTTATTAAGTCTTCATCAACATAGAAGTTTTCCTTGCGCGAATCAGACTATCTCCCGGGGCAACCGCAGTCAGTATCAACACCTCTTTTGCCATCGTTCGAGTCATATCACTCTCTATCTCCTCCTGATCTCCAAGCTGCAGTTCACTTCCGAACGAGCGCTCTACCTCCTCTGGTCGTAGGATCGCTTGACTCAAATTTTACCCTGGGCGCGTGATCTGCATTGTGCTCAACAGTGGATGCCCAGGTGTCAATGGCTTACCTTGAGTGACCCGCAGCCAATTGAGCCGGATGCCCAGACACTGGAAAGTCTACCAATGGGTGTTTTTCTTTACTCGGTGGTAGCTTTATTTCATGGTGTAGCAGGAAGCAAGATGTCGTCGCTTTGTCGCCCACAGACGCAGAATAAGTGGGTCTGTCAAACGCTGCGAGGAGTTGTAATGGCTCAGACCAATTCTTGCTCACATGTGTAGATCCCTGGCGAAACGGCTGGTCACTGTACAACCCTACTGACGAGGGCCGACAAGGTAGGCTTGACTACCACACTGCTGTTGTGCTGAGATGCGCATGTAGTTTGTTGCTATGAAGCTATTCCAACACGCTGGCAGATTGACTACCGCCTGACGACGAGATGGCACCCCAAATATGTCCGGCGCTCAACACTTCCCCTGGTTCCATATCGTCGCCACTAGCCGATTCGTAGCAATTCCTTGAATCGCTCTAGTTTCACCCGGCTGAGAGCTTTTGTAAGAATATCCGCCACCATATCCGTTGTTGCAACGTACCCAAGACTCATGTAGCCCATGCGCAAGCACTCCCGTACATAATGAAACTTCGTCATGATGTGCTTCGTTCGTGCATGGAATTTGTTGTCCCTTGCAAGCGCAATAGCACCTTGATTGTCATCATGAAGACGTACAACAAGTTTGGCGTCTTCACCCTTGATTGATGGACTCATGTGCATGATGATGTACTTTAGCCACTGCATCTCCTTCGCTGCATTGCTCAATCCAACATACTCTGCCTCAGTTGTAGACAGCGCGACAATTTCTTGCTTTCGACTGCACCAAGAAATACAACTGCCACCGAGTAGAGAGATAGACGCTTGTTAACTTTCCTGTGTCGGCGCAGCCTGCATAGTTGGCGTCTGAATAAAGGTCAAGTGTGAGATCATCTGGCTGTAGCCTGAGTGCGTGGTCTTTCGTGAATTGCAGGTAGCGTAACAATCGTTTCATAGCCCTCCAGTGCTCAATGCTGGGGTTGGACATGTACTTGCAGAGAATACTGAGAGGAAATGCGAGGTCGGGCCGTGTCGTTGTCATCACATACATTAAGCAACCAACCGCTTCTTGATATGGTATCGTGGCCATCTCAGGCTGTTCTTCAGGCGTGGGACGTTGGTCGGCAGGAAGGGCAGAGAACTTAGCATTCGTATCCATCGGAAGTGCCGTGCCACGGTAGTCTCCCATGTTGAATCGTCGCAGGATCTCGTCAACGTACCGCGCTGCAGACAAACTCACACTGCCGTCGTCGTGCCGTTGCAATTCGATGCCACAGAACTGGGTCGCGACACCCAAGTCGGACATGGCCCACTTGGCCTTGATCGCTGCTTTGAAGTTTGCGAGAGCATCCTCGTCACGTGCTACCAGCAGGAGGTCATCGACGTAGACGATCAAACGGATAGCACCACCATCAAGTACGAAGAGACCTTGCTCTTGCTCGCATTGCACAAAGCCATAGTCGATCAGGATTGAACATAACTCAAGGTGCCATTCGCGTCCAGATTGCTTGGGGCCGTACAGAGTCTTTTGTAGCTTGCAAACTCGGTCAATTCCGTCGGCAAATCCTTCAGGTTGTTCCATGTACACTTCTTCGCGAAGAGTACCGTTGAGGGAAGCAGGAACAACGTCGAGGTGGTGTAACTCCAGGCGCTCTTATGCCGCAAGAACAATCAGCGTACGTACAGTGCTGAATTTTGGCACAGGCGCGAACGTGTCTAGAAAGTCTCGGCCATATACTTGGTTGTAGCCTTTTACCACAAGGCGCGCTTTCAGTTTGTCGATACTGCCATCAGCCAGGGTTTTCACCCTGAAGTCCCATTTGCATCCAATGACGGGCTTGTCCGTAGGTCGTGGCACTAGTTCCCAGGTCTGCACTTCCCACAGTGTTGTCATCTGGTCGAGTTGCGCTTCCTCCCAGTACTCGCGTTCCGGCAAGGTTGTCATCTCCTTGAAATTGCGAGGCTGCAAAATCTCGTGGGTAGCACAGATGAGTTTTGGCTTGCGAGGAGTCGTCTCCGGCAGAACTGTATTGAACAAAACAGTAAAAAGCAGATTAATATCGTCGTACTCGTCGACTTCCTCGTGCATCTCAGTCGTAACGATTGCCGGTGCATCAGATAGATCAGCAGGTGGTTCTTCATTGGCAGGTTCAGTGACTGCTGCAGACTGTTCATCTTGCATGTCATTGTTGGACAGCTCGTGAAACGTAACATCCCGCGAA